>JAKWJD010001757.1:48095112-48325112 GCA_027705065.1 Solanum peruvianum
GAAACCTTTTTGATGTCGACGCCATGGTGAAGTCATCTGGCTTTACTCCTTCCACCTCTATCACGAAGTCTACCACTTCTTGAAAGGATTTTGCCGTAGCCGCTACCTGTAAGGCTGAAATTCGCAATTCTGACCTCAACCCCTTCACAAAACGGCGAATCCGCTCTTGTGGACACAAACAAAGCTGGGTGGCATATCTGGATAGTGCACGAAACCTAGCCTCATAAGCAGTAACCGACATCCTACCTTGCTCTAGGCTCAAGAACTCATCTCTTTTCCTATCCCTCAAAGTCCGGGGAATATACTTTTCCATAAACAAGTTAGAGAATGATACCCAAGTCATAGGTGGTGCCTCTGTTGGTTGACACTCAACATGTGACCGCCACCACATTTTGGCGTGCCCTTGAAACTGATTAGTCACGAACTCAACACCAAACCGTTCTACTATACCCATCTTGTGTAGTAGCTCATGACAGTCAACCAGAAAATCGTAGGCATCTTCAGATTCAGCACCCTTGAAGACTGGAGGTTTAAATTTCAAGAACTTACTGAAAAGTTCATGCTGATCATTTGTCATTATAGGCCCTGTAGTCAGACGAGGAAACGTGCCTATTTCCAATGAGGCATCCATACGGGGAGCCATAGTGGCTGCATGTTGTACCTCTGAAACCGGAGGTGTTGGTGCAGAAAACACTGGAGGTGCCTGACCCTGATCAGATAACCCGCTAAGATAAGGAAGAACCTGATTGATCATCTCTGGGGTAGGTAAGGGTAGCAATTCCTCATTTTGCACTTGTTCATTCTCCCCTTCCTCACCCTCTATCACTACTTCCTCAGTCGGGGAGGAGTCAACGCCCTGGTACCAGATGGGTTAGGTGCTTGTCCTCTTCCTCTAGAGGACATCCTCCCACGACCTCTTCCACGACCTCTTCCACGTCCTCCAACGAACCTAATACTCTGATACCAAGTTTGTCACGATCCAAAACCGAGCCGCGACTGGCACCCACACTTACCCTCCTATGTGAGCAAACCAACCAATCTAAACCTTAACATTTCAATGTAATATCAACAAAAAGTAATGCGGAAGACTTAAACTCATTAATAAAACCAATTCAATAACTTCTAAAATTCAACATCTATTATTCCCCAAAATCTGGAAGTCATCATCACAAGAACATCTATGATCAAATTACTAAACTAAGAGTATTCTAAGAAGCTAAAACAAGTAAAAGCTAGTCCATGCCGGAACTTCAAGGCATCAAGACATGAGGAAGAAGATCCAGTCCAAGCTCGAAGCATTAGCTCACCCTGAAGATCCGGTGTGACGAAGACTGGCTAGAATTGCGGTTGAGTTGAAGACGACGGTCCGTTTGCTGCACTCCACAAATAACAAAGAAGAAAACATAAAAGTAGGAGTCAGTACAAAACACAAGTACTGAGTAGGTATCATCGGCCAACTCAAAATAGAAAACAGTATATATCAGATAATATCATAAAATCAACTATGATACTCAACATGTAGCAACAACAAGTACTATAATCATTAATAAGTACCGCCAAGTTCACACATGAGGACTCAAGGCTCAATACCATATTTATTTGAGAATTAGGTTCATTAGATTGAGTATATTAGCATCTTTCAAGATTCATTAACCATATTCCTCTTGTGTCGGTACGTGACACTCCGCTCCCTCAATAATCTTTATTCCTCTTGTGTCGGTACGTGACACTCCGATCCCCTACTATTATGTGTCGGAACGTGACACTCCGATCCTCTAATTCTACGTGTCGGTTCGTGACACCCGATACCCTAAATCTACGTGTCGGTTCGTGACACCCGATCCCCTAAATCTACGTGTCGGTTTGTGACACCCGGTCCCCCTAATACTACGTGTCAGTTCGTGACACCCGATCCCTTAATTCTATGTGTCGGAACGTGACACTCTGATCCCCTAATCTCATTAAGTTCGTTTATCAAGCCTCCTCTCATACCAAGGCATTATCATTCTCATTACTTTAGTTTATCAAGCCTTCTCTCATACCAAGGCATCATCACTAACAAAGAGATTAGGGTTTGCAAGATTTGGGATTCAATAACTTCATCATGCTTATATAATCACAATTACATAATCACATTCATGCAAGCATACAATTAAGCACATAGCAGGGTTTACAATACTATAAATACATATCATTCGCTATTAAGAGTTTACTACAAATAGTATAAAAACCATAACCTACCTCCACCGAAGATTAGTGATCAAGCAAGCAATTTCCCAAAGCTTTGTCCTTCTTCTCGTTCGATCCTCTCTCTCTCTCTTTGTTCTTTCTATTTTTCTTATTCAAACCCTCTTTCTTTTACCCTAATTAGCATATAATTAAGTATAAAAGATGGCAATAATAACCCACTAATTAACTCAAGGTTACCTTTTTTTTTAACCCCCAAGTAATTGGACTTATTAACATTAACCCACTAACTTAATAATTAAAGCAGGAATAGTCAAAAACATCCCTTAAAACATTTAAAGAAATCCGACCCAGCCTGGGATTACGCAGCCTGTGACGGCCCGTCGTGCCTGCGACGGTCCGTCCTGCTGCTCCGTCACAGAGTTCAGAGACTCAATTTCCTTGAAGAGTCTGTGATGGTGCGTCGTGCCCACGACGGTCCGTTCTTCCATGTCGTCACGAAGTTCAGAGAGTCGATTTCAGTACCCAAATTTCAGAATTTCTAAGTGTTTTGAAACAAGACCCCCTCGACGGTCCGTCGTGCCCATGACGGTCCGTCGTGGGGTCCGTCATCTCAGCCAGTTTTCCAGAAATAAAATCTGCTGCTCAAAACGACTAAACAGGTCGTTACAACTTTAGAGGTACTTTTTTTTTACCCTTTTTCTGTAAATATTATATAGGAATTTTAATTAAAATTCAATTTTACGAAAATCTTTATAAAATTTGAGTTTTTGTTATACATTTGATCGACAGAAGGTTCATTGCATAAGAAAAGGATACAAGTAGAGTATGTCAAACGATAAATCTCTATTTTGGAGTTAATATCCTAAATCAGTCCCTCAACTTTATGAATTTATTAAATAAAGTCATTAAACTTTATTTTATATTAATTAAGTCATTTAACCTAGAAATTTATATCAATAAAACCACTCAACTAAATTTTTCATTACATTTTTATAATTTGAGAAGATGTTCTCCTTGTATACCATTAATTTATGTGACTCACCAGTCATGAACCTGGTGACTATGTCACTAAATTTTTATTTGTTAATTAGTATGTTTTATTTGCCAATTGAACTTGATATATGAAAAAAATTACTCTCTCCATTTAAAAAAGAATGACCTAGTTTGACTTGGCATGGAGTTTAAGAATAGAAAGAAGACTTTTTAATATTGTGGTTCTATATTAAAATTATGTCAAATGTACCAAAATACCCTTCAATCGTGTGGTCTTAAACATACCACATGGAAAGTTAAGGTTAAAGTGTTGCTAAAAAAAAAGATGTCATTTTATTTTAAACAGACTAAAAAAGAAACAAGTCATTCTTTTTTAAACGGAGGGACTAATAAGTTTCAAACTTCTGAACTATGAAGCCGTACATTTTCTTTGGGCATATTTAGTATGTTACATTTGGAGTAGCTTTTCATTTTTTATTGTTCCTTTGTTGCAGTGAAGCAAAGATTTCCATTTGTACTAGTCAAGAGTGGAAGAAAAGATATAAGGTGATAAATCAATAAACATCAAACTATATAGGGATAATACCCAAGTACCCCCTCAACCTATGCACGAAATTCCAGAGACACACTTATACGATACTAAGGTTCTATTACCCCCCTGAACTTATTTTATTAATAATTTTTTACCCCTTTTTAGCTTACGTGACACTATCTTGTGGGCCCAACGATGGTTGACTTTTTTTTGAACTAGTGCCACGTAGGCTAAAAAGGGGTATAAAATTACATATAAAATAAGTTCAGGGGGTAATAGGACCTTAGTATAGTATAAGTGTGTCTCTGGAATTTCGTGCATAGGTTGAGGGGGTACTTGGGCATTTTCCCAACTATATATGTAATCTCATACCTTAACTTGTTGGCATCTACGGTTACATCATACTTTAGGCATATTATTATTTGAAGAAAACTATATAGGTCATTTCAACAATCAGTATTCTTCCCATGGATCCTTTCTTAGTTCCATTGCTTCTTTTAAGCTAAACTTGCAAGATTGTGAAGGTGTTTGTAGACGTTTTGAGCCATAAAATTCACGATGGCTATTTTAAGAAATGGTCCTTGGTGCCCGTTCAAATATCACAAAACATTAAAATATAATACATTATTACATATATAGTAGCAGACCCAGAATTCAAACATCATACGTTCTGGAAATTGTAATTGATTATTACATAAAGATAACTTTATATGTTAATTTGTAACAATAGTAGGTCTTAACCCCTTGATTTTATAATCGAATGGTTCAAAGCTACTAAATTTCAAAGGTTAAAACTCTAAAATTTAAATTCTAGATATTGTATCTGAACTGGACACTACCAATGAAAGCAAATATGAAATAGGCTATAAAATAAAGAGTTCATTCATGCATTTTGCCAAACAAGTAACATACATTAGACAACACTTCACAGATAGATAATTGCGAGATGGAAATTCATTCTAAAAATTACCACTTTCTATTATACCAGAAACATATATTTCACCATTATACGTGGCACACAATTGTAAATCTCTATAGCATCTTGAAAATTAAGGATGAAAAGGCTGATAGTCTAGAGGATAATTTGAAGGTATAACTAAAGTCTTAACTCTTTTATGTCAAATTTAGAATGTAAAAGTAGTTGTCTCTAAATTTCTTAAATATGTGATGATGATCTATCTTCTATCTGCTACGATATGGAACCTGCTGTTTTTAGCTGAAATGGAACAGAAATTGAACAGATTATTATTGCACTAAGCAAGAAAGTAAACACCATAGGGGGGGGGGGTTACAAAAGATAAACTCACTCTTGGATCTAGTAAAGCATAAATATCAAAAGTAAAGACTTTGATCATAGCAGTGACAACATCTGCTGAATTATCTAGCCTTTGGCGACTACTGCTATCATAAAGGTGGTTTGCTCCTAGTTCCTGCAATAGCTCCTCTAGGTGAAGCCATGTTTGGTGAGAAACTGAAGAACTCTATTGACCATATTCCTACTACTTTTCCTCTTCTTTGGACACTGTTTCTTGAAGTAACCCTCTTGACCGCACCTGAAAAAACCTGTGAAGTCATAACAACACGCTTCAGGGTGATTCTTCCACACTTAGAATATGTAGGAGCCAAGTTACCTCCTTGTGCCACTTTACCTTGAGACTCTGCATGTTCAGGTCTGAAATTCTGGGAGTTCTGGATATTGTACTAACCTTTGTTCCTTGGTGCAAGTATAGTAGCAGATCATGTAGCAGGTCTCTTATGTTTCATTTGGAAAGCAGATTGGTTCACATTTCTCGTTTGTTGCCTTGATTTGTTCCATTTCTTATCTCTCTTATTTCTCAATTCTTCTCTGTCCCTCAACTTATCAACCTAAACCTTCTGCACATGAATAATCAACCTCGCTATATCCATATCACCTATAACCATAGCTGTCTTAGCTTTTTTACTCGACAAACGAGACGAACCAACAATAAACAAACTGATCCTACTCTTCATATTTGCAACCATCTTTGAATCATCACGGGAAAACTAGTTGAACTTAAGGCTAAATTTATGAATGCTCATAGATTCCTTTTAAAGGTTAAGGAATTATCGTACCTTTGATTCTTTAAGTTCCCGGGGAAAGTAACGCCCCAAGAAAGCTTCATAAAACATAAACCAACTCAAAATTGGTGCACCCTCAGCTCTTGGCTTCTTCCATTGGTCAAACCATATTCTAGCGATAACCTTCAACTGGTGTGCATCTAGTTCCACTCTTACATTAGTGACATGCATGATATTGAATACCTTCTCAAGTTCTTTAACAAAATTTTCCGGATCCTCAGTGATGCTTGAACTAGTGAAACTCGAAGGATTATCCTTAGAAACTCACGGATTCTAGAAGTATCAGCCACTACCTGACGATTCTCTCTATGTTTCCTGCTTGGTTGGTCACAACTTGGATCAACATCCTGATGGCCTCACGGAACTCAACATTGGTGACCTATCCTTGAGGTTGCGCTTCTGGTGCATTCACTAACCCTTGTTCCTCAATGTTCCTTCAAACCAGGTGACAATAGATAGATCTTCGAGAAGGAATGATCTAAAAGATACGCGCAAGAGCGATTTAGGAAGAAATTTGTATACAGATAAACCCAATGGCACGAAATGAGTATGAAAGGAGAAAAATCCTAAAATGTTGCAGCCTCATAATTATAAATGTGACGCGCTTCAAACCAATAACTAGGACTATAGACACGTCTTCATAGACTCCCTGGGAATCTTGAACTCAGGGCTTTGATACCAAGTTTTTCATGTTTTGAGCCTACACCATAGACGTGGCAGGCACTCAAGAACCATTACTACCCCCATACGAAACCTTGGATTGGCTCAACTCTTAGCGTAAAACTTACTCATAACTTGTAATGTATCAAATAACATCGGCTTAAAATGTAAACTGAATTGCTCAATATATAATTTAGAATGTATTAAATGACACTCGACTTAGCCATAGTGGCAACTCAAAATTCAATGTAAGCCATTAACAAGATAATGACAATCAAACGAACTAACTAGTTGTCTATAAAGCCTCTAATAACTGAGATAGATGTAGGCTCAATATATGTTAACTGTATCATTTTATGATGCAGGCTAAAAGGCATCAGTACATTGAATGGACAAGCATATAAGGGGAAAACTAAATACGACATAAACTTGAACTGAATTTGAAAAGAAGTTTTACTCAACTCATGGACACTTAACTCAAATGCAAGATAAAACAACAATAAGGTGCAGCTTATATAAGGCATTTAAATAGTAATAACAACTCAATTTACTCATAAATTAAAGTAACATAATTCTATGGGAGTTTCTCTTACCGACAACCATCACTATGAGCTTATGTGGTTATGCAACCTCTCACCCATGCTGCCAGAACTATCATATAACTTACTAGGATATACAACGCCTTAACTAAGTGGATCCACTAGTCTATGCTAAAAAACACTAAGTGTCATCTAAAAAGTATGACACTTTCTACCCACGATGGCTATATGATTAATGGAGACTTGAGTTATTATGAACTTGTCTCCATATTGGTTCTCAATACTACTCCCAAAATAGACTGAGCTCATATATTTTAAAACAAAACTCTTTCTTTGATTTGAGATAATTACTCAAAAAGCTTATCTCTTAAAAGAGATGTAACTCAAAACTACTCATGAGAATTCGTTTGGGAATTAGTGTTTCCTCTTATCTTAAAACATTTGCTATTTGGGATAGCTTAGTTCCCATATATCATTTAATGAAATTAACTTCACTCTTTACTCTTTACTCAACTCAAAACTCAAGTCTTAAATCAAAGTTAAAACGTTTGTGAAAGAATTTTGCATAACTCTAGGAACTTCTCTTGACTTGACTCTTTACTTTCCTTGAATTGAATTATGGATATAAGACTCATGTCTTTTGTTATGGATGGTTTCATGTTATTTAGACATAACTTAGAGTGTAAAAATCGATTCGAAAACTTAGTACATTGCAGGGGAACTTAAACGGAAATAAGTCGGTAAAAGTGGAAGGCCTAACAACCCTAGTGCTCTAAGTGGCACAGGGCACTAGAGCCTGACTGCTGAGCATGGCTTGGGCGCACCGATTGGCATGACACCCAGAGGAAAACTTTTAGAGCCTTATGTTGGGTGAATTCTCTTGGTCGTTTTTCAACTCTAAACCCTCTGGAATCTATTTGCTCTTTCCCCAAGCACTTAGATTCAACAACATAACCAAAATATCAAAGAATCTACTCAAAACCATATTTAATTTCATGAACTTAGATCAAGAACTTATCTACAACTCCAAGAATCAAGAACCAATAGAAAACTCATCAGAGTCCATCACGAACCCAATTTCTATACTTTTGAGAACATAAATTCGCTGAAATAAATTAAGATTGGCACGTGGGTGAATGAAACAACACTATACAATCTGACATACCTTGTATGGCATAACCCTTGGCAAAATCCGCAGGCAATTCTCCATGAATGCGATGATTTTTTAGCTTCTCCTCCCTTTCTTTTCTTTTCTCTCAAAACGCTAAGTTTATTTTATGATGCATAAATTGAATCAAACTATTTGGACCCTAATTGAATCACTAAAAATGAAACTAAATCATTTGTAATTCTAAAATCTCTTTTTGACTTTCCTTATCTAGAAAGCCTGAATTTCAATGGGAATAGCTCCCTCATACGAACTCACAATTGAGCAAACTCAGCGGAGTAGGAAATATAATTCAAGGATATTCTCTACGGTATCTTGTAGCACACCTAAATCTTCCTGAACTAGGAGGTATGGTTTTCTGAAGTTGATAACTTAAAATGTATTAAATAAGATTCGACTTAGCAAAAGTGGCAACTCAAAATTCAACATAATCCAATAACAAGATAATGACAATTAAATGGACTAACTAACCGTCTATGAAGCCTCTTATATCTGAGATGTATGTCGGAAAAAGACCCACGACATCCTAATGAATTAAAATTCTATAAAGAAAACAATAAAAGCATATCCTCCGGAAGCAAGGAGGCTCACCAACGAACTCTAAATGAATGAATGGATCAACCAGAGGCTGGATGCTGATCCTAATTTTATATACCTGTATCATAAAACGATGCAGGATAAAAGTCGTCAGTACATTGAATTACAAGCATGTGAGGGGAAAACTAAACACAACATAAGCATGAAATAAATCTGAAAAGAATACTTACCTTAGATTTAGTCAACTCATGGGTACTTAACTCAAATGCAAGATAAAACAACAGTAAAGGTGCAATTTCTATAAAGCATTTAAATAGTAATAACTACTCAATTTACTTTTATAATAAAGTAAAATAATTATGTGGGAGATTCTATAACGGAGATCATTACTATGAGCCAATGTGATTATACAATGTCTCGCCACGCTGCCAAAAATGTTCTATAACTTGTCGGGATATAGAACACCTCAACTGACTGGATCCTCTATTTTATGCTAAAAAGCATTAAGGTGTCATCTCAAAAGGATGACCTTTTTACCCACAATGACTACATGGTTTATGGAGACTTGAATAACTATGAACTTGTCTCTGTGCCTAATATTAGTCCCAAAATATACTCAACTCATATTTTTTAAAACAAAACTCTTTTTGTGATTTTAGGTAATTACTCAAAAAGCTTATCTCTTACAAGATATGGAACTCAAAACTATTCGTGAGAACTCATTTGGAAATTGATGTTTCCACTTATAATTTAAATGTGAAAACATTTTTTCTTTGGGAAAACTTAGTTCCTTTAAAGAAATGAACTTCCATTGTACTTTTTACTCAACTCAAAACTCAAGTCTTAAGCAAATTTAAAATTTTTGTGAAAGAATTTTAGAAAACTCTATGAACTTCTCTAGCCTTGACTTTTTACTTTATTATGGATTAAAGGTTCATGATCTAATGTTATGAATGTTCTCACTTTTTTTAGATGTACCTTAGAGTGTAGAAATAGATTAAAACTTAGGTACGATGCAAGGGAACTCAAACGGAAAGAAGTGGTCAAAAGTGGAAGACTTAGAACCCCTAGTGTTCTGAGTGGCATAGGGCGCCAGGCTGAACTACATGGCATAGCTTGGGGCGCACCGGAGTTCCCGACGTCTTAGAGGCCAAATTTCAGATCTTGATGTGTGGGGCTCAGAGTGGCACAACGTCTGACCCCCTTTCCCCAGATATTTGACGAATTCTTTTGGTCGTTTTTTAACTCTAAACCCTCTAGATTCAATTATTTCTTCCCCCCAAACTATTATATTCGACTACACAACTAAAATATGCTAGAATCAACTCAAAACAACATCCAATTTCATGAGCTTAGATCAAGAATTTCTCTACAACTTCAACAATCAAGAACCCAATAGAGACTTCAACAAAGTCCATCAAGAACCAAACTTCTATACTTTCAAGAGCATGAATTTGCTGAAATAAATCATGACTGGTGCATGGGTGAACGAATCCAAAGCTATGTGGTCTCACTTACTTCTTAGGGATTAACACTTTGCAAACTCCGCATGCAATTCTCCAAGAACGCGACAATTTCCTAACTTCTTCTCCTTTTCTTTTTCTCCTCTCAAAACTCTAACTTTATTTTATAAAGTGTAAACTGAGTCAAAATAGTTTAGATCCTAATTAAATCACTAATAATGAAATTAAATAATTGGGTAGCAAAATGTCCATAATACCTTTTAAAATCTGATTTTGACTTTCCTTATCTAGACAACCCAACTTTAAATGGGCATAAGCATATCCTTTATGCGAAATCAAAATTGAGAAAACTTGGTGGCATTAAAAATATAATTCAAAGATGTTTCCTATGGTATCTTGTAGCACAACTAACTCATTTTTAGCTAGGAGTTATAGTCGTTTGAAGTTGACTCAAAACTCATACTTAACTTAACTTGGTCAAACTTTCCAAATTTGATTATTTCCAAAAATATGTCTTCTTTCTAATTCTATTTCTTTCAAATCGCGAAGTGTTACAAATGTATTGTTAAATTGGGTGTGATAAATATTTGACTTTTTTTGTAAATTTAAAGTGGTTATCTTGTTAAACAAAAGTAGCATTAAAAAAATGTCGGAATACACTTCAAAATGTCATATGGACCCACTATTGGGGACTACACTTCATTTTATTTGCAAATCTCATCACCCTATTTTTGTGGGTGAGATTTTCAAGTAAACCCAATCGCCAACATCTAATTCAAGTTTGATACAAATTTAACAGTAGTATCACATTCCTTCATTGAATAATTAAAAAAATCACTTATTCCTGTTCAAAATAAGTTCTTTTTTGCCATTGCATTGTCGTGATATAGAAACCACGAAATGAGATCAATTCTCATCTCACGAAATGAGTGACTGAAACTTATCCCTTACCACCTTAATATACGTTCAAAAATATTGTCATGGTGACTTAATATTTCTAAAATATAAATGATTTTCCATGTAATTGAAGCATAACCTGTATAAAGAAAGACACTTCCTAGCAATATCACATATTTTCAAACTATTTGTGCAATTTTCTATTGTATATCATCTTTATTTTTACGGAAAAGGGTCTAAAATACCCTTGAAGTATTGAAAATGGTACAAAATTACCCTTCATCCACCTATTGGCTCCAAAATGCCCTTTTCATCCACCTATTGGCTCCAAAATACCCTTATCATCCACCTTTGAGTTCAAAATTGACCACTTATTTAATAATTTTAAATTTTAACTATTTAAATATGTTTAAAATACTTGATGTTCAACTATTGGTTATAATTTAATTTATTTGTATTATTTATGAACCAACCTACCCATTACTAACTAAACCCCACTCAATTAATAATCCAACTATAATATCAAAATCGTCATAAACACTGATACAGCACGATGAAATTATAGATTAATGAAAATGACATCCAAAATTATTCGAGTCCGAATTGAAGCCCCAATTAAATTTATGTTGAGCCACTTATTTAGGAGGCCACTTTCAATTTGTTTCTCCTTCAAGATTGAATTAGAAATTTTTGATTAAAGGTAAAGAAGTGATACATCCCGAATCAATTCATGCACTTTTTAAAAATATTATTTTATAAATATTTATGATTTGTTTTAAAACTTTTAATATATTATTTTGAAAAAAAGTTACCTATGAAGTAACATCACATAATTGAGACGTAAGAATAATTAAGATGAACATAGTCAGACTTTTAAGTTTATTGATAATTTTTATTTAGACACTTGAATGTATGATAATTTACTCCTATAGATATTTTCATCTCAAATTTTTAAAAACACTCAATTGGCAGTAGCTTTTCAGTTGTTGCATTAAATAATGTGAGTGATTTATTAATTTGGAGGGTTTAATTAGTAATGGATGGGTAGTGAATTGATTTATAAATTATACTAATAAGTTAAATTAAAATAAATAGCTGAGCGCCACGTATTTAAAAAATATTTAAATAGTTTAAATATAAACCGTTAAATAAGTGGTCAATTTTGAACCAAAAGGCGGATGACAAGGGTATTTTGGACCCAATAGGTGAGTGGGAAGGGTATTTTGGAGCCAATAGGTGGATGGAGTGTAATTTTGTACCATTTTCAATACTTTGAGGGTATTTTAGACCATTTTCCGTTATTTTTAACCTCATAGTATTTACTGCAACGGAACTTGGAGAAATTTAATGATTTCAACCTAACAAGACTTGGTAAGACTGATAAAAATCTTGACTGAACACTAAATTAACTTCAATTGTAAGAATAACATATAACATTCCAATCGTTAAAAACAAACTATTTGTAAAGAAATAGTGTGAGAAATTTTCTGGGTTGAAGAATTGAAAATTTTAGGTTATGCTAGACTCGGACGAAATTTTAGTAAGATGAGGTCTAGGATAATTCGAGAAAATAATTGGGTGAAGTGTTTAAGTAGAGTTTGTTTTCTTGTTCCTAAGGCATGAAGGAGTTTGTAAGACATTTTAGAAGTAAATTTGGTTATATTTCACAAGAGGAGTAACAACTCATGATCTGGTCTAGGGTTTACTAGGTAGTTAGAACTTAAATCGGTATTCATAATATTCTTGTAGATTGACGGTAGATTTAATACCTAGGCCTTTTGATGCGGGGTCTTGTTGATTAAAGAGTGTTGATTATTGCTAATAAATAGGGCGGAAATGTACTGTGTAAGCAAGTATTATCCTTTGACTAGCCATGGCTGACTAGTTCATAATTGTAAACCTTTTAAAATTTCTTTTTTAAGGTGAATTGACGGTATGCCATAAGGATTAAGTGTCCATACATAATGCATGTTCACGAAATAAATTAAAGGAATAAATGTGAATGATATTCTATTGTTAATCTCACATATGAATTTGTCTTAATTGCTCGTGCTTTACGAGTGTAATTGCATGTGATATATGTGATTCATCAATTCGATCAGACACCATGCCTAATATAAGATATCTCTTGATTAGATCATGCATAATGCCTCGTAAATATTATCAATTGACTCGAGTACATATTTTCTATGAAATATTTATGGTTGCTTTAGATGCTACACCCGTTATATGTTCTATTGTCGGTTTGCTGGGGTAGCACAATTTGCACATGTTGCTATTTATTTGTTTATTCCATGAGTGAACCATGTGATGTATATCATTGTTATCCATGGGTAGCTGAGTTGATATGTTTAATATAGGGATGGTTCAAGTATAGACCGATTTGAAATGTTAAATATTATCGTAGATATCCCGAGGAACCTTAGTGGTCCGGTTTTTTTAAAGGTGATTTGAAATTAGATGTTAGTTATGGTGATCGTTTAGACATGTCTAATATGGTTTATAGATCAGGTTGGCGATCGACAATCTTGTGCTTAGTTTATTCATTGGGACTATATATATGTGTGTGTATGTGTATGTTTGTGTGGGTTAAAGTGGCTTGTAACTTAGAGTAAGGTATGTGTGGCGTTTGGTATGCAAGGTAGGCTTGGAAAATCTTATTTGACATAAAGGGTAGTTTTGGAAAAACCTTACAGTGAAAATATGGTTTAATGTTTAATGGTAGAATTGACAGCAAAATGAGGTAGGATGGCTAAAAATAAGGTGTATGGGTCATAATTAGTAGACCTAGGATGGTAAGAGTGTTAGACTCAAACCGCCATGATTGGAACCCACTCTAATCCTCTAATGGGAGGACAATTATTACAGCCCAACTAAACAATGCTAATCAAAAGACAAGCATATAGAGAAGTTCAAATCCCATAAACTCAGTAAGTTATCGAACATAAACATAAACAAGCGGAAATTCAACTCCAAGGACCCTAAAGTCATTGTATCAAAACATTGAAGTAAACATTCTAAGATAAGGGGATGCAACCCCAAAACGAACTAAACATAAAGTAAGAGTTTGAAAGGTCAAAGTCGAAGGAAATAGGCTAAAATCCTAGATGAATCCATGGTAGCCAAACTGAACTAGCTCACCCTTAAACTCGACAAGTCAGTGACTCCTAGCTGAGGTCTCTCAACAACCACCTGAAGATGCCCTGTACTAAAAAAAAGTACAGTTTTAGTACACAAATAACGGTGCATATAAAAATGAAAATGTAAATGCAAACAAGTCGAGATCTAACTATATAAGAAACATATATATGCATATAAAAATATTAAAGTAAACTACACTAAAATCAAATAATTGTAGAACCTGGCTATTTCGGTCAAATCAAAAAAGATTTTTTTCCTCAAACTGATTAAGCATGTCTTCAGTGGAAGACAACTTGTAGACATCTTTACTTAAACCTCTTATATCTTTAAGAATTTCTGGTGTGGCGGTTGAAATTGCCAGTTCGCCCAATCTCTTAGATCGGTCATTGATTTGATGATTGGCAGATGGAAAGTTTTCCTCTAAACGCCGAAGATTTTCTTCATATCCATAATCATCTCCGAAATTCAACAACACTTGTTGAGCAGCCGCTGCCTCTTTGAAATTATAAGCGGTCACTGGCTCATTCTTTGATGGAACCAAATCAACAAAATTATTTTTTTGTGAACCAATTCGAAGAGGATCGATCTTGAAAGGCGGAGGAGATTTTTTGTAGAACAACAAATCACCTGTCTTTCTATCCCTAACAGCTTCTAAAGGCGCCTCCATAATAATTTTGTGTACTGAACTAGGTCTATTTTGTGTGTCTATATATAGTACTAGAATTTATGTTGGCACAAAAAAGGCTAGTAAATCTATTTGCATTTTATTTCCAAGCTTTAAGATTGTTGAAAATAAGAATTTAGTCTTGATTGTACTTACTTGGATTAGTCTGAAGCATGGTAATCATTATTTTCCATTTATATATATTCAATTTGGATAATAATATTTTTTTTAGATGAACATTCCTTGTAGGAGTTTCTCTCATTAAATGATTATTGCCTAAACATTATTACCAAATACTATTGTAACTTCAAAATAGAGTTAATACAAAATTTTAGTATTTAAATCTAATACAACAACAACAAAACATATATATATATATATGTGGGAGTTAATCAGCTTGCCGTCAGCTTGCCGTCAGCATGTCAACAAATGCTCAGAATTTCTTTTGAAGGTATTTTTGTCCATTTGATCTTAATTTTGTGCACTACTTTTTCGTACCACAATTATCAGTAAAATTAATTGTTCCTCTTAAATGTCAAAGTTTATCTTATATTGTGAAATATGGGCTCAAAAGCTTCATTTTGTGGACCTATTAGAATGAGTAGTGTTGTTGATCAAACAATTAATTGACTGTATGTACCATAATATATTTTGATCTATTGACAACTTAGCCATTTGCTTATATTATTAATGGAACATTTTTCCAATTCAATTTTCATCCATCATTGCCTTTTTCTTTCTATTATTAAAGAAGTATGAGTTAAAAACATAGGTATCAACATGTCTACTGGGTGTCCTTTTATATTTTATGTAAGAATATTTTAGTCTCTTCAAATTAATTAATGAAATGTGTCTCATTAACGTAAAAGAAATTGTAAGTTTTTCAATGGTCCCTCTCTCCTTCTCTTTTTTCAAATTTTTCATTTTCTTGAAAAAGTAGCTTAGATGTTTACTGGTGCCCGTCGGAAGGTTTTTGCCTGTTGTTAGCATGTAATACAGAGTAATAGCCATGGCTAAAAAAAAATACAAAAGGTAAGACTCAAGATCAATACATAAACTCTGTTTCTTTTGAAATTTTGTTTTCATCACAGTTTGGACATTGTGACTGGTAGAATTTGCTTCTTTTTCATTATTATTCCGTAAATCTTTTGAGGATTTTTAAGAGATACATCGGAGGTTTTAAATTTTACAGAAAATGGTCAAAATTTCGCGTGAACTATGTGGAACAGACCACGTATATTCTTTGTTACATTTTGGGATAAAAAATGTCCCCGCTGTTATTCTAAGAGACCACAAATATCTTCAACGGTTAATACTCTAAATTATTACTGACAATGCGAGCATTGTCAACTAGGATTCACTAAAGGAAAACTAGTTCTTTAGCGGCAATAACAGTCGCCACAAAGCCCAAAATATCGTCACAAACGGTTTTTGAACATCAAATGCTGAATTTGCATTTTTTTCTTCATTAATTTTTTTAAAAATAAATTGATATCGATATCGATTAAGGAGGAGTTTGAAGACATTGTATGTTTTATTCTTATGTCATATGCAAATGTATAAAATGTACAATAATGCATTATGTAATAGGAGATTTGATTCATGAACTAATTTTGATGATTTCGTAACAAGTTATTTATTTTAGAAAATTATGTTGCAACCAAAAATTAATTATCATATTTTTTTTGTTGAAAAAATAGGTTTTACTAGCGAATATTGTTGCAGCCTTAGTCGCCTATGAAAATCACTCATAACTTTTAGTGGCAATATTTCAGGATTTTGTGTTTTATCGCCTTTAGGTCATGTTTTTTTATAGTGAATCTTAGTTGACAACGCTTAGGTGGAGGGAATAGTCTCATGTGACTTGCCACATCACTAGAAATTTAGGTAGTTAACTCTTGAGGGTATTTATGGTCTCTTGAGATAATAATGAGGGTAGTTTTTATCCCAAAATATAATGAAGAATAATGATCTATTTGCATAATTTAGAGGTATTTTTTACCCTTTTCTGTAAATATTATATTAGGAATTTTAATTAAAATTCAATTTTATAGAAATCTTTATAAAATTTGAGTTTTCTGTTGTACATTTGATCGGCGGAAGGTTCATTGCTTATGAAAAGGATACAAGTAGAGTATGTTAAACGTTGCGTCTCTATTTTGGAGTTAATATCTTAAATCACTCCCTCAACTTTAAGAATTTATTTAATAAAGTCATTAAACTTTATTTATTAATTTAAGTCATTTAACCTAGAAATTTATATCAATAAAATCACTCAACTAAATTTTACATTACATTTTTATAATTTGAGAAGATGTTCTCCTTGTTTATCGTTAATTTCATGGAACTCACCAGTCATGAACCTGGTGACTACGTCACTAAATTTTTATTTGTTAATTAATATGTTTTATTTTCCAATTGAACTTGAGATATGAAAAAGAATTACTCCCCCCATTTTAAAAAGAATGATCTAGTTTGACGTAACACGGAGTTTAAGAAAAGAAAGAAGAATTTTTAATCTTGTGGTTCTATATTAAAGTTATGTCAAATGTACAAAAATTTCCTTCAATCTTGTTGCCAAAAAAAGGAAAAGGTCATTATTTTTTAAAAAGACTAAAAAGGAAACATGATCATTCTTTTTTAAACGGAAGGAGTAATAAGTTTCCAACTTCTAACTATGAAGCCGTACATGTTCTTTGGGCAGATTTAGTATGTTACATTTGGATTAGCTTTTCATTTTTTATTGTTTCTTTGTTCCACTGAAGCAAAGATTTGCATTTGTAGTAGTCAAGAGTGGAAGAAAAGATATAAGGTGATAAATCAATAAACATCAAACTATATATGTAATCTCATACCTTAACTTGTCGGCTTCTACGGTTACATCATACTTTAGGCATATTATTATTTGAAGAAAACTATATAGGTCATTTCAACAATCAGTATTCTTCCCATGGATCCTTTCTTAGTTCCATTGCTTCTTTTAAGCTAAACTTGCAAGATTGTGAAGGTGTTTGTAGACGTTCTGAGCCATAAAATTCACGATGGCTATTTTAAGAAATGGTCCTTGGTGCCCGTTCAAATATCACAAAACATTAAAATATAATACATTATTAAATATATAGTAGCAGACCCAGAATTCAAACATCATACATTCTGGAAATTGTAATTGATTATTACATAAAGATAACTTTATATGTTAATTTGTAACAGTAGTAGGTCTTAACCCCTTGATTTTATAATCGAATGGTTCAAAGCTACTAAATTTCAAAGGTTAAAACTCTTAAAATTTAAATCTAGATATTGTATCTGAACTGGACACTACCAATGAAAGCAAATATGAAATAGGCTATAAATTAAAGAGCTCATTCATGCATTTTGCCAAACAAGTAACATACATTAGGTAACACTTTACAGATAGATAATTGCGAGATGGAAATTCATCATTATACGTGGCACTCAATTGTAAATCTCTATAGCTTCTTGAAAATTAAGGATGAAAAGGCTGATAGTCTAGAGGATAATTTGAAGGTATAACTAAAGACTTAACTCTTTTATGTCAAATTTAGTATGTAAAAGTAGTTGTCTTTAAATTTCTTAAATATGTGTTGCTGATCTATCTTCTATCCGCTACGATATGGAACCTGCTGTTTTTAGTTGAAATCGAATAGAAATTGAACAGATTATTATTGCACTAAGCAAGAAAGTAAACACTATAGGGGGGGGGAGGGTTACAAAAGATAAACTCACTCTTGGATCTAGTAAAGCATAAATATCAAAAGTAAAGACTTTGATCATAGCAGTGACAACATCTGCTGAATCATCTTGCCTTTGGCAACTACTGCTATCATAAAGCTGGTTTGCTCCTAGTTCCTGCAATAGCTCCTCTAGGTGAAGCCATGTTTGGTGAGCAACTGAAGAACTCTATTGCCATATTCCTACTACTTTTCCTCTTCTTTGGACACTGTTTCTTGAAGTAACCCTCTTGACCGCACTTGAAAAAACCTGTGGAGTCATAACAACACGCTTCAGGGTGATTTCTTCCACACTTAGAATATGTAGGAGCCAAGTTACCTCCTTGTGCCACTTTACCTTGAGACTCTGCATGTTCAGGTCTGAAATTCAGGGAGTTCTAGATATTGTACTAACCTTTGTTCCTTGGTGCAGGTACACTAGTAGATGATGGAGCAAGGCTCTTATGTTTCTATTGGAAAGAAGATTGGTTCGCATTTCTCATTTGTTGCCTGGATTTGTTCCCTTTCTTAGCTTTCTTATTTCTCAATTCTTATCTGTCCCTCAACTTATCCACTTAAACCTTTTGCACATGAATCATCAACCTCGCTATATCCATATCACGTATAACCATAGTTGTCTTACATTCCTTACATTGACAAACGAGACGAACCAACAATAAACAAACTGATCTTACTCTTCACATTCACAACCATCTTCGAAGCATCACGGGGAAATTAGTTGAACTTAAGGCTATAAGGTTAAGGAATTATCGTACCTTTGATTCTCTCAGTTCCCGGTGAAAGTAACGCCCTAAGAAAGCTTCGTCAAACATAAACCAACTGAAATTGGTGCACCCTCATCTATTGACTTCTTCCACTGGTCAAATATATTCTAGTGATAATCTTCAACTGGTGTGCATCTAGTTCCACTTGTTCAACATTAGTGACATGCATGATATTGAATACTCTCAAGTTCTTCGACAAAATTTTCCTGATCCTCAGTGATGCTTGAACCAGTGAAACTCGAAGGATTATCCTTAGAAACTCACAGATTCTAGAAGTATCAGCCACTACATGACGATTCTCTCTTTGTTTCCTACTTGGTTGTCACAACTTGGCTCAACATACTGATGGCCTCACGGAACTCAGTATTGGTGACCTATCCTTGAGGTTGAAATTCTAGTGCATTCACTAACCCTTGTTCCTGAATGTTCCTTCTAACCTGGTGACAATGGATAGATCTTTTAGAAGGAATGATCTAAAAGATACGCGCAAGCATGATTTGGAAGAAATTTGTATAGAGATAAACCCAATGGCACGAAATGAGTATGAAAAGGAGAAAAATCCTAAAATGTTGCAGCCTCATAATTATAGATGTGACGCGCTTCAAACCAATAACAAGGACTCTATAGACACGTCTTCGTAGACTCCTTGAGACTCTTGAACTCGGGGCTTTGATACAAAGTTTGTCATGTTCCGAGCATACACCATGGACGTGGCAGGTACTCAAGAACCTTTACAACCCCCATACGAACCCTTGGATTGGCTCAACTCTAAGCGGAAGACTAACTCATAACTTAGAATGTATCAAATAAGATCGGCTTAAAATGTAAAGTAAATTGCTCAATATATAACTTAGAATGTATTAAATGACACTCGACTTAGCCATAGTGGCAAATCAAAATTCAACGTAAAGCCATTAACAAGATAGTGACAATCAAACGAACTACCAATTGTCTATAAAGCCTCTAATAACTGAGACAGATGTCGGCTCGATATATGTTAATAGTATCATTTTATGATGCAGGCTAAAAAACATCAGTATATTGAATGGAGAAGCATTTAAGGGGGAAACTAAACACGACATAAACTTGAACTGAATTTGAGAAGAAGTTTCACTCAACTCTTGAATACTAAAATCAAATGCAAGATAAAACAACAATATTTTGCAGCTTATATAAGGCATTTAAACAGTAGTAACAACTCGATCTACTCATAAATTTAAGTAACATAATTCTATGGGAGTTTCTCTTACCGACAACCATCAGTATGAGCTAATGTGGTTATGCAACCTCCCACCCACGCTACCAGAACTATCATATAACTTACCAGGATATAGAACGCATTAACTAAGTAGATCCACTAGTCTATGCTAAAAAAACACTAAGTGTCATCTAAAAAGTATGCACTTTCTACCCATGATGGCTACATGATTAATGGAGAGACTTGAGTTATTATGAACTCGTCCCCATATTGGTTTTCAATACTACTCCTAAAATAGACTGAGCTCATATTTTTTTAAAACAAAACTCTTTCTTTGATTTGAGGTAATTACTCAAAAGGCTTATCTCTTAAAAGAGATATAACTCAAAACTACTCATGAGAACTCATTTGGGAATTAGTGTTTCCTCTTATCTTAAAACATTTGCTATTTGGGATAGCTTAGTTCCCATATATCCTTTAATGAAATTAACTTCACTCTTTGCTCTTTGCTCTTTGCTCTTTACTCAACTCAAAAATCAAGTCTTAAAGCAAATTTAAACTTTTGTGAAAGAATTTTGCAAAACTCTATGAACTTCTCTTGACTTGACTCTTTACTTTCCTTGAATTGAATTATGGATATGAGACTCATGTCTCACGTTATGGATTGTTTCATGTTATTTATACATACCTTAGAGTGTAAAGATCGATTAGAAAACTTAGTACGTTGCAGGGGAACTTAAAAGGAAATAAGCCGGTAAAAATGGAAGGCCTGACAACCTTAGTTCTCTGAGTGGCACAGGGCACTAGATCCTGACTACTGAGCATGGCTTGGGGCACACCGATTGGCACGACGCCTAGAGGAACACTTGTAGAGCCTTATGTTGGGTGAATTCTCTTGGTCGTTTTTCAACTCTAAACCCTCTGGATTCATTTTGCTCTTTCCCCAAACACTTAGATTCAACAACATAACCAAAATATGAAAGAATCTAATCAAAACAACATTTAATTTCATGAACTTAGATCAAGAACTTCTCTACAACTTCAACAATCAAGAACCAATAGAAACTTTATAAGAGTCCACCAAGAACCCGATTTCTATACTTTTAAGAACATAAATTCGCTGAAATAAATCAAGATTGGCATGTGGGTGAATGAAAAAACACTATACAATCTGGCATATCTTGTACGGATTAACCCTTGGCAAAATCCAGAAGCAATTCTCCATGAATGCGACAATTTTTTAGCTTCTTCTCCCCTTATTTTCTTTTCTCTTAAAACCCTAAGTTTATTTTATGATGCATAAATTGAATCAAACAATTTAGAACCTAATTGAACACTGAAAATGACACTAAATCATTTGTAATTCTAAAATCTCATTTTGACTTTCCTTATCTAGACAGCCTGACTTTCAATGGGCATAGCTCCCTCATAGAACTCATAATTGAGCAAACTCAGCGGAGTAGGAAATATAATTCAAAGATATTCTCTACGGTATCTTGCAGGACACCTAAATCTTCCTTAACTAGGAGTTATGATTGTTTGAAGTTGATAACTTAAAATGTATTAAATAAGATTCGACTTAGCCAAAGTGGCAACTCAAAATTCAACATAATCCAATTACAAGATAATGATAATTAAATGGACTAACTAACCGTCTACGAAGCCTCTTATAGCTGAGATGGATGACGGAAAAAGACCCACGACATCCTAATGAACAAAAATACTATAAAAAAATAATAAAAATGGATCATCCGGAAGCAAGGAGGCTCACCAACGAACTCTAAATGATCGAATGGATCAACGAGGCGCTGGATGCTGATCCTAATTTCCTGTACCTGTATCATAAAATGATGCAGGCTAAAAGTCGTAAGTACATTCAATTTACAAGCATGTGAGGGGAAAACTAAACACGACATAAGCATGAAATAAATCTTAAAAGAACACTTACCTTAGATTTACTCAACTCAAAAGAATGACCCTTTTTGCCCACAATGACTACATGGTTTGTGGAGAGTTGAATTATTATGAACTTGTCTCTGTGCCTAATATTAGTCCCAAAATATACTCAACTCATATTTTTTTAAAACAAAACTCTTTTTGTGATTTGAGGTAATTACTCAAAAAGCTTATCTCTTACAAGATGTGGAACTCAAAACGATTCGTGAGAACTAATTTGGAAATTGATGTTTCCTCTTATATTTAAATGTGAAAACATTTTTTCTTTGGGAAAACTTGGTTCCTATATATCCTTTAAAGAAATGAACTTCCATTGTACTCTTTACTCAACCTTGTGAAAGAATTTTAGAAAACTCTATGAACTTCTCTAGCCTTGACTCTTTACTTTATTATGGATTAAAGGCTCATGATCTAATGTTATGGATGTTATCAGTTTTTTTAAATGAACCTCAGAGTGTAGAAATCAATTAAAAACTTAGGTACGACGCAAAGGAACTCAAACGGAAAGAAATGGTCAAAAGTGGAAGACTTAGTGTTGGGCTTTGTGGAGGCTTGTGAGCCGGCCCGACCCATTACTGAAACCCTAGGTTAACCATTTGGTTTTCCTATAAATATGATCCTTGTATTTGTAATTCTGAAGTAGCACAAGTGAAATAAAATCCTCCTATTACAGTCGTGGAGTAGGGAAACCGAACCACGTTAAATTCTTGTGTGTCCCGTTTGTGTTCCGTTTCTCTTTTTTCTCTAGATTATTTATGTGTGTTGTGTGTTTAATTCCCAACAATTGGTATCAGAGCGAGGTTTCAACAACATTGTAACAAAAACTGTGAGAAATTGTCACCTAGGGTTCTTGTGTGAAGAACTGTGTGCAGGGAGGAGTAGCCGCCGTTACCGTGTGGGTAACCTCAAGCAGCAGCCGGCTAGGAGAACCGCGCAGGGTGCGAACAGCCGTCGTCCGTGTGCTGTCCGTCGCGCCGTTTCGTTGGCCGCCGCGTCGGGAAGGAGTGTGCCACCGCCGTTCGCAAGCTACAGCCGTGCAAGACGCCGAGGATCTGGAACCGCCATTCGCGAGCAGCAGCCGCCGCGAACCAGGCAGCCCAGATCAAAGGAGATCTGCCGCAGATCGTAGCCCAGCGAGGGAGAAAGCCGCGCAGCAGTAGCGAGGTAGAGAACGCCGCTGCCGTCCAGTGGCCGCCGCGTCGAGGAGCCTCAGATCCAGCCGCGAGCGTCCAGATCGTGAGCATCGTCCAAATCGCCGCCCGCTGTCTGTAGACGCCGTTAAGGGAATTGCCGAAGTCCTTTGAGATGGCAGAAGATGGGAAGTTCCGAATTGAGAAGTTCGATGGTACAGATTTCAGTTGGTGGAAGATGCAGATTGAAGATTTGCTGGTTCAGAAAGATTTGGACGTAGTGTTGGGTGACAAGCAAGGAAAATTGTCTGATGCAGAGTGGGCAGTTTTGGATCGGAAAGCTATGTCAGTTATCCGACTCTCGTTGACCAAGAATGTTGCGTTCAACATTCTTAAGGAGAAGACAGCGAAAGGCATCTTGGAAGCCTTGTCTAACATGTACGAGAAGCCATCTGCAGCAAACAAAATTTTCTGATTAGAGAGTTGGTGAACACAAAGATGAAGGAAGGCAGTTCAGTTACCGAGCACATCAACTCATTGAATTCGATCTTAGCTAGACTTTTGTCAGTTGGCATTAAGTTCGATGATGAAGTTCAAGCTTTACTACTGTTATCATCATTGCCTGACAGTTGGTCCGGAACGGTTACAGCAGTTGCCAGTTCAGTGGGACCTAATGGATTCACCTTTGAGAAGATTCGTGATCTCGTTCTTGGCGAGGATGTCAGAAGAAGGAGTTCTGGAGAATCATCAGGTGATATGCTAAACGTCGTCAGAGGCAGAGGAGATAACAGAGGTAGTGGGAGCAGGAACCGAAGAAGGAGTCAGTCGAAGGCTCGGGATGGCTCAGGTGTAACATGTTGGAACTGCAAGGAGGTGGGGCATTTCAGGAATCAATGCCAGAAAGACAAACAAGTCAACATTGCAGAAGACAGCGCCAACGAGGATTTGTTTATCTGTTGCGCGGAGAGCAATGTGGATTCCTGGGTCATGGATTCTGGTGCTTCTTTTCACGCTACCCACAGCAGTGAAGCATTGCAGAATCTGGTTATTGGAGACTTTGGAAAGGTAAGGCTTGCAGACGATAGAGCTCTTGATGTTACGGGCATGGGTGACATGGTGCTGAAGACGCCAGTCGGTTTCTGGACCTTGAAGGATGTCAGAGTTGTTCCAAGCTTGACGAAAAGTTTGATTTCTGTTAGGCAGTTGGATGAACAGGGACATCATGTGAAGTTCGGAAATGGGCAGTGGAAGGTCGTGAGGGGCAATCTTGTCATGGCTCGTGGAACAAAAAGAGGATCGTTGTATATTGTCGGATTACCGTCTGAGGGAGTGACCGTCCCAGTTCAGAAGAAAAACAAAGTCCGGTTCACAGAATCTCGTGGGCAGAAGAAGGTTGTCTTTGCAAGAAAGAAACCCAGAGCCACAGGTCAGATTCAGGATGAACGAGCAAGGAAAGGTTCAGGAAGACCAGTCAGAGGCGTTTGTGGCAGTGGGAGCACCGGTCGTGCTTCAGCCAAGGCTCCTAGAAGACAGTGGGTCAAGAGAACCAGTATTCCAGCTGTTGATACGTCTCCAGAAAATTTCTTGCTGAGTATGGAGAGTGTTTGTTCTCAGGGAGTTCTAGGATCCGGCAGTTTGTGTCTCAAGTGGGAGCCGGTAGGGACCGAGGACGAGTCAAGGGCAGTTTCAGCCGTGACTGATGTGTTGAAGCTTCGGGGAGCTTCAACGGGCCTTTCAGTTGACTGATGAGAAGGCCGCTGTAGCAGGAGAGAGTTGAAAAAGATTACTAGACATACAAGTGTTCTAAGTGGATGACAGTTGAAATTCTTCAAGCCTCCAAGTGGGAGATTGTTGGGCTTTGTGGAGGCTTGTGAGCCGGCCCGACCCATTACTGAAACCCTAGGTTAACCATTTGGTTTTCCTATAAATATGATCCTTGTATTTGTAATTCTGAAGTAGCACAAGTGAAATAAAATCCTCCTGTTACAGTCGTGGAGTAGGGAAACCGAACCACGTTAAATTCTTGTGTGTCCCGTTTGTGTTCCGTTTCTCTTTTTTCTCTAGATTATTTGTGTGTGTTGTGTGTTTAATTCCCAACACTTAGAACCCCTAGTGTTCTGAGTGGCACAGGGCGCCAGGCTGAACTACATGGCATAGCTTGGGGCACACCGGAGTTCCCGACGCCTTAGAGGACAAATTTCAGAGCTTGATGTGTGGCGCTCAGAGTGGCACAACGCCTGAACCCCTTTACCCAGATATTTGACGAATTCTTTTGGTCAGTTTTCAACTCTAAACCCTCTAGATTCAATTATTTCTTTCCCCCAAACTATTATATTCGACTACATAACCAAAATATGCTAGAATCAACTCAAAACAACATCCAATTTCATGAGCTTAGATCAAGAATTTCTCTACAACTTCAACCATCAAGAACCCAATAGAGACTTCAACAAAGTCCATCAAGAACTCAACTTCTATACTTTCAAGAGCATGAATTTGCTGAAATAAATCATGATTGGTGCATGGGTGAACGAACCCAAAGCTATGTGATCTCACTTACTTCTTAGGGATTAACGCTTGGCAAAATGCACATGCAATTCTCCAAGAACGCGTCATATCCTTTATGCGAAATCAAAATTGAGCAAACTTGGTGGCATTGAAATATAATTCAAAGATGTATCTTGTAGCACACCTAAGTCATTCTAAGCTAGGATTTATAGTCGTTTGAAGTTGACCCAAAACTCATACTTAACTTAACTTGGTCAAACTTTCCAAATTTGATTATTTCCAAAAATATGGCTTCTTTCTCATTCTATTTCTTTCAAATCGCGAAGTGTTACAAATGTATTGTTAAATTGGGTGTGATAAATATTTGACTTTTTTTTGTAAATTTAAAGTGGTTATCTTGTTAAACAAAAGTAGCATTAAGAAAAATGTTGCAATACACTTCAAAATGTCATATGGACCCACATATTGGGGACTATGCTTCATTTTATTTACAAATCTAATCACTCAATTTATGGGTGAGATGTAAACCCAATCGTCAACATCTAATTCAAGTTTGAAACAAATTTAACAGTAGTATCGCATTCGTTCATTGAATAATTAAAAAAACTAACCTCTAACTGTTCAAAATAAGTTCTTTTTTGCTATGCCATTGTCGTGACATAGAAACCACGAAATGAGATCACTTCTCATCTCACGAAATGAGTGACTAAAACTTATTCCTTACCACCTTAATATATGTTCAAAAATATTGTCATTGTCACTTAATATTTCTAAAGTATAAATATTTTTCCATTTAATTGAAGCATAACCTGTATATCATCTTTATTTTTAACCTCAAAGTATTTACTGCAACAGAACTTGGAGAAATGTAATGATTTCAACCTAACAAGACTTGGTAAGACTGATAAAAATCTTGACATTGAACACTAAATTAACTTCAGTTGTAAGAATAACATATAACGTTCCAATCGTTCAAAACAAACTTATTGTAAAGAAATAGTGTAAGAAAATTTCTGGGTTGAAGAATTGAAAATTTCAAGTTATGCTAGACTCGGACGAAATTTTAGTAAGATGAGATCTAGGCAAATTCGATAAAATAATTGGGTGAAGTGTTTAAGTAGAGTTTGTTTTCTTGTTCCTAAGACATGAAGGAGTTCGTAAGACTTTTTAGAAGTAAATTCGGGTATATTTCACAAAAAGTAGTAACAACTCATGATCTGGTCTAGGTTTTACTAGGTAGTTAGAACTTAAATCGGTGTTTCATTCATAATATTCTTGTAGATTGACGGTAGATTTATTACCTAGGCCTTTTGATGCGGGGTCTAGTTGATTAAAGAGTGTTGATTATTGCTAATTAATAGGGCGGAAATGTACTGTGTAAGAAAGTATTATCCTATGACTAGCTATGGCTGACTAGTTCATAATTGTTAACCTTTTAAAATTCTTTTTGAGGTGAATTGACGGTATGCCATAAGGATTAAGTGTGTCATTCGTAATGCATGTTCACGAAATAAATTAAAGGAATAAATGTGAATGATATTTTATTGTTAATCTCACATATGAATTTGTCTTAATTGCTTGTGGTTTACGAGTGTAATTGCAATCATTGTAATTGTGTGATATGTGATTCATCGGTTCGATCAGACACCATGCCTAATATAAGATATCTCTTGATTAGATCATGCATCATGCCTCGTAAATATTATCAATTGACTCGAGTATATATTTTCTATGAAATATTTATGGTTGCCTTAGATGCCACACCTTTTATATGTTCTATTCTCGGTTTGCTGGGGTAGCACAATTTGCACATTAGCTATTTATTTGTTTATTCCTTGAGTGAACCAAATTATTTTATTGTGATGTATCTATCATTGTTATCCATGGGTAGTTGAGTTGTTATGTTTAATGAAGGGATGGTTCAAGGAGACCGATTTGGAATGTTAAATATTATCATAGATATCCCGAGGATCCTTAGTGGTCCGGTTTCTTTAAAGGTGATTTGAAATTAGATGTTAGTTATGGTGATCGTTTAGACATGTCTATTACGGTTTATAGATCAGGTTGGCAATCGACAATCTTGTGCTTAGTTTATTTATTGGGACTATATATATGTGTGTGTATGTGTATGTTTGTGTGGGTTAAAGTGGTTTGTAACTTAGAGTAAGGTATGTGTGGCGTTTGGTATGCAAGGTAGGCTTGGAAAATCTTATTTGACATAAAGGGTAGGTTTGGAAAAACCTTACAGTGAAAATATGGTTTAATGTTTAATGGTAGAATTGACAGCAAAATGAGGTAGGATAGCTAAAAATAAGGTGTATGGGTCATAATTAGTAGACCTAGAATGGTAAGAGTGTTACGACTCAAACCGCCATGATTGGCACCAACAGTAATCCTCTAATGGGAGGACAATTATTATAGCCCAACTAAACAATTCTAATCAAAAGACAAGCATATAGAGAAGTTGAAATCCCATTAACTCAGTAAGTTATCGAACATAAACATAAACAAGCGGAAATTCAACTCCAAGGACCCTAAAGTCATTGTATCAAAACATTGAAGTAAACATTCTGAGATAAGGGGATGCAACCCCAAAACGAACTAAACATAAAGTAAGAGTTTGAAAGGTCTAAGTCGAAGGAAATAGGCTAAAATACTAGATGAATCCATGGTAGCCAAACAGATTTGGCTCACCCTTAAACTCGACAAGTCAGTGATCACCTAGCTGAGGTCTCTCAACAACCGCCTGAAGATGCCCTGTACTAAAAAAAAGTACAATTTTAGTACACAAACAACGGTGCATATAAAAATGCAAATGTAAATGCAAACAAGTCAAGATCTAACTATATAACAAATATATATATGCATATAAAAATATTAAAGTAAACAACACTAAAATCAAATAAATGTAGAACCTGGCTATTTCGGTCAAATCAAAAAAGACTTTTTTCCTCAAACTGATTAAGCATGTCTTCAGTGGAAGACAAATTGTAGACATCTTTACTTAAACCTCTTATATCTTTAAGAATTTCTGGTGTGGCGGTTGAAATTGCTAGTTCGCCCAATCTCTTAGATCGGTCATTGATTTGATGATTAGCAGATGGAAAGTTTTCTTCTAAACGCCGAAGATTTTCTTCATATCCATAATCATCTCCGAAATTCAACATCACTTGTTGAGCAGCCGCTGCCTCTTTGAAATTATAAGCGGTCACTGGCTCATTCTTTGATGGAACCAAATCAACAAAATTATTTTCTTGTGAACCAATTCGAAGAGGATCGATCTTGAAAGGCGGAGGAGATTTTTTGTAGAACAACAAATCACCTGTCTTTCTATCCCTAACAGCTTCTAAAGGCGCCTCCATGATAATTTTGTGTACTGAACTAGGTCTATTTTGTGTGTCTATATATAGTACTAGAATTTATGTTGGCACAAAAAAGGCTAATAAATCTATTTGCATTTTATGTCCAAGCTTTAAGATTGTTGAAAATAAGAATTTAGTCTTGATTGTACTTTCTTGGATTAGTCTGAAGCATGGTAATCATTATTTTCCATTTATATATATATTCAATTTGGATAATAATATTTTTTTTAGATGAACATTCCTTGTAGGAGTTTCTCTCATTAAATGATTATTGCCTTAACATTTTTACCAAATACTATATATATATATATTATAAGTGGGAGTTAATCATCTTCCCGTCAGCATGTCAACAAATGCTCAGAATTTCTTTTGAGGGTTATTTTGTCCATTTGAACTTAATTTTTTGCACTACTGGTTTGTACTTCACAATTATCAGTAAAATTAATTGTTCCTCATAAATGTCAAAGTTTATCTTATATTGTGAAATATGGGCTCAAAAGCTTCATTTTGTGGACCTATTAGAATGAGTAGTGTTGTTGATCAAAAAAATTAATTAACTGTATGTACCATAATATATTTTTATCTATTGACAACTTATCCATTTGCTTATATTATTAATGAAACATTTTTCCATTTCAATTTTCATCCATCATTGCCTTTTTCTTTTCTATTATTAAAGAAGTATGAGTTAAAAAACATAGGTATCAACGTGTCCTTTTATATTTTATGTAAGAATATTTTAGTCTCTTCAAATTAATTAATGAAATGTGTCTCATTAACATAAAAGAAATTGTAAGTTTTTCTACGATCCCTCTCTCCTTCTCTTTTTTTTTTTTATTTTTTGCCACCGCAACATTTATCTTCAACTTTTTTATTTTCTTGAAAAAGTAGCTTAGATGTTTACTGGTGCCCTTCGAAAGGTTTTTGCCTGTTGTTAGCATGTAATACAGAGTAATAGCCATGGAAAAAAAAAATACAAAAGGTAAGACTCAAGATCAATACATGAACTCTGTTTCTTTTGAAATTTTGTTTTCATCAAAGTTTGGACATTGTGACTGGTAAAATTTGCTTCTTTTTCATTATATTCCGTAAATCTTTTGAGGATTTTTAAGAGATACATTGGAGGTTTTAAATTTTACAGAAAATGGTCAAAATTTCTCATGAACTATGTGGAACAGACCGCGTATATTCTTCGTTACATTTTGGAATAAAAAATGTCCCCGTTGTTATCCTAAGAGACCACAAATACCCTCAAAAGTTAATACTGTAAATTATTACTGACAATCTCGGAAATTCCATAAAGAGATCAATATCTCGAATACTCCACAAATTGATGAATTATTCACATAGAGAGGTCAAATTTAAATCATCATTGTTCACGAAATACGCCACTAATGACCCTCGAATCATTGAAAAATCCTAGGAGAGTAGAATCAAGGGAACTACAAAATTGTACCCGCTATCTTAATCAATAAAATTATGCTTCTTCATAAAAAAAAATTATTACTGACAAGGCGAGCATTGTCAACTAGGATTCACTAAAAGAAAACTAGTCCTTTAGCGACAATAACAGTCGCCACAAAGCCCAAAATATCGTCACAAACAGTTTTTTAACATCAAATGTTGAATTTGCATTTTTTTCTTCACTATTTTTTTAAAAATAAAATGATATCGATATCGATTAAGGAGGAGTTTGAAGACATTGTATGTTTTTATTCTTATGTCATATGCAAATGTATAAAATGTACAATAATGCATTATGTAATAGGAGATTTAATTCATGAACTAATTTTGATGATTTCGTAACAAGTTATTTATTTTAGAAAATTATGTTGCAACCAAAAATTAATTATCATATTTTTTTGTTGAAAAAATAGGTTTTGCTAGGGAATGTTGTTGCAACCTTAGTCGCCACTAAAAATCACTCATAACCTTTAGTGACAAGGATTTTGTGTTTTATCGCTTCTAAAGGTCAAGTTCTTTGTAGTGAATCTTAGTTAGTTGGCAACACTTAGGTGGAGGGAATAGTCCATGTGACTTGCCATATCACTAAAAATTTAGGTACTCAACTCTTGAAGGTGTTTGTGGTCTTTTGGGATAGCAACAGGGTATGTTTGATTCCAAAATGTAATTAAGGGTATAAGTAATTTATTTTGCATACTTACGAGGTATTTTTGACCTTTTTCCATAAAAAGGATACAAGTAGAGTATGTCAAGCGACACATCTCTGTTTTGGAGTTAATATTCTAAATCAGTCACTCAAGTTTAAGAAATTATTTCACAGAGTCATTAAACTTTGTTTTATATCATTTAAATCATGTAACTTATGAATTTGTATTTCATTACATTTTTACAATTTGAGAAGATGTTCTCCTTGTATATCATTAATTTCATGTAACTCGCAAGTCATTAAATTTTAATTTGTTAATCAATATTTTTATTTTGCCAATTAAACTTGAAATATGCAAACAAAAAAAAAAAAACAGTTTCAAACTATGCATACATTTTTTAGACAAACCGTACATGTTGTTTGGGAATGTTTAGTATGTTTCATTTGGATTAGCTTATCATTTTTAATAGTTCCTTTGTTGCAGTAAAGCAATGATTTGCATCTGTAGTAGTCAAGAGTGGAAGAAAAGAAGAAATTGTCTCTATTAAACAAAGATTTGCATCTGTAGTTATGTATTATGGCGGGGTCTCACTATATGGCCTAAGAACTAAATAGTTGTAATTATCGTACATTAGGGGCGGAGCTACCCTCAATGAATGGGGTTCATTCGTACCCCTTCGACGGAAAACTTTATTATTTATACATGGTTAAAATAAGTTTATATGTATATATAGTAAATATCAAACCCCTTTCGGCTACCTACTTCTATAAATTTTGAATCCCTTTATTGAAAATCCTGGCTCCGCCTCTGTCGTACATACTAAATAGTTGGTCCAATTAAATTGTCTAATTTACAAAATCAAGGAAATTTTATTATATCTTCCCTTTTCATCCTAAGATATATTGTTAAGCTGGGTGTGCTCAATATTTGACTTTTTTTGTAACTTTGTAGTGTTTATCTTGTTAAACAAAAGTAGCACTAAGAAAACTGTCGAAATACACCTCAAAATCTGATATGATTCCACATATTGAGTTCTCTTTATTTCCAAACTTCATCACCCCTTCATGGATGAGATTCTCATGTATATTTAATCATCAACATTATATTCAAGTTTGACACAAATTTAACCGCAGTATCACGATAATTTTATTCACTGAATAATTAAAAAAAAAAAAACTTACGTTTTTCCATTTAACTAGACAAGTACCGTACATGCAGTGCTTTGCACGTTTGAAAATGTTATACATAGTTTTATTCTCAAGTTTTATTCACTTGAGAGGACTTAAATCCAAAATTAGGATTAACAACTTATAAATAATAATAATTTTGAAACTTCTAAATACAATAATTTATTTGAGAGAGTACATATGGATTTGTTAAGACATAAATGATGCACAACTCCATATCTACTTAGGATTAACAACTTATAAATAGATTGCACAATTTCGTAACATGTACCCTTTCTTAGTTCCATTGCTTCTTTTAAGCTAAACTTACAAGTTTGTGAAGGTGTTTGTAAACGTTTTGAGCCATGTAAATTTACGATGGCTATTTTAAAAATGGTCCTGGGTGCCCGTTCAAATATCACAAAACATAAAAATTATAATACATTAATACATATATATACTAGCAGACCCAGGATTTAAACATCATAGGTTCTGAAAATTATAATTGATTATTACATAAAGATATCTTTATATGATAAAATTGTAACAATAGTAGGTCTTAACCCCTTGATTTTAAAATCTAATGGTCCAAAGCTACTAAGTTTAGAAGGTTAAAACTAATAAAACTCAAATTCTAAATATGTCTCAATTTGAGTCTTTGAATTTACCAGTGTATCTGAATTGGACATGACCAATGAAAGCAAATATGAAATAGGCTATAAATTAAATAGCTCATTCATGAATTTTCAAACAAGTAACATGCATTAGGCAACACTTTACAAATAAATCATTGCGAGATGAAAATTCGTCCAAAAATTATCGCATTCTATTATACCTGAAGCATATATTTCATCATTATACGTGGCACACAATTGTAAAACTCTAAATCATTTGTAATTCTAAAATCTCATTTTGACTTTCCTTATCTAGACAGCCTGACTTTCATTGGGCATTGCTCCCTCATACTAACTCACAATTGAGAAAACTCAGCGGAGTAGGAAATATAATTCAAAGATATTCTCTACGGTATCTTGCAGCACACCTAAATCTTCCTTAACTAGGCGGTATGATTGTTTGAAGTTGATAACTTAAAATGTATTAAATAAGATTCGACTTAGCCAAAGTGGCAACTCAAAATTCAACATAATCCAATTACAAGATAATGATAATTAAATGGACTAACTAACCGTCTATGAAGCCTCTTATAGCTGAGATGGATGTCGAAAAAAGACCCACGACATCCTAATGAACAAAAATTCTATAAAAAAAAAGAAAAAAAAAACGGATCCTCCGGAAGCAAGGAGGCTCAACAACGAACTCTAAATGATCGAATGGATCAACGAGGCGCTAGATGCTTATCCTAATTTCCTATACCTGTATCATAAAACAATGCAGGCTAAAAGTCGTCAGTACAATGAATTTACAAGCATGTGAGGGGAAAACTAAACACGACATAAGCATGAAATAAATCTGAAAAAAAACACTTACTTTAGATTTACTCAACTCATGGATACTTAACTCAAATGCAAGATAAAACAACAGTAAAGGTGCAATTTCTATAAAGCATTTAAATAGTAATAACAACTCAATTTACTTTTCTAATAAAGTAAAATAATTAGGTGGGAGATTCTATATTGGACGACCATCACTATGAGCCAATGTGATTATACAACGTCTCACCATGCTGCCAGAAATGTACTATAACTTGTTGGGATATAGAACACCTCAACTGACTGGATCCACTAGTCTATGCTAAAAAGCATTAAGGAGTCATCTCAAAATTATGACCCTTTTTACCCACACTGACTACATGGTTTATGGAGACTTGAATTATTATGAACTTGTCTCTGTGCCTAATATTAGTCCCAAAATATACTCAACTCATATTTTTTCAAAACAAAACTCTTTTTGTGATTTGAGGTAATTACTCAAAAAGCTTATCTCTTACAAGATATGGAACTCAAAACTATTCGTGAGAACTCATTTGGAAATTGATGTTTCCTCTTATATTTAAATGAGAAAATATTTTTTCTTTGGGAAAACTTAGTCCCTATATATCCTTTAAAGAAATGAACTTCCACTGTACTCTTTACTCACCTCAAAACTCAAGTCTTAGACAAATTTAAAATTTTTGTGAAAGAATTTTAGAAAAGTCTATCAACTTCTCTAGCCTTGACGCTTTACTTTATTATGGATTAAAGGCTCATGATCTAATGTTATGGATGTTCTCACTTTTTTAGATGTACCTTAGAGTGTAGAAATCGATTAAAAACTTAGGTACGATGCAAGGAACTCAAACACAAAGAGGTGTTCAAAAGTGGAAGACTTAGCACCCCTAGTGTTCTGAGTGGCACAGGGCGCCAGGCTGAACTACATGGCATAGCTTGGGGCTCACCGGAGTTCCCGGCGTCTTAGAGGCCAAATTTCAGAGCTTGATGTGTGGGCCTTAGAGTTGCACAACGTCTGACCCCCTTTCCCCAGATATTTGACGAAATATTTTGGTCGTTTTTCAACTGTAAACCCTCTAGATTCAATTATTTCTTCCCCCCAAACTATTAAATTCGACTACATAACCAAAATATGCTAGAATCAACTCAAAACAATATTTTCATGAGCTTAGATCAAGAATTTCTCTACAACTTCAACAATCAAGAACCCAATAGAGACTTCAACAAAGTCCATCATGAACCCAACTTCTATACTTTCAAGAGCATGAATTTGCTGAAATAAATCATGACTGGTGCATGGGTGAACGAACCCAAAGCTATGTGATCTCACTTACTTCTTAGGGATTAACGCTTGGCAAAATCCACATGCAATTCTCCAAGAACACGACAATTTCCTAACTTCTTCTCCTCTTTTTTTCTTTCCTCTCAAAATTCTAACTTTATTTTATGAAGCGTAAACTGAGTCAAAATAGTTTAGACCCTAATTAAATCACTAAAATGAAATTATATAATTGGGTAGCTAAATGATCATAATACCTTTTAAAATCTGATTTTGACTTTCCTTATCTTGACAACCCGACTTTAGATGGGCATGCACATATCCTTTATGCGAAATCAAAATTGAGCAAACTTGGTGGCATTGAAAATATAATTCAAAGATGTTTCCTATGGTATCATGTAGCACAACTAACTCATTCTAAGTTAGGAGTTATAGTTGTTTGACATTGACTCAAAACTCATACTTAACTTAACTTGGTCAAACTTTCCAGATTCGATTATTTCCAAAAATATGGCTTCTTTCTAATTCTATTTCTTTCAAATCGCGAAGTGTTACAAATGTATTGTTAAATTGGGTGTGATAAATATTTAACTTTTTTTGTAAATTTAATGTGGTTATCTTGTTAAACAAAAGTAGCATTAAGAAAAATGTTGGAATACAATTCAAAATGTCATATGGACCCACATATTAGGGACAACACTTCGTTTTATTTACAAATCTCATCACCCCATTTATGGGTGAGATTTTCAAGTAAACCAATCGTCAACGTCTAATTAAAGTTTGATACAAATTTAACAGCAGTATCATATTCCTTCATTGAATAATTAAAAAAAAACTCACTTCTTCCTGTTCAAAATAAGTTCTTTTTTGCCATGCCATTGTCGTGACATAGAAACCACGAAATGAGATCAATTCTCATCTCACGAAATGAGTGACTGAAACTTATCCCTTACCACCTTAACATACGTTAAAAAATATTGTCATGGTCACTTAATATTTCTAAAATATAAATAATTCTCCATGTAATTGAAGCATAACCTGTATAAAGAAAGACACTTCTTAGCAATATCACATATTTTCAAACTATTTGTGCAATTTTCTATTGTATATCATCTTTATTTTAAACCTCATAGTATTTACTGCAACGAAACTTGAAGAAATGTAATGATTTTAACCTAACAAGACTTGGTAAAACTGATAAAATCTTGACATTGAACACTAAATTAACTTCAATTGTAAGAATAACATATAACGTTCCAATCGTTACAAACGAACTATTTGTAAAGAAATAGTGTGAGAAAATTTATGGGTTAAAGAGTTGAAAATTTCAGGTTATGCTAGACGCGTACGAAATTTTAGTAAGATGAGGTCTAGGGTAATTCGAGAAAATAATTGGGTGAAGTGTTTAAGTAGAGTTTGTTTTCAAGTTCCTAAGGCATGAAGGAATTCGTAAGACTTTTTAGAAGTAAATTCAGGTATATTTCACAAAAGGAGTAATAACTCATGATCTGGTCTTGGGTTTACTATGTAGTTAGAACTTAAATCGGTCTTTAATTCATAATATTCTTGTAGATTGACGGTAGATTTAATACCTAGGCCCTTTTTATGCGGGGTCTGGTTGATTAAAGAGTGTTGATTATTGCTAATTAATAGGGTGGAAATGTATTGTGTAAGCAAGTACTATCCTATGGCTAGCTATGGCTGACTAGTTCATAATTCTAAACCTTTTAAAATTCTTTTTGAGGTGAATTGACGGTGTGCCATAAGGATTAAGTGTCCATACATAATGCATGTTCACGAAATAAATTAAAGGAATAAATGTGAATGATATTCTTTCGTTAATCTCACATATTAATTTGTCTTAATTGCTCGTGGTTTACGAGTGTAATTGCAATCATTGTAATTGTGTGATATATGTGATTCATCGATTCGATCAGACACCATGCTTAATATAAGATATCTCTTGATTAGATCATGTATCATGCCTCGTAAATATTATCAATTGACTCGAATACATATATTCTATGAAATATTTATGGTTGCCTTAGAAGCCACACCTGATATATGTTCTATTGTCGGTTTGGTGGGGTAGCACAATTTGCACATTAGCTATTTATTTGTTTATTCCATGAGTGAACCAAATTATTTTATTGTGATGTATCTATCATTGTTATCCATGGGTAGCTGAGTTGTTATGTTTAATGAAGGGATGGTTCAAGTGTAGACCGATTTGGAATGTTAAATATTATCGTAGATATCCCGAGGAACCTTAGTGGTCCGGTTTCTTTAAAGGTGATTTGAAATTAGATGTTTGTTATGCTGATCGTTTGGACATGTCTATTATGGTTTATAGATCAGGTTGGCGATCGATAATCTTGTGCTTAATTTATTTATTGGGACTATATATATGTGTGTGTATGTGTATGTTTGTGTGGGTTAAAGTGGTTTGTAACTTAGAGTAAGGTATGTGTGGCGTTTGATATGCAAGGTAGGCTTGGAAAATCTTATTTGACATAAAGGGTAGGTTTGGAAAAACCTTACTGTGAAAATATGGTTTAATGTTTAATGGTAGAATTGGCAGCAAAAAGAGGTAGGATGGCTAAAAATAAGGCGTATGGGTCATAATTAGTAGACCTAGGATGGTAAGAGTATTACGACTCAAACCTCCATGATTGGCACTCACGCTAATCCTCTAATGGGAGGACAATTAATACAGCCCAACTAAACAATGCTAATCAAAAGAAAAGCATTTAGAGAAAGTTGAGTTCCCATAAACTCAGTAAGTTATCGAACATAAACATAAACAAGCGGAAATTCAACTTCAAGGACCCTAAAGTCATTGTATCAAAACATTGAAGTAAACATTCTAAGATAAGGGGATGCAACCCCAAAACGAACTAAACATAAAGTAAGAGTTTGAAAGGTCTAAGTCGAAGGAAATAGGCTAAAATCCTAGATGAATCCATGGTAGCCAAAAGAACTGGCTCACCCTTAAACTCGACAAGTCAGTGATCTCCTAGCTGAGGTCTCTCAACAACCGCTTGAAGATGCCCTGTACTAAAAAAAATGCAATTTTAGTACACAAACAACGGTGCATATAAAAATGCAAATGTAAATGCAAACAAGTCGAGATCTAACTATATAAGAAACATATATATGCATATAAAAATATTTAAGTAAATTACACTAAAATCAAATAATTGTAGAACCTGGCTATTTCGGTCAAATCAAAAAAGATTTTTTTCCTCAAACTGATTAAGCATGTCTTCAGTGGAAGACAACTTGCAGACATCTTTACTTAAACCTCTTATATCTTTAAGAATTTCTGGTGTGGCGGTTGAAATTGCCAGTTCGCCCAATCTCTTAGATCGTTCATTGATTTGATGATTGACACATGGAAAGTTTTCCTCTAAACGCCGAAGATTTTCTTCATATCCATAATCATCTCCAAAATTCAACAACACTTGTTGAGCAGCCGCTGCATCTTTGAAATTATAAGCAGTCACTGGCTCATTCTTTGATGGAACCAAATCAACAAAATTATTTTCTTGTGAACCAATTCGAAGAGGATCGATCTTGAAAGGCGGAGGAGATTTTTTGTAGAACAACAAATCACCTGTCTTTCTATCCCTAACAGCTTCTAAAGGCGCCTCCATGATAATTTTGTGTACTAAACTAGGTCTATTTTGTGTGTCTATATATAGTACTAGAATTTATGGCTAATAAATCTATTTGTATTTTATGTCCAAGCTGTAAGATTGTTGAAAATAAGATTTTAGTCTTGATTGTACTTACTTGGATTAGTCTGAAGCATTTCTCTCATTAAATGATTATTGCCTTAACATTTTACCAAATACTATTGTAACTTCAAAATAGAGTCAATACAAAATTTTAGTATGTAAATCTAATACAACAACAATATATATATATATATATATATATATATATTATAAGTGGGAATTAATCAGCTTCCCATCAGCATGTCAACAAATGCTCAGAATTTCTTTTGAGGGTATTTTTGTCCATTTGAGCTTAATTTTGTGCACTACTTGTTTGTACTTCACAATTATCAGTAAAATTAATTGTTCCTCTTAAATGTCAAAGTTTATCTTATATTGTGAAATATGGGCTCAAAAGCTTCATTTTGTGGACCTATTAGAATGAGTAGTGTTGTTGATCAAAAAATTAATTGACTGTATGTACCATACTATATTTTGATCTATTGACAACTTAGCCATTTGCTTATATTATTAATGGAACATTTTTCCATTTCAATTTTCATCCATCATTGCCTATTTCTTTTCTATTATTAAAGAAGTATGAGTTAAAAACATAGGTATCAACATGTCTATTGGGTGTCCTTTTATATTTTCTGTAAGAATATTTTAGTCTCTTCAAATTAATTAATGAAATGTGTCTCATTAACGTAAAAGAAATTGTAAGTTTTTCTACGATCCTCTCTCCTTCTCTTTTTTTATTTTTTGCCACCGCAATATTTATCTTCAAATTTTTCATTTTCTTGAAGAAGTAGCTTAGATGTTTATTGGTGCCCTTCGAAAGGTTTTTGCCTGTTGTTAGCATGTAATACAGAGTAATAGCCATGGCTAAAAAAAAATACAAAAGGTAAGACTCAAGATCAATACATAAATTCTGTTTCTTTTGAAATTTTGTTTTCATCAAAGTTTGGACATTGTGACTGGTAAAATTTGCTTCTTTTTCATTATATTCCATAAGTCTTTTGAGGATTTTTAAGAGATACATTGGAGTTTTAAATTTTACAGAAAATGGTCAAAATTTCTCATGAACTATGTGGAACAGACCACGTATATTCTTCGTTACATTTTGGGATAAAAAATGTCCCCACTGTTATCCTAAGAGACTACAAATTCCCTCAAAAGTTAATACTCTAAATTATTAGTGACAAGGCGAACATTGTCAACTAGAATTCACTAAAAGAAAACTAGTCCATTAGCGGCAATAATAGTCGCCACAAAGCCCAAAATATCGTCACAAATGGTTTTTTAACATCAAATTCTGAATTTGCATTTTTTTCTTCATTTTTTTTTAAAATAAAATGATATCGATATCGATTAAGGAGGAGTTTGAAGACATTGTATGTTTTATTCTTATGTCATATGCAAATGTATAAAATGTACAATAATGCATTATGTAATATGAGATTTGATTCATGAACTAATTTTGATGATTTCATAACAAGTTATTTATTTTAGAAAATTATGTTGCAACCAAAAATTAATTATCATATTTTTTTTGTTGAAAAAATAGGTTTTACTAGCGAATGTTGTTGCAACCTTAGTCGCCACTAAAAATCACTCATAACCTTTAGTGACAAGGATTTTGTGTTTTATCGCTTCTAAAGGTCAAGTTCTTTGTAGTGAATCATAGTTGGCAACGCTTAGGTGGAGGGAATAGTCTATGTGACTTGCCACAACACTAAAAATTTAGGTACTCAACTTTTGAAGGTGTTTGTGGTCTCTTGGGATAGCAACAGGGTATGTTTGATCCCAAAATATAATTAAGGGTATAAGTAATTTATTTTGCATACATTAGACGTATTTTTGACCTTTTTCCATAAAAAGGATACAAGTAGAGTATGTCAAGCGACACATCTCTGTTTTGGAGTTAATATTCTAAATCAATCACTCAACTTTAAGAATTTATTTCACAAAGTCATTAAACTTTGTTTTATATCATTTAAGTCATGTAACTTATGAATTTGTATTTCATTACATATTTACAATTTGAGAAGATGTTCTCCTTGTATATCATTAATTTCATGTAACTCGCAAGTCATTAAATTTTGATTTGTTAATCAATATTTTTATTTGCCAATTGAACTTGAAATATGCAAAAAAAAAAAAAAAAGTTTCAAACTATGTATACATTTTTTAGACAAACCGTACATGTTGTTTGGGTATGTTTAGTATGTTTCATTTGGATTAGCTTATCATTTTTATTTGTTCCTTTGTTCCAGTAAAGCAAAGATTTGCCTCTGTAGTCTGTAGTAGTCAAGAGTGGAAGAAAAGAAGAAATTGTCTCTATTTTTTATTATGCTTCATTTATTAATGTTTTAGTAGTCAAGGACATATTTATGTATTATGTCACGGCATCAATATACTTCTGTAGCGTTGAAGAGTTCAAAATCAGATTAAAAAGGAAATGGTGGGGTGTCCCTAGATGGCCTAAGATCTAAATAGTTGTAATTATCGTACATCAGGGGTGGAGCTACCCTTAATGAATGGGGTTCATTTGAACCCCCTTCGGCGGAAAACTATATTATTTATATACATGGTTAAAATAAGTTTATATGTATATATAGTAAATGTCAAACCTCTTTCGGCTACCTATTTCTACAAATTTTGAATCCCTTTATTGAAAATCCTGGCTCCGCCTCTGTCGTACATACTATAGTTGGTCCAATTAAATTGTCTAATTTATAAAATTAAGGAAATTTTATTATATCTTCCCTTTTCATTCTAAGATATATTGTTAAGGTGGGTGTGCTCAATATTTAACCTTTTTTGTAACTTTGTAGTGTTTATCTTGTTAAACAAAAGTAGCACTAAGAAAACTATCGAAATACACCTAAAAATCTGATATGATTCCACATATTGAGTTCTCTTTGTTTCCGAACTTCATCACCCCTTCATGGATGAGATTTTCAAGTATATTTAATCATCCACATTATATTCAAGTTTGACACAAATTTAACCGCAGTATCACGATAATTTTATTCACTGAATAATTAAAAAAACTTGCGATTTTCCATTTAACTAAACAAGTACCGTACGTGCAGTGCTTTGCACATTTGAAAATGTTATTCACTTGAGAGGACTTAAATCCAAAATTAGGATTAACAACTTATAAATAATGATAATTTTGAAACTTCTAAATACAATAATTTATTTGAGAGAGTACATATGGATTTGTTAAGACACAACTCCATATCTACTTTGGATTAACAACTTATAAATATATACTAGCAGACCCAGGATTTAAATATCATAGGTTCTGAAAATTATAATTGATTATTACATAAAGATATCTTTATATGATAAAATTGTAACAATAGTAGGTCTTAACCCCTTGATTTTAAAATCTAATGGTTCAAAGCTACTAAGTTTAGAAGGTTAAAACTAATAAAACTCAAATTCTAAATATGTCTCAATTTGAGTCTTTGAATTTACCAGTGTATCTGAATTGGACATGACCAATGAAAGCAAATATGAAATAGGCTATAAATTAAATAGCTCATTCATGAGTTTTCAAACAATTAACATGCATTAGGCAACACTTTACAAATAGATCATTGCGAGATGAAAATTCGTCCAAAAAATTATCGCATTCTATTATACCTGAAGCATATATTTCATCATTATACGTGGCACACAATTATAAAACTCTATAGCTTCTTGAAAATTAAGGATGAAAAAGCTGATAGTCTAGAGGATAATTTGAAGGTATATCCAAAGTCTCAACTCCTTTATGTCAAATTTAGTTGTTGATCTATCTTTTATGTAATGGAACCGGCTGTTTTTAGTTGAAATGGAACAGAAACTGAACATATTATTGCAGTAAGCATGAAAATATTATATCAGTAAACAAGAACGTATACATGAGAGAGAGGGTTACAAAAAATACACTCACTCCTAGATCTAGTAAAGCATATAAACATCACAAGTAAAGACTTTTCTCCTTGGCCAGTCCATGAAATAGATTCGCTAAGTGAAGCCATGACTGGTGAGCAACAGAAGACGATTGGGCTCTATTGTCCCTATTTATATTGCTTTGCGTATTTTTTGGACACTCTTTCATGAAGTTGCCCTCTTGATCACACTTGAAACAATCAGTGAATCCATCACGACACGCTTCGGGGTGATTTTTTTCACACTTGGGACATGTAGGAGCTCTGTAACCTTCTTGTGTCACACTACCTTGAGATTGTGCAGGTCTGGATATAAAATTTTGTGAATTCTGACTATTGTACTCACCTTTGTTCCTTGGTGCAAGTGCACTAGCAGATGATGGAGCAGGTCCCATATGTTTCTGTTGGAAAGAAGACCAGTTCGCATCACTTGTTCACTGCCCAGATTTCTTCCCTGTCTTAGACTTCTTATTTCTCAATTTTTCTCTATCCCTCAACTTATCCTCCTAAACCTTGAGGCTAAGTATCGTCAAGATGCAAAAGCCTTAAGCAAAATCCAAATGGGAGTCTCAAGAGCATATTTTGCAAAAATTGCTACTTGTGAGACTGCAACGGAAGCTTGGGATTTTCTGGAAACTGAAATGTATGGTGACGAAAAGGTATGCACTATAAATCTTCAAACTCTTAGAAGAGAGTTTCAAAATTTAAAGATGATAGAATCTGAAAAAATTGATGAATATTGCACAAGAGTCATGAATATTGTTAATGAAATGAGAAATCATAGTGATACAATTTCTGACCAACAAGTTGTGGAAAAGATTCTAATTAGTGTCACAGAAAAGTATGAGTACATCGTTGCTATCACTGAGGAGACGAAAGATCTTTCTAAGCTTTCCATCAAAGAGCTAGTTGGATCATTTCGTGCACACGAGAAGTGAAGATTTTTTCGTGACGATCAACCCAAAGAGACGGCTTTCCAGTCTAAAATCAATGAGAATTCTCAAAATTTCTCAAAAATTCATCAGAAGAAAAATCAAAAGCCAAAAAAGAAGCAGGATCACGATGGTTCTTCCAAGAAGGTTTAAGAAAAAGGTGAGAAAAAGTCTAGTCTTTTTTGTAAAATTTACAAAAAGACTAATCACAATGCAGAAAAATGTTGGCACAAAGGCAAGCCCCATGTAACTTTTGTAAAAATTTTGGCCATGTTGAAAAGGATTGTTGGCACAAGAAACGGGAGCAAGCAAATTTTAGTGAAAAACATGAGGAAGAAAGGGAAGAAAATCTTTTCTTTGCTTCTAAATCTGATGCTTCAACAAAAAGCAATGAATGGTATGTTGATAGTGGTTGTACTAATCACATGACTGGAGATGAAAAGGTTTTCCTCTCAATTAATAATAGCATCACTACTAAAGTGAAGATGGGGAATGGAGCCTTAGTTGATGCGAAAGGTAAAGGTACTATTTCGATCAACATGAAAGGATGCGGTAAGCAAATTCATGATGTTCTTTATGTTCCTGACTTGGAAGAAAATTTGCTGAGTATTGGTCAACTAATGGAAAATGGTTATTCTCTTGTGTTTAGAGATAATTATTGCAAGATTTATGATAAAATTGAGCCAAATCAAGTCATTGTTGAAGTAAAGATGATAAAAAGAAACTTCCCTTTGCAATTTCATTACAATGCATTAAAAAATGAAATTGTAGATGATTCATGGCTTTGGCACAAAAGATTTTGTCACTTGAATTTTCATGGTTTAAAGCTTCTCAATCAAAAGGACATGGTGAAAGGCCTTCCTGAGATACATACTGAGATGGATACATGTGAAAGTTGTATAATGGGAAAGCAACACAGGAAGTCTTTTCCAAAGGGGTGTCTTGGAGAGCAAGTGTATTTTTGGAACTAATTCATACCGACATTTGTGGACCAATGAAGACTCCATCTCTTGGAAATCAAAGGTATTTTCTAATCTTTATTGATGATTTCTCAAGAATGACTTGGGTTTATTTCATGAAAGAAAAGTCAGAAACATTTGCTACATTCAAGAAATTTAAAGCCCTTGTTGAGAAGCAAAAAGGTTGCAACATCAAAATCATTCGCAGTGATTGAGGAGGTGAATACACAAGTCATGAATTTGAAGAATATTGCAAAAATGAAGGCATTCAGAAGCAACTTACAACAAGGTATACTCCTCAACAAAATGGTGTATCTGAAAGAAGAAATAGAACAATTGTTGAAATGGCCAGAACTATGATAAATGAGAAAGGGCTGCCAAAATATTTTTGGCCAGAAGCAGTGCATACAACAGTTCACATCCTTAACACGTGTCCAACAAAGGCACTAAAGGACAAGACACCAGTTGAAGCTTGGAGTGGAATTAAACCTTCTGTAAGTCATTTTAAAATTTTTGGGTGTATTTGTTATGCTCATGTACCTGCTGAGAAAAGAACAAAATTGGATGAAAAAAGTCAAAAATGTGTCTTTCTTGGTTATAGTGATGTTACAAAAGGATATGTGCTTCTCGATGTCAAAAATAACAAACTTCTTGTTAGTAGAGATGTCATTTTGGATGAAAAAACAACATGGAATTGGGAGGATAAAAAGACAGAGAATATTGCTATCATATCTTCAAATCAAGAAGAGGATGAGAAAGATGAAGATGTCTCTCAAGGGGGAGAAATCTCAGATTCAGATAATGAAGAACCGCCTCCAAGAGGAACAAAAATGTTGAGTGACATTTATCAAAGATGTAATTTTGCCGTTGTTGAGCCAGAAAGTTATGAAGAAGCAATAAAGCATGATGTTTTGAAGAAAGCCATGGAAGAAGAAATTCGAATGATAAAAAAAAATAATACTTGGGAGCTTGTGGTTATTCCTAGAGAAAGAGAAGTTGTAAGTCTAAAATGGATTTACAAAATCAAACTCAATCAGGAAAGAGATATTCAAAAGCACAAAGCAAGGTTGGTTGTTGAAGGCTTCACGCAAAAACCAGGTACTGATTTTTATGAAACTTTTTATCCAGTTGCTTGTCTTGAGACAATTAGAACTGTAATTGTTGTTGCTGCACAAAAGAAATGGAAGATATTTCAACTTGATTTTAAGTCAGCATTTCTGAATGGAAAACTTGATGAAGAGATTTATGTTGAGCAACCTCAAGGATTTTTTGTTCAAGGGGGAGAAGAAAAGGTGTATAGACTAAAAAAAGCTCTTTACGGTCTGAAGCAAGCTCCTGGTACAATGAAATTGATACATACTTTCTGAAAAATAATTTTCAGAGAAGTAAAAGTGAAACCACTTTGTATGTGAGAAAGAACATAGTAGCATTATCATTGTTTGTATCTATGTGGATGATTTGCTCTTTACAGGAAATGATGTAAAGATGATGCAAAATTTCAAAGAAGATATGATGCAAGCTTATGAAATGAGTGATCTTGGATTACATCGAAGTTTCTCAAGTGAAAGAAGGAATTTTTATTTCTCAAAAGAAGTATACTAAATTATTCTTCAAAAATTCAAAATGATGGATTGCAGGTCTGTGGCCATACCATTAGCAGCAAATGAGAAGTTTAGAAAAGATGATGGAGAAAAGAAAGTTAATAGCTCACTTTTTAGGAGTTTGATTGGAAGTTTGCTATATCTTACTTCAACAAGGCCAGATATTATGTTTGCTGCTAGTTTATTATCCAGATTCATGCAAGAACCAAGCCAAGTGCATTTTGGAGCTGCAAAGCGTGTTCTACGCTACTTGTAAGGAACAATGGATTATGGGATAATGTACAAATTTGGTTGAAATTTGAACTTAATTGATTATTCTGATAGTGATTGGGTTGGAAGTATAGATGACATGAAGAGTACTTCTGGTTATGCTTTCTTATTTGGATCAAGCATTTGTTCTTGGTTATCAAAAAAGCAAAGTGTTGTTGCTCAATCCACTGCCGAAGCAGAATATGTTTCAGCATCCAAGGCTACTTCTCAAGCTATTTGGCTTAGGAGAATATTTGAAGACATTGGTGAAAAACAAAAAAAAAGGATTGTTCTGTATTGTGATAACAAATCAGCAATTACAATTGCCAAGAATCCAGTCAGCCATGAAAGATCAAAGAATATTTCCATCAAGTATCATTTTATCCGAGAAGCACAAGAGAAAGGCAAAATTCAATTGCATTATTGTCAGACAGGAGAACAACTTGCTGACATCTTCACCAAAGCACTTCCTAGAGAAAAATTTTGCTATCTTCGAGAACACCTTGGAGTTATCAAGCGAATGCATTAAGGGGGAGTGTTGGAATTAATGCATCAATGTTTAGTCTTCCAAAATTGTCTCTTAGTTTTTTGAGAAGTCTTTTTAGAATGTCGTAGTACATGTATCTAGTAAATTGTGATACATGTATTTAGTTATTTGTGCAAGACTTTTTGTTTTCTATTTTGAGTAGTATAAATAGTGATGTAGTTGATGATTGTAATCATCTCAAGTGGCCTTAAGTAGCCTATAATAAACTTGCATTCTCTAAAGATATTATTTTCCTTCCATATTTCTTACATTACCTTTCTTACTCGACAGACAAGACAAACCAGCAACAAGCATACTCATCATAATGCTCTTTTCTGCAACCATATCTGACGCATAATAGGAAAGCTGGGTGAACTTAAGTCTATATTCATGAACGCTCATAGATTCATCGTTAAGGGTAAGAAATTATCGTACCTTTGCTTCTCTCAGTTCCCTGGAAAGTAACGCCCCAAGAAAGCTTCTTCAAACAAAGTGCAACTCAAATTTGATCACACCTAGCTCTTTCTTTCTTCCATTGGTCAAACCATATTCTAGCGACACCCTTTAGCTGGTGTGCAGCTAGTTCCACTCTCTGAGCATCAATGACATGCATGATCTTGAAGACCTTCTCAAGATCTTCAAAAATAAATTTTGAATCCTCAGTGATGCTTGAACCAGTGAAACTTGGAGGATTCATCCTTAGAAACGCACGATTCTAGAAGTATCTACCACTACTAATGATTCTCTCTTTGTTGCGTGCATAGTTGGTCAAAACTTGGCTCAACATCCTGATGGCCTCATAGAACTCAGCATTGGTGACCTCTCCTTGAGGTTGTACTTTTAGTGCATTCGCTACCCATTGTTCCTCAATGTTCCTTCTAAACGGGCGACCGCGAATAACTTTTTGATTAGGAATGATCTGAAAGATATGCACATACAAATGAGATCTTGACCTGTTTTTTTCACTACACACTTAGAACCAACAAATGTTTTTCCATAGATAAATTTACAGTATGGTTCACAATCATGTTTCTTATCACTTCCTTTACATGATATATATAGCATCCATTTCTGATGGACATACATAACCATTTACTTTGAGCACTTGATCGTTATCACCAAAATAACTTATTTTATAAGGGGAGTTAATCAGCTTCCCGTCAGCATGTCATCGGATGCTCATAGACTTCCTTTTAAGGGTACTTTTGTCCATTTGAGCTTAATTTTGTGCAGTGCTTGTTTGTACTTTGTGCTAGAGTACTTTTTGTTGAATCACAATTATCAATAAAAATAATTGTTCCTCTTAAATGTCAAGTTTATCCTATATTTTGGAATATGGGCTCAAAAGCTTCATATTTGTATGCCTATTAGAATGAATAGTGTTGTTGATCAAAAAATTAATTAACTCTAGTTACCATAAATATTTTGATCTCTTGACAACGTAGCCATTTGCTTATATGATAAATGAGACATTTTCCCATTTCAATTTTCATCCATCATTGCATTTTTTTTCTTTTCTATTATTAAAGAAGTATGAGTTAAAAACATAGGTATCAACATGTCTACTGGGTGTCCTTTTATTTTTTATGTAAGAATATTTTAGTCTCTTCAAATTAATTAATGAAATTTGTCTCATTATCATAAAAGAAACTATAAATTTTATAGGATTCCTCTCTCCTTCTCCTTTTTATTTTCTGCCACTGCAACATATATCTTCAAAGTTTTCATTTTCTTGGAAAAGTAGCTTAGATGTTCACTAGTGCTCTTCGAAAGGTTTTTGTCTGTTGTTAGCATGGAATACAAGAAAAAAAAACTAATTGCCATTGCTAAAAAAAATTACAAAATGTAAGACTCAAGATCATTACATAAACTCTTCTTCTTTTGAAATTTTATTTTCATCAAAGTTTGAAGATTGTGACCGGTAAAATTTGCTTCTTTTTCATTATATTTCGCAAATCTTTTGAGGATTTCTAAGAGATACATTGGAGGCTTTATATTTTACAGGAAAGGGTTAAAATTTCTTGTGAACGGTGCAAAATAGACAACTTATAGTATTCGTTACATTTTGGGATAAAAAATATCTCCGCTATTAGCTAGACCACAAATACCCTCAAGAGTTAGAACTCCAAATTTTGACTGACATGGCAAGCCATGTAGGACTAATTCTTCCAGCTAAGCGTTGCCAACTAGGATTCACTAAAAGAAATTAAACTAGTCCTTTAGCGGCAATAACAGTCGCTACAAAAGTCCAAAATATCGTCAGATACAATTTTTTAACATCAACTTCTGATTTTGTGTTCTTTTTCTTCATTATATTTTTAAAAAATAAAATGATATCGATTAAGGAGGAGTTTGAAGATACTGTATATTTTATTCTTATGTCATACATAAATGTATAAAATGAACAATAATGCATTATGTAATAGGAGATTTGATTCGAGAACTAATTTTGAAAATTTTCGTAACAATTTATTTGTTTCTGAAAATTATGTTGCAACCAAAAATTAATTATAATATTCTTTTGGTTGAAAAAATTGATCTAACTAGCGAATATTGTTGCATCCTTAGTCGCCACTAAAAACACCTCATAAACTTTACTGGCAATATTTCAGGATTTTATGCTTTATCGCCTCTAAAGTCAAGTTCTTTGAAGTGAATCCTAGTTGGCAACGCTTAGGTGGAGGGAATAGTCCTACTTGACTTGCCACATCACTAAAATTTAGGTAGTCAACTCTTGAGGGTATTTGTGATCTCTTGGGATAATAACGGGTATGTTTATTCCCAAAAAGTAATTAAGGGTATAAGTAACCTATTTTGCATACTTTAGAGATATTTTAACCTTTTTTCGTTAATATTATATTACAAATTTTAATTAAAATTCAATTTTACGGAAATGTTTATTGAATTTGAGTTTTTTGTTACACATCTGATCGACTGAAGGTTCATTGCATATGAAAAGGATACAAGTAGAGCATGTTAAGTGATACATCTCTATTTTGGAGTTAACATCCTAAATCAGTCACTTAACTTAAAAAAATTATTTAACAAAGTCATTAAATTTTATTTTATATCAATTGAATCATTTAACTTAGGAATTTATATCAATAAAATCACTCAACTAAACTTTTTTAATTATATTTTTACAATTTGAGAAGATGTTCTCCTTGTATATCATTAACTAGTCAACTGAACCGCGCTTCGTGCAGTATTAGTGATTTCAAAAGTTAAATTGAAATAAATAATTATTTTATTTAAACCCACAATTTTTTTTACATATCAACAAATGATACCAAAAAATAAAATAAATCATTAAAATAAGGTGAAACGCCATAACAATAATCAAAAGAAAAGATAATTATTTTTTTAAAATTAGATTTCTCTCGTAAAAAAAACAAATAACATTATTTATTTTTTAAAATCTATGTCCGAACACCTACTTAAAAGATACAAAGATGTTGAAATTTTAAATGGACTATGCATATTTAAAATCGCATCTCGAATGAAAAAAATTGTAAAACTAATATTTTGAATCTACTTTATTCATTACGTTCTTTCTTTCCCTTTTTTGCTATCACGTCAATTTTTCATTAAATTTTATTTTGACACTATGTGCCCATAAAAAATACCATTAAATGTTATTCAAAATCGATATTAAAAAACAATCAAAATGAGTAATGACCTAATGAAAAACTCAAAAGGAAAAAGAAAATATTAGCAAAGAATTGACACCGTAATAACCATTAAAAATTATAGAATTTCAATATATTTTCAAATGTTGTTTTCCACATAGGTTTTGGGCTTTTAAATATAAGGGGGTATTTGTATTGAATTGTTTTAAGTAGCTTATAGACTTTAAAAATTATAAAAAATGTAATTAAAGTAAATTAAATATTGATGCATAATTTTGTTTTAGCTTTATTATTATTATTACTATATATTATATAATAACAATAGTGTATAATATTATTGAAAAACACTTTAAAAAACAAACAAATTTTGTAAAATTACTTTTTGCAATTCCTATTAAGTTATAATAATATATTTCTAGGAATAAAAAAAACATAAGGAAAAGGAATAAAATAAAAGAAAGAAAGGAAAATAAATGATTTAAGAAATAATATAAATAATATTAATAATGAGATTTAGGGGAGGAAGTAAAAGAACTTAATAGCACTAATGATCATACGAATTATACATAGTTATTTTTGTTATTTTATAAAATTAAATGTAAAATTATCAATCTTTAAAAATTAGAAAAAATATAATTACAAAAAAACAAATATTGACAAGCGCGCACACACACACACACACACACACACACACACACACACACACACACACACACACACACACACACACACACACACATATAAATTCGTATAAATTAATAACAAAAAATAGAAAATAAAATAAAGTAATTTAAGAAAATAATATAAATGACATTAATAATGAGATAAAGGGAAGAAAGTAAAAGGAGCTAATAGCATTAACGGCCAAAATTATTATCATTTATCATCAAATTTTTCATATTCTTAATTGAAAATCAAAACTCATCCATATATTGAATGAAATTATTTATATTCGCTTTTAACTTCTTCATCTTTATGTAGTGTTTGAGTGACATAATTTAATTAGTTTCTATACAAAAATGATATTTGAGCTCTCTTGTATATTTATTATTTCTATTTTTAATGTACTTTTTTACGAACTATTAACTTTTTATGCATTTAATATGAAATATTTGTGTTTTTCCTATCCATAGGATATCAAAAAGATATTTTTGAAGTAATTTGCTATTTTTGAATATTCCATAAGTTTTTAGATATTTCTGAAGAGATCATAAAAACATTAAATATTGTTTTTGAATGATCTCAAATATCTCATAAATTATTAGATATTTATAAAGATTAAAATCTCAAATATCCTATAACTTTTGAATACTCACAGAGAAATCTTAACAATATCAATATTATTTTTATTAAAGATATCTCGAATATCTCATAAATTTTTTGGATATTCATAAAAAAAATGAATTTATATTTAAAAACATAGAATAAAGAATTTTGTAACTATAATATTTATCAATATTTTTTATTTCTTCAAATAAATATAAAAGAAAAGGTCATAATTGGAACAAAAGGACAATAACACTAAAAGTCAGACATGACACCTCCCTTTGGCCACAATTGTCATTTATTTATTTTATCTGCTTTTTCTTGTGATTTGTTCTTTAAAAAATAAAAAAGATATACAAATTTAAATTTTTCTATCTTCATTATTACTACACTATTTATATCTTCCTAAGATCCCTTCCTTTCCTTCTTTATTTTTCATTATTTTTTCTCTTACCAAAATAATTGTGCTTTTAATTCACTCATTTTAGATTTTTTTTCTTATCAAATTCAAACTTTCACAAAATAGCTATACACTTATAGTTTCTCTTTCCTCATTAATAATTATACTAATTATATTTTTCCAAAATTATTTCTTTAACTTCTTTATTAATTTTAAAAACATAACAAATATAATTGTAATTAAACTATAACAAACATAATTGTTATTTATATATGCATAAATAAATAAAATTGGATACAGGTCTAATTAAATTTATCTCTTTTTTCTCTATTTTTTGTTTCGATTTTTTTCTAATTTTTCATAATCAATTATTTTAAATACTCTTAAACTAATAGAAGTGTAGCTGTTATTACATATACAATATAACTAAAATAAGAAGTGTCACGACCCAAAACGAGCCGCGAGTGGCACCCACATTTATCCTCCTATGTGAGCGAACCAACCAAATTAAATCCCAATCATTTACCCATAATGAACAAAATAAAATGCGGAAGACTTAAAACTCATTAATATAACCAATAAATAACTTCTAAAATTTATTAACTATTATCCCCAAAATCTGGAAGTCATCACCACAAGAACATCTATCCTCAAATTACTAAATCTAAGAGTATCTAAGAAGCTAAAATAAATAAACAGCTAGTCCATGCCAGAACTTCAAGGCATCAAGACGTGAAGAAGAAGATCCAGTCCAAGCTAGAAGCAATAGCTCACCCTGAAATCTGGTGTGATGAAGACTGGCTAAAGTTGCGGACAAGTCGAAGTCGATGGCACGTTTGTTGCACTCCACAATAACAAGAAAACAATTTACAAGTAGGGGTCAGTACAAGGCACAAGTACTGAGTAGGTATCATCGGCCAACTCAAAATAGAAAGTAATATATATCAGATAATAACATAAAATCGACTACCATACTCAACAAGTAACACAACAAGTACCATAACCACTGGCCACAACACCCAGCACATCTATGAGGACTCAAGCCTCCACATCATACTCATTTGGGAAATAGTTCTTTAAATTGAGTATATTAACATAATTCAAGATTCATTCTCTTTATTATCCTTGTGTCGGAACGTGACACTCCGATCCCCTCAACATTCATTCTCTTTATTATCCTTGTGTCGGAACGTGACACTCCGATCCCCTCAACATTCATTCTCTTTATTATCGTGGTGTCGGAACGTGACACTCTGATCCTCTACTATCCTGGTGTCGGAACCTGACACTCCGATCCTCTACTATCCTGGTGTCGGAACGTGACACTCCAATCCCCTAATTCTACGTGTCGGTTCGTGACACCCGATCCCCTAATTCTACGTGTCGATTCGTGACACCCGATCCCCTAATTCTACGTGTCGGTTTGTGACACCCGATCCCCTAATTCTACGTGTCGGTTCGTGACACCCGATCCCCTAATCTCATTCTTTTAGTTCATCAAGCTTTCTTTTATACCAATGCATCATCATTAACAAAGTGTATTTAAGGTTTAAGATTCACAGCCTTATCTTTCCAATCCATTACAATTACATAATCACATCATACAAGCACACAATTAAGCATATAGAAGACTTTACAATACTACCCAATACATATCATTCACTATTAAGAGTTTACTATGAAATAGCATAAACCATAACCTACCTCCACCGAAAAATCGCGATCAAACAAGCTATCTTCCCAAAACCTCTGCTTTCCTCTGCGTTCTTCTTTTTCTCTCGCTCGTTTCTCCGTTCTTTTCTTTGCTCTTTTTATTTTTCTTATTCAAACCCCTTTTTCTTTTACCCTAATTGTCATATAATTAAGTATAAAAGATGATAAAAATAACCCACTATTTATTTCAATGTTATCTCCTTTAACCCCCAAGTAATTGAATTATTAACATTAACCCACTAACTTTATAATTATAAGCATGAATAGTCCAAAACGCCCCTTAAAAACTTTTAACAGAAATCTGACTCAGCCAGGGTTACGCAGCCTGTGACGAGCCGTCATGACTGTGACGGTCCGTCCTGCAGGTCCGTCATAAAGTTCAGAGAGTTAATTCTGTGGAAAGTTTTGTGACGGTCCGTCGTGCCAACGACGGTCCGTCCTGCCATTCCGTCGTGAAGTTCAGAGAGTCGATCTCAGTACCCAAATTTTCAGAATCTAAGTGTTTTGGAACGAGACGCCCTCGACGGTTCGTCGTGCCCATGACAGTCCGTCGTGGGATCCGTCGACCCAGACAGTTATTACCAGAATAAACTCTACTGCTCAAAATGACTAAACAGGTCATTACAATAGATACCAATTTCTCCATCGTTCGTCCTCGAACGATTACAAGAAGAAAAACAAGGGCGAAAAGGAGTACCTGAATCTGTAAACAGGTGTCCTTCTCCCAAGTGGACTCTTCAACTGGTCGATTCTTCGATTGAACTTTGATGGATGCAATCTCCCTTGATCTCAACTTGCGGATTTCTCTATCTAGAATGGCAACAGGCTCCTCCTCATAAGACAAATTCTCATCAAGAAGAACTGAATCCCAATGAACAATGTAGTTTCCATCCCCATGGTATCTTTTCAGCATAGACACATGAAATACTGGGTGTACTCCTAAGAGTCCTGGAGGCAAGGCTAATTCATAAGCCACCTCCCCTACCCGCTTAAGTACTTCAAATGGTCCAATATACCTTGGGCTTACCTTACCTCTTTTACCAAACCGCATCACCCCTTTTATGGGTGAAACCTTCAGCAGGACTTGTTCACACTCCATGAACTCCAAGTCTCTAACCTTTCGATCTGCATATTCCTTTTGCCTACTTTGCGCCGCTAAAAGCTTTTCTTGAATGAATTTCACTTTCTCTAATGATTCCCTCAAAAGATCAGTACCCCAAGGTCTAACCTCAAATGCATCAAACCAACCAATGGGAGACCTACATCTCCTCCCATACAGTGCCTCAAATGGAGACATATCAATACTTGAGTGATAGCTATTATTGTATGAAAACTCCGCTAATGGTAAGAAGTTATCCCAATGACCACCAAATTCTATCACACATGCACGAAGTATATCATCCAATACCTGAATCGTTCGCTCAGACTGACCATCGGTCTGAGGGTGAAATGCAGTACTAAGGTCCAACCTAGTACCTAATTCAGCATGCAATGTTCTCCAAAACTTAGAAGTAAACTGCATACCTCTATCGGATATGATGGAAAGTGGAACTCCATGCAATCGAACAATTTCTGAGATATAGAGTTTGGCTAACTTCTCTGCATTGTAAGTCACCTTGACCGGAATGAAGTGAGCAGACTTAGTTAATCTGTCCACAATTACCCAAATAGAATCAAACTTACCCAATGTCTTTGGAAGACCAACCACGAAGTCCATTGCAATTCTTTCCCACTTCCATTCAGGAATGGGCATTCTCTGAAGTGTTCCTCCGGGCCTCTGGTGTTCATATTTTACTTGCTGACAATTTGGACATTTGGCAACAAAATCAACAATGTCACGCTTCATTCTACTCCACCAAAAGTGTTGCTTTAGGTCACGGTACATCTTGGTTGCACCAGGATGTATAGAATATCCAGAACTATGAGCCTCTGTAAGGATAGTGTGGATCAAATCATCAACCCGGGGCACACATACCCTTCCCTTAATCCTCAAAACACCTTCCTCATCAATTATTGCTTCTTTAGCCTCTCCTCGCAACACCATATCCCGAATTCGGCTCAGCTTCTCATCATCAAACTGTTTTCCCTTGATCTTGTCAAGAAAAGAATATGATCATTCTTTTTTAAACGGAGAAAGTAATAAATAATAGAGATAATATTTTGCCTTATTGATGAGAGTTCGATTCCCACTTTAAATTTCCTTTCTCTGCTCCCAACTTAACAATAAAAAGAAGAACATTACCTTTTTAAAATTTTGCACGGAGTATTTGACAATCACATTGAAGCATTTGATTAAATCCGTATTCATGAAGAGAGGTCCGAAAACAAATTGCCTTTTTTCTTTATCTATGATGATTCAATTCTCTACTAACCTATCCCATTTTATTATTATTATTATTATTATTTATAAAAAAGAAAAGAATGAAGAAACATGTTTATTGTATTTATGACCTACCGACAACCATTTCTTCACATATTATTTGCTGATTGAATTTTAACTTATTTATTTTTACTCTTATAATTCCACTGCCTATAAATTACCTCCATTGGGTCACTTATTTATTCACAACTCTAAATTGCTTTCTTTCTTATTACTTAAAAAAAAAAGATTTCCAAACTTTTCACTCATTAAAAGGGACTATGGCTCGTTCCATTTGCTTCATGGCACTTATGGTCTTGGCAATGGTGCTCTTTGTTTCCTCTGGTTTGTCTACATCATTTGTTTCTCTTAAACCTCATAAAATAAAAAAATGTGTAGATTTACTCTATTTTTTTGGGTCAAAATACTAACTACTTTCACTCAAACTTAGGGATGTTCATTTTGGTTGAATATAAATCAATAATAAACATGCATTATAGGAAAGCTATTAAAAATGGTAGATGATAACTCAAAGTATTTAAAAATCATTTATCATATTTATCTTTTGTGCTTGTTCATGTTGTTCATCTTGTATTCCTTTGACGATTACATCATACTTTAGGCATCTTATTATTTGAATAAAACTATATATGTTATCTCATTCCAACAATCTGTATTCTTCCTATGGACCTTTCTTAGTTCTATTGCTTCTTTTAGCTAAAGTCGCAAGATTATTAAGGTGTTTGTAGACGTTTTGAGCCATGTACATTTATGATGGCTATTTTAATAAATGGTCCTTGGTGCCCGTTCAAATATCACAAAACATAAAAAATAATAATACATTATTACATACAATAGCAGACCTAGAATTCAAACATCATAGGTTCAGTAAAATGATAGTTGATTATTACATAAAGATAAGTTTATATGTTAAAATTATAACAATAGTAGGTCTTAACCCCTTGATTTTAAGATCTAATGATTCAAATCTACTAATTTTGAACGTTAAAACTTAAATTCAAGATATGTCTCTAATTGGATCTTTGAATTACCAGTGTATCTGAATTGGAGACCACCAATGAAAGAAAATATGAAATAGGCTATAAATTAAATAAATCATTTGTGCATTTTGCCAAACAAGTAACAGACATTAGGCAATGCTTTACAAATAGATAATTGCGAGAAGAAAATTCGTTCAAAAAATTATCGCATTCTATTATACCAAAAGCATATATTTTATCATTATACGTGGCACACAATTGTAAAACTCTATAGCTTCTTGAAAATTAAGGATGAAAAGGCTGATTGTCTAGAGGATAATTTGAAGGCATATCCAAAGTCTTTAACTCTTTTATATCAAATTTAGTATGTAAAGTAGTCTTTAAATTCTTAAATATGTGTTGCTGATCTAACCTTATATCCTATAGGATATGGAACCTATTGTTTTTGTTGGGAAAACGTAGACAAACACAAAAGTATATATGGTAAAAGTTATGGAAATAAAATGGGAAAATAACGACACCAAGAATTTTACGTGGAAACCCTTCTGAATAAGGGAAAAAACCACGGACTAAGAGGAGCAATTGATATTACTATAGTAAGGAATTTTACACTGTGTAGTCACGAATACAATACTCAAAGTGACTACTACACACTCAAAAGGAACAACACTCTTTTGGTTTCCGTCTTACTAAAATATCGCTCACACTCTATTTTTCTTCACAGACTATTTTCTTGTATAGTCTATGGAATACCTCACTTTGCTCTCAAAATGGTTTTTATCTCTAACTTGGTGTGTTCTACAAATGAGCAAGAATGCTCTATTTATAGAAGGATAAAACCATGCCTATGTCACTAATGACATATGTAAACATAGCAAAGTCAAGAATGGTTGCAAATCTTACCAATTTGTCAACTACCAAATCTTTTCTTTTCAACTCCAATTACTATTCCTTTTTAACAATTGCTTGTACCAATTGAATAGCTAAAGTTGACTAAAAACAATGGGATGGATTCAACAAATCTCCCCCTCCAGTCTCATTTACTAGAAGAAGGTATTTTCAACTTCTTTAGAGAGAGCTCATACCCACAAGTTCTTTGCATAACTCGAACTTGTCTTTCGATATCATCTTGGTCAGCATATCTGCAGGATTTTCACTTGTGTGAATCTTTTTGACGTGAAATGATTCATTCTCCACTTTCTCACGAATCCAATGATATCTGACGTCAATGTGTTTTGTTCATGCATGGTACATGGAGTTCTTGCTCAAGTCTATTGCACTCTGGCTATCACAATAGACAATATACTCCATCTTATTCAAACCAAGCTCTTGAAGAAATCGCTTTAGCCATATCATCTCCTTGCCGGCTTCAGTAGTCGCAATATACTCAGATTCAGTTGTAGATAGTGCAACACACTTCTGCAACTTTGACTGCCATGATATAGCTTCCCGTGAAAAAGTAAACAAATATCCAGTAGTGGATTTTTTGTTATCAAGGTCACCTGCCATATCAGAATCTGTATAGCCTTTCAAGATTGGATTTGATGCTCCAAAACACAAGCATTCATCTGAGCTTCCTTTAAGATACCTGAGTATCCATTTCACAGCTTCCCAGTGCTCTTTTCCCGGATTTTCGAGAAATCTACTGACAACACCAACTGCGTGAGCAATATCAGGTCTAGTGCACACCATTGCATACATTAGACTTCCGACGACGGAGGAATATGAAACTTTGGCCATGTTCTCTTTTTCCTCCCTAGCTGTAGGACACATCTTCTTGCTCAACTTCATATGACTAGCAAGAGGTATACTCACAGGCTTCACATTCTTCATATTGAAGCGCTCCAGTACGCGTTCAATGTACTTCTTCTGGGACAAATAAATCTTCCTTTCATCTCTAAGACGAGTAATTCTCATGCCCAAAATTTGTTTTGCATGACCCAAGTCTTTCATAGAAAACGACTTACACAACTCTTTCTTCAGCTCGTCAATCTTGGAAGTATTCTTGCCCACAATCAACATATCATCCACATACAACAAAAGGATGATAAAATCATTGTCAGAAAATTTTTGTACAAATACGCAATGATCTGAAGAAGTCTTCTTAAAGCCTTGCTCCCCCATAACAGATTCAAAATTTTTGTACCACTGTCTAGGAGCTTGTTTTAGGCCATATAGACTCTTTTTGAGTTTGCATACATAATTTTCTTTACCATCTACTTTGAAGCCCTCAGGTTGTTCCATATAAATCTCTTCTTCTAGGTCACCGTGAAGGAAAGTCGTCTTCACATCCATCTGCTCAATCTCTAAATTAAGACTAGCAGCCAAACCTAGAACTGTGCGAATTGAGGACATTTTCACAACAGGAGAAAATATTTCGTCAAAGTCAATGCTTTTCCTTTGACTGAATCCCTTAACAACCAATCTAGCTTTGTACCTGGGCTTCAAGTTGTGTTCTTCAACTTTAACTTTGAACACCCACTTGTTCTTCAAAGCTCTCATGCCCTTAGGCAATTTAACCAACTCATACGTGTGGTTCTCATGCAAAGACTTCATCTCGTCTTGCATGGCTTCAATCCATTGATTCCTGTGCTCATCTTCCATGGCCTCCTTATAACATTCAGGTTCTCCCCCGTCAGTGAGTAACACATACTCATTGGGTGAATAACGGGAGGAAGGAAATCGCTGTCTTTTGGACCTCCGAAGCGGAATATTTGATTCGTCCACAACTTCATGAGCAACAGGATCATCAGTAACAATATCATTGTTATTATCAACATCAACATGTTGATTCGATACATGATTCTGGGCGTCACCATGATTATCAAACCCAACAACATCATGCACACTTGTGTGAGGAACTTCATCATGATGAACTATACCATCAAAACTTGAAGATTCTACCTTCTCCGCTTCGTCAATATCTTCAATTGTTTGATTCTCCATGAAAATAATATCACGGCTTCTCACAAGTTTATTTTCAATTGGTTCATATAGCCTGTAACCAAATTCATCTAGGCCATATCCAATGAAGATGCATTGCCTTGTCTTGGCATCTAATTTTGACCTCTCATCTTTCGGCACATGTACAAAAGCTTTGCAACCAAATACACTCAAATGGTCATAGGAAACATCCTTTCCATACCAAACACTATTTGGTACATCACTTTGCAAAGCAACAGCAGGAGATAGATTAATAACATGTGCAGCGGTCAATAAAGCCTCACCCCAAAATGAGTTTGGCAACTTTGCTTCAGAAAGCAAACATTTAACTCTTTCCATCAAGGTCCTATTCATCCTCTCAGCCAAACCATTAAGCTGAGGAGTCTTGGGAGGAGTCTTCTGGTGTCTAATACCTTGATGCTTGCAGTATTCGTCAAATGGTCCACAATATTCACCACCATTATCAGTACGAATACATTTCAATTTCTTTCCAGTTTCTCTTTCGACTGAAGCCTGAAACTGCTTAAAGACACCTAACACTTGGTCTTTAGTCTTCATGACATAGACCCAGAGTTTTCTCGAGCAATCATCAATGAAAGTGGCAAAGTAAAGTGCACCACCCAATGTCTTTGTCTTCATTGGACCACATAAATCAGAGTGCACTAACTCAAGCAACTCTGTCTTTCTCGAAGGAGGGTAGGACTTAAAGGAAACTCTATTTTGTTTACCAGCCAAGAGTGCTCACATTTTTCTAATTTAGCACTTTGGAAATTTGATAATAATTTCTTCTTGGCTAGAACATTAAGTCCTTTCTCGCTAATGTGGCTAAGCCTCTTGTGCCATAATGTTGAAGAGCTATCGCTCTCAACCGCATTCACCATATCAACACAAGCAGAGGCCGTAGTCCAGTATAGACCACGACGTTTGTTACCACGAGCCACAACCAAGGAACCCTTAATGAGCTTCAATTTTCCATCACCGTTGGTACTAACATATCCTTCATCATCTAAAACACCAACAGAAATTAGGTGCAGACGAACATCAGGAGCATGTTTCACATTGTTCAAAACTAGTTTAGTTCCAACACTAGTTTCCAAACAAATTGTACCAATACCAACCACCCTAGAAACAGTCTCATTACCCATACTCAAGGTTCCAAAAAATCACCAGGAGTGTAGGAAGAGAAAAAAACCTTCCTTGATGTCACATGAGATGCGGCACCAGTGTCCACAACCCAGCTTGACTCATCACAAGCAATATTTATCATGTTTGCATCAAGAACGGTAACAAGATCTTCAGTGGTGACGGTGGCTAGGCAATTTTCATTGCCATCTTGTTTAGTTTCCTCTTTGTTATTGTTCTCCCTCTTCAACTTCCTGCAGAACTTCTTTGTGTGCCCTTTCATGCCACAATGATAGCACTCAATATCCTTAAGTCTGCCTTTGGATTTGCTCCTATTTTGTTCTCTATGCTGAGAACACGAGTTTTATTTCTCCCCCTGGGGCCAGTTATCAGGACATCCGACGAAGAGGAACCTTGAGTTTTTCTTCTCATCTCTTCGTTCAAGACACTACTCTTGGCGGAATCCATAGAGATCACACCATCCGGAGCAGAATTTGACAATGACGTTCTAAATGTTTCCCAAGAATCTGGTAGGGAACCAAGTAGAAGCAAGCCTTGAATTTCTTCATCAAATTTGATGCCCATAGCAGATAATTGGTTCATAATCCCCTGAAAATTATTCAGATGGTCTGTCATTGGAGAACCATCATGATACTTCAAACTCAACATCTGCTTTATTAAGAACATTTTGTTGTTGCCAGTCTTTCGAGCATACAAACTTTCAAGATGCTCCCATAGGGTTCGAGCATGTGTTTCCCCAGAAATATGGTTCAACACATTATCGTCGACCCATTGCCTAATGAATCCACAAACCTGTCTATGCAACAGATTCCACTCTTCATCTGTCATATTATCAGGCTTTACAATGGTAAATACTGGTTTATAAAAATTCTTGACATAAAGCAGATCTTTCATTTTCCCCTTCCAAATGGCATAATTAACACCATTCAAAGTAACCATTCTACTTGTGTTGGCTTCCATTGTTTTCCCCAAAAAATATAGTTATCACAAATCAAAGTAAAATCTTTTCTGATGTGGAAGTTCAGACTGTGCTGCAACCACAGAGCATACTCAGATAAAACCTTGGCTCTGATACCAGTTTGTTGGGAAAACGTAGACAAGCACAAAAGTATATATGGTAAAAGTAATGGAAATAAAATGGGAAAATAACGACACCAAGAATTTTATGTGGAAACCCTTCTGAATAAGGGAAAAAACCACGGACTAAGAGGAGCAATTGATATTACTATAGTAAGGAATTTTACACTGTGTAGTCACGAATACAATACTCAAAGTGACTACTACACACTCAAAAGGAACAACACTCTTTTGGTTTCCGTCTTACTAAAATATCGCTCACACTCTATTTTTCTTCACAGACTATTTTCTTGTATAGTCTATGGAATACCTCACTTTGCTCTCAAAATGGTTTTTATCTCTAACTTGGTGTGTTCTACAAATGAGCAAGAATGCTCTATTTATAGAAGGATAAAACCATGCCTATGTCACTAATGACATATGTAAACATAGCAAAGTCAAGAATGGTTGCAAATCTTACCAATTTGCCAACTACCAAATTTTTTCTTTTCAACTCCAATTACTATTCCTTTTTAACAATTGCTTGTACCAATTGAATAGCTAAAGTTGACTAAAACAATGGGATGGATTCAACAGTTTTTAGTTGAAATGGAACAGAAACTTGAACAGATTATTGCAGTAAACAAGAATGTTAATTAAAATGAGAGAGAGGGTTACAAAAAGATAAACTCGTGAATCTAGTAAAACATAAACATTAAAAGTAAAAACTTTGATCAAATCAGTGACAACATATGGCGAATCGACCTCTTGCTCTTGGCGACTAGTAATAACATAAAGGCCGGTTTGCTCCTCCGCCAGTCCTTGAATTAGCTCCTCTAGGTGTAGTCGGGTTTGGTGAGGACATAAATGTGAAATGAAACAAAGTTAAATGACACATTTATGAGCACAATTATGTATTATGCCTTTCTTTTTTATATTATTCCTACTTACAATCATGTATTATGCCTTTCTTTTTTATATTATTCCCACTTACTTTTATGAACTCATCTTCCATTATATTTTAATATTTTCCTTTTAATTCCTCTTCCATTATATTTTAATATTTTCCTTTTTAATTCCTCTTTCATTACATTTCAATGTTTTTCTTTTTAAATAATACTAAAAAATAAATTTAAAATAATACAAATTCGGTTAACTCTCGAAATTTTGGGTGATCTGTATAATTAGGACAAAGGTAATATTATATATTGTTTGAAAAATTACACTAAAATGTCATAAATCACAATAATTAACAACATACGATATTTAAAAAACATATTAATTTTAATAATATTATAAATTATAATAATTAATATAGTAATTTAAAAACTTAAAATTTAACTTGAAAGATACTTTAAAAGTATTATAAACCATAATAAATAATACAGTAATTTAAAATACTTAAAATTTAACTTGAAAATTAATTTAAAAGTATTATAGATCATAATATATAGTTAAATTATTTTAAAGTATTATAAGTTATAATAAGTAATACAACAATTTAAATTACTTAAATTTAAAGACTTAAAAATATTTTTAAAAATATATTAAAATTTTGGTTCACTGTCAAAATTTTACAGGTGCCACATAAATTGGGATATAGAGAGTCACATGTATTATTTTTAACTTACATTAAAATTTGATTGACTTTGTCAAGTTGACATGTGCTAAAATTAAATCACATAAAGTAACTGTAACGACCTGTTTAGTCGTTTTGAGCAGCAGATTGAAATTCTGGAAAAACTGGTTGGGACGACGGAAGTAGTGACGGACCGTCGTAGTCACGACGGCCCGTCATGGATGTTTCGTCCCATGACACTTAGAATTCTGAAATTGGGTACTGAAAATCGACTCTCTGTAAATTGTGACGGACCTGCAGGACGTGCCGTCACATCCACGACGAACCGTCGTGAGGTTCCGTTGCAAAACACTTCAACGTTTGAGAATTTGGTTCGAGAAACGAGTTTCTGACCGCCATGACGGACGTGCAGGACGGACCGTCACAGGCGTGACGGACCGTCACAGCGTCCGTGGTAACGACGGGATTCTGGGTAGGTGCGACGACCACCGTGACGGACCGTCGCAGGCACGACGGCCCGTCACAGGTCACGCAGTCCCAGACAGTTTAGGATTTCTCCACACGTTTTAAGGGTCGTTTTTGACTATTCTTTCCTTAAATATAAAGATTGAGGGTTAACATTAATAAGTCTAATTACTTAGGGGTTAAAAGGGGTAACCTTAAGTGAATTAGTGGGGTTTTATTGTCCTTTTTCACACTTAATTATATGATTAATTAGGGTAAAGGAAAGAGGGTTTGAATAAAACAAAAGAGAAAGAACAGAAAGAGAGAGAGCAGATCGATCGAATTGGTTGAGGAGAATAGCTAGCTTGGGAAATTTCTTGTGGATTCCAATTCTTCGGTGGAGGTAGGTTATGGTTTTTATATTACGATATTCGTAGTGAACTCTTGATATTGAATAATATGTGTTGATGATATTGTAAACCTGTCTATATGCTTATTGTATGCTTGTATGAATATGATTATGTGATGTTGATAAAACAAGCATGAAAAACCATTGAATCCCAAATCTTGAAAGAAACTTTAATCTATGATACTAATGATGATGCCTTGGTATAAAAGAAGGCTTGACGAATTAAAGTAATGGGATTGATGATGCCTTGGTATAGAGAAGGCTTGATGAACGGATGGAATGAATTTAGTGGATCGGAGTGTCACGTTCCGACACATAGTAATAGTGGATCGGAGTGTCACGTTCCGACACATAGTATTAGTGGGACGGGTGTCACGAACCGACACGTAGATATAGGGGATCGGAGTGTCACGTACCGACACATATAGGGGATCGGAGTGTCACGTTCCGACACATATAGGGGATCGGAGTGTCACGTTCCGACACATATAGGGGATCGGAGTGTCACGTTCCGACACATAGTGGTAGGGGATCGGAGTGTCACGTACCGACACAAGAGGAAGAAAGATAATGAATCTCGAAAGATGATAATATACTCAACATAATGAACTTAATTCCCAAATGAGTATGGTAATGAGGCTTGAGCCCTCATGAATGAACGTGATGGTATTTATTGACGATTATGATACTTGTTGTTGCTACATGTTGAGTTTATAGTTGATTTATAATATTACTTGACATATATTATCTTCTATTTTGAGTTAGCCGATGATATCTACTCAGTACGTGTGGTTGTACTGACCCCTACTTTTATGTTTTCTTCGTGTTATTTGTGTAATGCAGCAAACGTTCCGTCAACTTCGACTCAGCAGTAGATCAAGCCAGTCTTCACTTCATCGGAAATTCAGGGTGAGCTAATGCGTCTAGCTTGGACTGGGTCTCCTTCTTCAAGTCTTGATGCCTTGAACTTCCGGCAATGGACTAGCTTTTTAGTATTTTGTTCTTAGACAGTTTTAGTTTAGAAATTTGAGATAGATGTTCTTGTGGTGATGACTTCCAGATTTTGGGAATATTAATAATAGTTTTGAGTTGTTTTTATTAATGAGTTTAAGTCTTCCGCATTATTTTCTGTTGAAATATCTTGAAATGTTAAGGTTTAGATGGGTTGGTTCGCTCACATCGGAGGGTAAATGTGGGTGCCAGTCGCGTCCCCGATTTGGGTCGTGACAGACTTGGTATCAGAGCATTAGGTTCATTGGTCTCATCACACAAGAACATGTCTAGTAGAGTCTTAAGGGACGGTAGGGGGACGCCTTTACTTTTCCTTGAGAGGCTATAAGACTTTAGGAAAATTCCATTCTTTCATTCTTTCTTTCGTGCTACTACTTGAGTCCAATTGGTATCTAGGTGATACAAATTGGTATCTGACCATCTTCACTCTATTTTGCAGATGGTTAGAACTAGAGCAACGACCGCACCAGCATCAACAACGGAAAGACAAGAAACGACTGAGCCAGCCACTGGGGCTGTGGCTCGAGGAAGAACAGCGGCAAGAGGCCGTGGAAGAGGTCGTGGGAGGACGTCCTCTAGAGGGAGAGGACGAGCCCCTAGCCCATCTGATACTAGGGCGGTGACTCCTCCACCGACTGAGGACGTAGTAAGAGAGGGTGAGGAAGGGGAAACTGAACAAGGGCAGAATGAGGAAATGCCACCCCAACCTACCCCAGAGATGATCAACCAAGTACTTGCTTATCTTAGCGGGTTGTCTGATCAGGGTCAAGCACCTCCAGCGGTTTCTGCACCAACACCTCCGGTTTCAGAGATACGACATGCGGCTACTATGGCTCCCCGCATGGATGCAACATTGGGAATAGGCACATTTCCACGTCTGACTACTGGGCCTATTATGACAAACGATCAACACGAACTTTTTAGTAAGTTCTTGAAATTGAAACCTCCAGTCTTCAAGGGTGCAGAATCTGAGGATGCTTATGATTTTCTGGTTGATTGTCATGAGCTACTACACAAGATGGGGATAGTAGAGAGGTTTGGTGTCGAGTTTGTGAGCTATCAGTTCCAAGGGAACGCCAAAATGTGGTGGCGTTCACATGTTGAGTGTCAACCAACAGAGGCACCACCTATGACTTGGGAATCATTCTCTACCCTATTTATGGAGAAATATATCCCAAGGACTTTGAGAGATAGGAAGAGGGATGAGTTCTTGAGTCTTGAACAGGGAAGGATGACAGTAAACGCGTATGAGGCTAAATTTCGCGCACTATCCAGATATGCCACGCAACTTTGTTTCAGTCCACAAGAACGGATCCGCCGTTTTGTGAAGGGGTTGAGGTCAGAATTGCGGATTTCAGCCTTACAGATAGCGGCAACAGCAACATCCTTCCAAGAGGTGGTAGACTTTGTGATAGAGGTGGAAGGAGTGAAACCGGATGACTTCACCTCAACGTCTACATCAAAAAGGTTTCGAAGGGGAGGTGAGTTTAATGGTTCCTACTCTAGAGGACAGAACTCCGGAGGTCACTCAGTTCGACCAATACAGTCTTCACTACAGACTGTAGTTGGGGGTCCACCTCAGAACGGTCAACACTACTCCGAGAGACCTACGCCCGATTCCAGAGTGTGCTATGGATGTGGGGAGATTGGACATATTAGGAGGAATTGTCCAAAACAGAGTTACAGAGCCCCACTAGCTAGAGGTAGAGGTGGTCATGGTAGAGGCCGCTTTTCTGGAGGGCGTGGTGGCCGAGGTAATGGTGGTCACCAAAACGGCAGAGGTGAGGGTCAAAACGGAGCCACTACTACACAACATGGTAGGGGCAACGGACAGACGAATAATGGGGCCCATTGTTATGCTTTCCCTGGGAGATCTGAAGCGGAGGCGTCTGATGCTGTTATCACAGGTAATCTTTTGGTTTGTGATTGCATGGCATCTGTGTTATTTGACCCTGGCTCCACGTTTTCTTATGTATCTTCATCATTTGCTAACGGTCTAAATTTACATTGTGAATTACTTGACATGCCTATTCGTGTTTCTACTCCGGTGGGTGAGTCTGTGATAGTCGAAAAAGTGTATAGGTCTTGTTTGGTGAATTTTGTGGGGAGCAACACTTATGTAGATTTGGTTATTTTAGAAATGGGTGACTTTGATGTAATTCTGGGTATGACTTGGCTTTCTCCAAATTTTGCGATTTTGGATTGCAATGCTAAAACAGTGACGTTAGCCAAACCTGGGGCAGATCCGTTAGTGTGGGAGGGTGACTACACTTCCAATCCGGTGCGTATAATCTCCTTTATTCGTGCTCAGAAGATGGTTAGTAAGGGTTGTCTAGCTTTCTTGGCACATCTTAAGGATGACACTACTCAAGTACCATCGATTGAGTCAGTTTCGGTAGTCTGTGAGTTTTTGGATGTGTTCCCTGCAGATCTTCCCGGTATGCCACCAGATAGGGATATAGACTTCTGCATTGATTTGGAACCCGGTACTCGCCCCATTTCTATACCCCCGTATAGAATGGCTCCCGCCGAATTAAGAGAGTTAAAGGCACAACTTCAAGAGTTGTTGAGCAAAGGCTTCATCAGACCAAGTGCATCTCCTTGGGGTGCTCCGGTGCTATTTGTGAAGAAGAAGGATGGGAGTTTCCGAATGTGCATAGATTACCGACAGTTGAACAAGGTAACTATTAAGAACAAATACCCCATTCCTCGCATTGATGACTTGTTCGATCAGTTACAAGGTGCTTGTGTCTTCTCTAAAATTGACTTGAGGTCCGGTTATCACCAACTGAAAATACGAGCAACGGATGTGCCAAAGACTGCTTTTCGAACTAGGTATGGGCATTATGAGTTTGTGGTAATGTCGTTTGGTCTTACTAATGCCCCTGCTGCCTTCATGAGCTTGATGAACGGGATTTTCAAGCCATATTTGGATCTCTTTGTGATTGTGTTTATTGATGATATACTGATATACTCCAAAAGTAAGAAAGAACATGAGGAGCATTTGAAATTGGTGTTAGAGTTGTTGAGAAAGAAAAAGCTTTATGCGAAATTCTCCAAGTGTGAGTTTTGGCTAGATTCAGTGTCCTTCTTGGGGCACGTGGTTTCTAAGGATGGAGTGATGGTAGATCCATCTAAGATTGAGACGGTAAAGAATTGGGTAAGACCTACAAACGTGTCAGAAATAAGGAGTTTTGTGGGGTTAGCTAGCTACTACCGCCGATTCGTCAAGGGATTCTCTTCCATTGCTTCCCAATTGACGAACTTGACTAAGCAAAACGTCCCATTTGTATGGTTGGATGAGTGTGAGGAGAGCTTCCAGAAGCTTAAGACTTTGTTGACTACCGCACCTATCCTTACCTTGCCGGTAGAGGGCAAAAACTTCATTGTTTATTGTGATGCATCCTATTCTGGGTTGGGTGCAGTGCTAATGCAAGAGAAAAATGTGATTGCTTATGCTTCAAGAAAATTAAAAGTGCATGAACGCAACTATCCGACCCATGACTTGGAGTTGGCCGCAGTAGTATTTGCACTAAAGCAATGGAGACACTATTTGTATGGGGTTAAGTGTGAAGTCTATACGGACCATCGTAGCCTACAGTATGTCTTCACTCAGAAAGACTTGAACTTGAGACAGAGGAGATGGATGGAACTACTGAAGGACTACGACATCACTATTTTGTATCATCCGGGGAAGGCTAATGTTGTGGCAGATGCCTTGAGTAGAAAGGCCGGAAGCATGGGAAGTCTAGCTCATTTGCAAGCTTCTAGACGCCCATTGGCTAGAGAAGTGCAGATTTTGGCTAATGACCTTATGAGGTTAGAAATAAATGAGAAGGGAGGATTGTTAGCTTGTGTAGAGGCAAAATCCTCTTTCCTTGATCAGATTAAGGGGAAACAGTTTGATGATGAGAAACTAAGGCGAATTCGAGATAAAGTGTTGCAAGGAGAGGCCAAGGAAGCAATAATCGATGGGGAAGGTATTTTGAGGATTAAGGGAAGAGTATGTGTACCCCGCATCGATGATTTGATCACCACTATTCTGACAGAGGCCCATAGTTCCGGATATTCTATACATCCTGGTGCAACCAAGATGTATCGCGACCTAAAGCAACACTTCTGGTGGAGTAGAATGAAGCGAGATATTGTTGAGTTTGTTGCCAAGTGTCCAAATTGTCAACAAGTAAAGTATGAACACCAAAGGCCCGGAGGAACACTTCAGAGAATGCCCATTCCTGAATGGAAGTGGGAGAGAATCGCAATGGACTTTGTGGTTGGTCTTCCAAAGACATTGGGTAAGTATGACTCTATTTGGGTGATTGTGGATAGGTTAACTAAGTCTGCTCACTTCATTCCTGTCAAGGTGACCTACAATGCAGAGAAGTTAGCCAAGATCTACATCTTAGAAATCGTTCGGTTGCATGGAGTTCCACTCTCAATCATATCAGATAGAGGTACGCAGTTTACTTCTAAGTTTTGGAGAACATTGCATGCTGAATTAGGTACTAGATTGGACCTTAGTACTGCATTTCATCCTCAGACCGATGGTCAGTCTGAGCGAACGATTCAAGTTTTGGAGGATATGCTTCGCGCATGTGTGATAGAGTTTGGTGGCCATTGGGATAGTTTCTTACCTTTGGCAGCGTTTTCATACAATAATAGTTATCACTCTAGTATCGACATGGCTCCATTTGAAGCATTGTATGGGAGGAGGTGTAGATCTCCCATTGGTTGGTTTGATGCCTTTGAAGTTAGACCTTGGGGGACTGACCTGTTGAGAGATTCTATGGAGAAGGTGAAAGCTATTCAAGAAAAGCTTTTAGCGGCTCAAAGTAGACAAAAGGAGTATGCAGACCGAAAGGTTAGAGACTTGGAGTTCATGGAAGGTGAACAAGTCTTGTTGAAGGTTTCGCCCATGAAAGAGGTGATGCGGTTTGGTAAAAGAGGTAAGTTAAGTCCAAGGTATATTGGACCATTTGAAGTGCTTAAGAGAATAGGGGAGGTGGCTTATGAATTAGCCTTGCCCCCAGGGCTGTCCGGAGTGCATCCGGTGTTCCATGTATCCATGTTGAAGAGATACCACGGAGATGGAAACTACATTATCCGCTGGGATTCAGTTTTGTTGGATGAGAACTTGACTTATGAAGAGGAACCGGTTGCTATATTAGATAGAGAAGTTCGCAAGCTGAGGTCGAGAGAGATTGCATCCATCAAAGTGCAATGGAAGAATCGACCGGTTGAAGAGGCTACTTGGGAGAAGGAGGCAGATATGCAAGAAAAATACCCACATCTGTTTACAGATTCAGGTACTCCTTTTCGCCATTGTTTTTCTTCTTTTGATCGTTCGGGGACGAACGATGGGTAAATTGGTATCTATTGTAACGACCTGTTTAGTCGTTTTGAGCAGCAGATTGAAATTCTGGAAAAACTGGTTGGGACGACGGAAGTAGTGACGGACCGTCGTAGTCACGACGGCCCGTCATGGATGTTTCGTCCCATGACACTTAGAATTCTGAAATTGGGTACTGAAAATCGACTCTCTGTAAATTGTGACGGACCTGCAGGACGTGCCGTCACATCCACGACGAACCGTCGTGAGGTTCCGTTGCAAAACACTTCAACGTTTGAGAATTTGGTTCGAGAAACGAGTTTCTGACCGCCATGACGGACGTGCAGGACGGACCGTCACAGGCGTGACGGACCGTCACAGCGTCCGTGGTAACGACGGGATTCTGGGTAGGTGCGACGACCACCGTGACGGACCGTCGCAGGCACGACGGCCCGTCACAGGTCACGCAGTCCCAGACAGTTTAGGATTTCTCCACACGTTTTAAGGGTCGTTTTTGACTATTCTTTCCTTAAATATAAAGATTGAGGGTTAACATTAATAAGTCTAATTACTTAGGGGTTAAAAGGGGTAACCTTAAGTGAATTAGTGGGGTTTTATTGTCCTTTTTCACACTTAATTATATGATTAATTAGGGTAAAGGAAAGAGGGTTTGAATAAAACAAAAGAGAAAGAACAGAAAGAGAGAGAGCAGATCGATCGAATTGGTTGAGGAGAATAGCAAGCTTGGGAAATTTCTTGTGGATTCCAATTCTTCGGTGGAGGTAGGTTATGGTTTTTATATTACGATATTCGTAGTGAACTCTTGATATTGAATAATATGTGTTGATGATATTGTAAACCTGTCTATATGCTTATTGTATGCTTGTATGAATATGATTATGTGATGTTGATAAAACAAGCATGATGAAAACCATTGAATCCCAAATCTTGAAAGAAACTTTAATCTATGATACTAATGATGATGCCTTGGTATAAAAGAAGGCTTGACGAATTAAAGTAATGGGATTGATGATGCCTTGGTATAGAGAAGGCTTGATGAACGGATGGAATGAATTTAGTGGATCGGAGTGTCACGTTCCGACACATAGTAATAGTGGATCGGAGTGTCACGTTCCGACACATAGTATTAGTGGGACGGGTGTCACGAACCGACACGTAGATATAGGGGATCGGAGTGTCACGTACCGACACATATAGGGGATCGGAGTGTCACGTTCCGACACATATAGGGGATCGGAGTGTCACGTTCCGACACATATAGGGGATCGGAGTGTCACGTTCCGACACATAGTGGTAGGGGATCGGAGTGTCACGTACCGACACAAGAGGAAGAAAGATAATGAATCTCGAAAGATGATAATATACTCAACATAATGAACTTAATTCCCAAATGAGTATGGTAATGAGGCTTGAGCCCTCATGAATGAACGTGATGGTATTTATTGACGATTATGATACTTGTTGTTGCTACATGTTGAGTTTATAGTTGATTTATAATATTACTTGACATATATTATCTTCTATTTTGAGTTAGCCGATGATATCTACTCAGTACGTGTGGTTGTACTGACCCCCTACTTTTATGTTTTCTTCGTGTTATTTGTGTAATGCAGCAAACGTTCCGTCAACTTCGACTCAGCAGTAGATCAAGCCAGTCTTCACTTCATCGGAAATTCAGGGTGAGCTAATGCGTCTAGCTTGGACTGGGTCTCCTTCTTCAAGTCTTGATGCCTTGAACTTCCGGCAATGGACTAGCTTTTTAGTATTTTGTTCTTAGACAGTTTTAGTTTAGAAATTTGAGATAGATGTTCTTGTGGTGATGACTTCCAGATTTTGGGAATATTAATAATAGTTTTGAGTTATTTTTATTAATGAGTTTAAGTCTTCCGCATTATTTTCTGTTGAAATATCTTGAAATGTTAAGGTTTAGATGGGTTGGTTCGCTCACATCGGAGGGTAAATGTGGGTGCCAGTCGCGTCCCCGATTTGGGTCGTGACAGTAACATATATGTGCCCGTGCTTACACTGCGGATGTAAATAGTATAATAAATAAAGGGGAGTTTTCACATATAGCCACTAAAATAATTAATTACTCTTCATAACTATAGTTTAATAATTACAATTTGTAACTACATGTTAATATGGAGGAGAGAGGCGAGCGAGACTGGGAGAGAGAGGGGGGGGGGAAGAGTGGGAGCTGAAAGCTTAATTGTATATGTATATTGGTTAGATAATTATATATTATACATATGTATTTGTATATATGGAAAGAGAGATTGGCGCGAGGGAGGAGAGAGGCGAGCGAGATCGAGAGAGGCGAGCGAGATCAAGAGAGGGAGGGAGTGGGAGAGAGGTGAATTATATATATGTATATAATTGTTTCTAACACATATACATTTGTATATAGTACAAGAGGAGGAGAGAGGCGAGTGAGAATGAGAAAGGAAGGAGGGAAGTGAGCGAGAGAGGGGAGAGAGTGGAACAGATGTGAATTGCATATGTATCTAGATTAAATAATTGTATATTATACATATGCATATGTATAAACTCGAATTCAGCCCACATAATTAATGTATAATGTTAGTCGCGAGTGGTAATTATAGCAAACTATAGCTATGATAAGTAATTATATAGCATAAGTTTATTTTGTTGGGTAATTTTTTCATAAATAAAAGGCAATAACCAGACACTAGGTCGACAGTCATGAAAGAGTTATTTTTTATTCGCCGCATGTAATCCAAATTTCTTACGGCTATCAGTCTATGCCTTCCGCTTCATCTTCTCAACTCTACTGTCGATTTTTGTTGCAATTGATTACTTTGCTTCTACCATAGTTCGTATTGCCCACAAATTTGACGGTGAGTTCTTTCAGGGGCAGAGCCACAACCAATCAAGGTTGTGCACGTCAACACCCTTGTCGAAAAATTATATTGTACACGTAGGTCAAATTTATTGAATATATATTGTATATTTAATTTTGCACAACCTTGATATGCTTACAGCTTTTGGCTCAGTGGTTAAAGACGTGTACTTTACTTAGAGGTCAAAGTATCGATTCTTGTGTTTTACCTCATTTTATTTTATAATAGTCATATTTCAAGAGTTTTTTTTTGTTGGTCATGCACTAATTACTTTCTTTTCTTCATTAGAAATTAGAACTATTAGATATTATTTCCGTCATTACATAATTTGTATAGTTATAATTTATTTCATTATAAAGAAAAGATTAATTTAAAATAAAATAATAGTATAATTTTAAAAAAACGAATGATTTCTAATTATAAACATTATTCATTTTTGAGACATACTAAAAAATAAAGTAAATCTTTTTAAATAAAAAACAAAATAAACATTTATTAATAACTAAATTTAATTGAAACTTTCATATTAGATATTTTATTTTAATAAATATTAAATAGTATTTCAAACAAGTTTCTAAGAATATATTAGAAGAAAAAATTATGTGTAATTATCCATATACCATTGTTAATTTTTTCCATCATTATTTTTTATAACATGTTAATTTCTTCAGTTATTTTATAGGCGAATCAAGAGAACTAAATGGGGTTTTACACTTGTGATTAGGATATTCACATATTCTTTACCAAGGCACGATAAATTTATTATTCATTAATTTAAGAAGTAGAAAAATTAATGATATAAATAATTTAGATTTACGTAAAACTCGATAAATTAGTGTTATGTTTCTTGAATATGTGATATGTGTTCAATAGATACGTAATAAAATTATTATTTCAATCATATAATTTATGGTGTGCTTTTATAACACAGAAACAATCCAAACCGAAGATAAAAAGATATATGAACTTTATTTGGTTGAAAACAAATTATGACGTTATTCATGATCGATGACAAAAATCACTATCTCAAGCAAGTTAGATGTGGACCTACTCTTTCCTCTTCGTTGTTTGGTTCAATGTATTTCTTGTATGTGTTTCTTTTGTTTTTACCTCTAAGTGTTTGTCAAAATTCCTCATTGAATCTGATGTGTAATTTTCGCAGAGCCTAAGAATTTTTTTCTCCCAAAAGTTTGTCAAAATTTCACATTGAATTTTATTTGTAATTTTGCATAGTTTAAGAAGGTCTTGTAGCTTGGATTCTCAAGTATACACGCAATACCTTAATTGAGTCTAATTCAAAACGATATTACTGCTTGTTGAAGCTGTGAATTCGAAATAGTTAGAACGACTTTAGTTATGACATTTTATCACATCTTATGTATTTTATTTGCCAGCTCCCTATCACCAAGTTCGACCAATTCAGCCCCAAAACATTTTAAACAAAGAAAAACAAGTAGACAATCCTCCCATCATTTCTCAAACAAGTAAGCCTGCTGTTCCATTATGTTTCTCCCTGTGACATACACTTTCCATTATTAGTAGTAGCATTTATAACACCTAACTTATCTTAAGTTGCATATTTACATTTTACCTACACCCTTTATACATCTTATTTATCTTATTTACTAGCTACATATAGCAAAATTCGTTTCACTCAATCTCTGGACAATTTGGACAAGGGAAAACAAGTGTGCACCCCGCTCTCTATCTTCGAAATGGGTAAGCTTGATCTTTGCCTTACATTTTCCAGTATGACATATTAGTCGTCACATTATTTTAAATTGTTGCTTTTTGCACATAATGGTGCACAACCTTAAATATAGTCCCATCCAAAGGTTTTGCTAACCCAAAAGCTCCGTTGTTGATATTACTGGAGAAATATTGCAATATTTGACACCTGGGGCATGGTTAAACTATGAGATGATACTTTATGCTCAGTTCCATATTCAGGAGCAAGAGAGTTTAAGATTTAGTGAAGCTGAATATGGAAAAGAAGAATAAATAAAATGAACTTTAATGTCATGGATGGTTTTTTTTTTTTTTAAGATTATAAATGTGTATCTTGAACCGCTAAAAGAGAATGAGAGAGAGAGAAAAGGGAAACCCAGAGGTTCTTGAAATGTCATTTCTTTAAGCATTCTTTTACAAGAATGTTAGTTTGTTGACTTCCAGCTCAAAATTTAGTGCTAAATAGAGAAGAAGAGATATGAGTGTCTCTTCTGTTGATGAAAGAGCAAGATGCTACGCTAGAGAGAGATTTTTCTGCTGAACAACTAAATAAAAGTCTCTTCACTAAAAAAGAAATGTATTGATCGACTACTCCTCATGTTTATAGGAAAACCAAAGCTGATAGGTTCCTAATATTTTACCGCTCCACGTCAACAACATGGATTAAGATGTGTTCTTACTTCTTAAATCAATGGCCTTGAAAATTACGGACACTTATTTCAGGACAAACTTCTCTATAAGCTATTCAAGTTAGGAAGTATCTTCAATTTTTTCCAGAAACATGTTTCAACTACGTTAGAAACATCCATTCTCAAATTTGCAACAACAATTTCTTCTCTTCGACTCGAGTCGTGTTAGTGATGTACTTTTATAAATGCATATAGACTAATACTAAAGTTTCTTTTCCCAATTATTTACTTGCAAAAGTTATGTTACTATTTCTTGAATGTATTGGTTTAATTTTTTTTTATATCACCCAGCTTCTCATGTACCTAACTTCTTTTGAATATAACTCTTTTCAACTTTTGAATATATTCTTATGTAGAATTAGGCTGCTTATCGGACGAATAATTTTACTTAATAGTTTGGCCTATCGGATATCGATTTTCAATTTTAATAACCTATAAGTCATCTTCTAAAGTTTTTGTATCTTTCTAAGTGTTGTTTCCATTTAAAATAAACACCTTCTACTTGAAGAGTATTAACGCACATGCTAATAATTATATTTACTTGATTATTGTTTAACATATTTTTAAGCTAGTAGTCTACCACTATTATATCTCTTCAAGTAATTTAGCACGTTTAGCACTCCTATTTAAGAGGAGTTAGTTTAGGCAATTAGTTAGTCCATTCTTGTATATAAACACAATATTGAATCAATGAAATATATATCGATATATTGATCTTTTTCTTTTATATGGTATCAAAGTCATTAGTTTAGGAAATTATTTAGTCCATTTTTGTATATAAACACAATATTCGATCAATGAAATATATTACCGGTCTATTGATCTTTTGCTTTCATATGGTATCAGAGCCGTTAGTTTAGGCAATTAGTTAGTTCATTCTTGTATATAAACACAATATTGGATCAATGAAATATATACCAATTGATTGATCTTTTGCTTTTATATGGTATCAGAGCACTAATATACTCTAAAGAGTAAGATCTTTTTTTTTTCTTTTATCTTCCACCCTTTACAAATGGGAGACGTTATTCGTGTTGTTAATGCTGATTACAACATCGACACAATGATCATTCAATTTAACACTGCGTCCCAATTGCAAAAAAAATACATGGCAGTCGCAATTTTGCAATGTGGAAGGCACAATTATCCATGTTGATGCATGGTCATGATCTCTATGGTCATCTCGATGGGTCTATTCCTTCTCATCTCGCACTATCACTACTGGAACAGCCCCTAGTGCTAATCATGTGTAATTCTCTTTGGTTTCGACAAGACCAACTCATTCAAAACTCACTTATGGCATCCGTTGATCCAACAATTGCTACCAAAGTTGCCACTACTAACTCAGCTAAGACAACCTGGGATGCCCTGCATACCGCTTATGCAAATAAGTCTTAAACAAGAATTTTCAGTCTGCGTGATTGACTTATGCATCTAAACAAAGACTCTCAACCAGTCACCGAGTATTTGGGAAGTGTTCACTCTATTGGTGATGAACTCTCTATTGTTGGTGCCCCGTCACCAACTCTGAACTTATAGTAAAGATCCTTAGTGGTCTTGGTGCAGAGTTTCATGGTATTTCTGCTGCAATTCGTTGCTCGTGACTCTCCTATAACATATGAAGAACTGTACAAAAAGCTTCTAGATCATGAACTTTTTCTTCGGCGTGAGGAGTCCAAAAGATTTCCTGCCCAAATTACTGCTGCTGCCACATCCAACCAATCTAGTAATTCAAATTATCACAACAATCGTCGCCTTAATAATAACAATGGTAGCAACCAACAACGGCGGCCCAACAATCGTTTCACTATACCCAATGAGAGGAGATCTTCGACCATCAACAACAATTGGTCATGTTTCAAACTTTTGTCGTTCGCAGTCTCAGAATCATTTTAAGGCCAAGGCCAACTATGTATCCGGCTTGAACACGTCTGAAAATCTATAGATTCTCGACTCAAGAGCAGCTCATCACATCACTGCCACACCCCAAAACCTACAAGCATACAATGGCATGGACCAAGTCTCTATGGGTGATAGTAACAAAATCTCCATAACTCACACTAGTTCTACTCATTTAAATGCATCAAATAAATCTTTGTTATTTGTAGTTTTGATGATTTGACAAACTTAGGGACCTCATAAAGGTACCGGGTTTCTTACTTGAGTATTGCAGGCTTCTTACTTGAGTATTGCAGGTTTCTTATTTGAGTATTGCAGATGAAACAAACCCAGGGACCTAGTAGAGGTACCAGGCTCTCATGATGACGAGCCAGTCGATTGCCAGCTGGAGACGATACAGAAAGTAGGTGCACACTTCCCAATGGCGTCAGAAAGTGTGACTTTTCCAACCAATGGCAAAGAAGTTTAGTAGTTTTTGCAACTTGATAAAAACTTTTCAAGAACTCTTGCAAAGGCTACTACCAAGCAAAGGCAGAATTATTCCAAGAACAGCAGAAATCTCTGGAGCTTTTTAGTGCAGCTGTTTAGGAATATATTCTCTTGGTCTTATATTGTAAACTATTCCTGAAACTATAAAGGAATCAGTGGATAGTGTTGAAAGTCTAAGTTGTCCAAGTGGGATAGCTTAGTGGGTAGATAGTTTTCTACTTAGGCTTGTTAAGCAAGCAGGTCTGTTGCTTAACTGTAAGATTGATAACTCTTTCTTACGTTTGGTGTAATCGTGTTTTACTTTTGCTTTTGAAGATTAGTGAAAACGATTGAAAATCCTGTGAGACAGGTCGTGGTTTTACTCCCTTAAGCAAGGAGGTTTCCACGTAAAATCATTGTGTTGATTTTACTGCATTTAACTTTCTGGTATTGTTCTGGAGTGTAGTAAGGAACCTGGTCCATTACCTGTTAAGTGAAGGCACATATTCTATCAAGTGGTATCAGAACAGGCACTATCTATTTGGTTAACACCAAGGAAGTGATATTTGCTCTAGAATGGCTGCTCCACTTAACCTCGAAGAAGGTCAGTCTTCAACAAGACCTCCCCGTTTCAATGGACATTTCTACAGTTGGTGGAAAGTTAAGATGTACGATTATCTCATGGCTGAAGACAGCGAGTTATGGGATATTGTACTGGATGGACCTTTTATTCCAATGATGGAAGAAAAGGATGGAGAGAAAACTAATCTTGTTCCAAAGCCTAGACAGAAATTCGATGAAGCTGATAGGAAAAAGATTGAAAATGGATACAAATCAAAAACTCTTCTGGTCTGTTCGATAGGACCTGATGAGTTCAACAGAGTGTCAGCTTGTGAGTCTGCTAAGGAGATTTAGGACTGTTTGAAAACTGCTCATGAAGGAACTGAACAAGTCAAGGAATCCAAGATTGACATGCTCACCTCAAGGTATGAGAACTTCAAAATGAAGGAAAGAGAAACAATTCATGACATGTTCACAAAGTTGTCTTCCATTACTAATGAGCTGCGAAGTCTTGGTGAACCTATAAGCATGACCAAACAAGTCACAAAAGTGCTTCGAATTCTTCCAAAGTCTTGGGAAAGCAAGGTTGATGCCATTACAGAAGCCAAGGGTTTGAAGGTACTGACTATGGATGCTTTGATTGGAAATCTGAAGACACATAAGATGAATCGAAATTACGATATGTCAAAGAAGGAAACTAAGAAGGACAAGTCATTGATGCTGAGGTACAAATCAGATGAAGATTCCAGTGATGATGATATGGCATATCTCATCAGCAGATTTCAAAAAATTGTGAGAAATGACAAAGAAAATAGAAGGGACCTGGTACTCGGCAAGAGAGATCGACAAGCTGCTGCAGATTTGGTTGTCAAAAAGGCTCTTGCTGCATGGGGTGATTCATCAAGTGGTTCAGAAGACCCTGATGAATCAAAAGATCTGTCTATGGTGGCTGTACATGAGGAGGAAACTGTCTTCAATGAAATGTTTGCTCTCATGGCTCACAAAGAGAATGAAGAAGAGGATGACAAGGTAACTCTTCTTAACATGAAAAATGACTTGGATAATTATTCTCTTAAAAAATTGAGAATGTTGGCTAAAGTCATGATTGATTCTGTAATTGAGTTAACATCTGAAAGAGACACCATGAATGCTGAACTTGATAGTTTAACTGAAAACAAAGTTAAACTTGAAGAAAAAATGTCAAGAATGGTGTCTCTAGAGTCTGCTAATTCTGAACTTAAAAACCAGTTGAATTAGATAACTGAAGAAGCTGAAAAGCTAAATGGAATGTCAAATGATTTACAAGTTGAAATTCAAGAAAAATTAAAAAATTCTGAGAAAAGGCTGGGATTGTCTCTGGAGAAGAGCAACAAATTGGAAAGGGATATTGTCAAACTTAAGGAAGATCTTGAAAAATCTTTTAAGTGGACAAAATCCTCAAAGTTATTGTCAAATGCAACAACTCAAAGCAATTTCAATAAGAAAGGGCTAGGAAGTTTGAAGATCACTCCTCCTTATAATCCTCATAGTAAGTATGTGTTTGTGTCTGACAATCTGCTATGCCTTCATTGTGGTAAGAATGGACATTTAAAGGGAGAGTGTGCTGGCTGGAGAAATTCCTATGAAAGACTCTCCAATTATGCTGAAAGGCAAAATTTACCAAAAGAGAGACCTGGTCCTTCAGAGCAAGTTTCAACTCACAGATTTTCAAAGAAAAAATCTGTAAATGCTTCAATGTCTTTTGTTAAAAAGCTTCAAAATCTACCCTACTGGACTAAATACAATCTGATCACTCCTTTGTCTGCCTTTTGGGAACTCAAATTGAAATGGGTTCCCAATCTAAACAAGTGATTCTTGGTGCAAGTGAGTGAGAGGAGCAGCAGTCAATGTTGGTATATGGACAGTGGATACTCTAAACATATGACTGGTGATGTGAAAAATTTCTTCTCACTCAAGACACTTCAAGGAGGAGGTGTCTCTTTTGGTGATGGAAAGAAGGGGTACATTTTGGGGGTTGGCAAAGATTGAAGCTTGAAGAATAATGTATCAAATGATGAAGATGATGTGATGAAACTGTTCAAATCGGAAAAAAAAATTTGTAAGAAGTGAAGCTGATGCAGAACAACAACTGAAAATTGACTGTGATGATCAAAATCATAGTCTACCTGAAGATGCTGATGAGGTGGAAAAGTGTGATGAGGTACCTGGTACTACTCAGAATTCCAGCGAGAGTACATCAAACTCCCCAGAAAATGATGTCTCTCTTAATGAAGAAGAACATGTTGATCAGCTCAACCAGTCAAGCTCCAAGAGCATGGTATGAAAGGCTGTCAAAGTTTCTGCTGAAGAATGGGTTCAAAAGAGGCAAGATAGACAATACTTTGTTCTTATTAAAAAGAGAACAAGAATTGCTTCTCATTCAAGTCTATGTGGATGACATAATTTTTGGAGCTACTTCAGAACATTTGTGTGAAGAATTCTCATCACTAATGGTAAAGGAGTTTGAAATGAGCATGATGGGTGAATTGACATTCTTCCTGGGTCTGTAAATCAAGAAATCATCAAATGGGACTTCAATATGTCAGGAGAAGTACATTAAGGAGATGCTGAAGAAATTCAATATGTTTGATTCTAAACCTATTGATACTCCTATGGGAACAAATTCCAAGATGATAGTAGAGGAATCTGATCCTCTTGTGAATCAGACAATGTACAGGGAAATTATTGGATCCTTGTTATATCTGACTGCTAGCAGGCCTGATATTGTGTATAGTGTTGGAATGTATGCCAGGTTTCAAGCATGTCCTAGTGATTCACACTTGAAGGCTGCAAAACGCATTCTCAAATACTTGAAGAAAACAGGGGACCTGGTTCTCTTCTATCCTGCAGGTGATACTTTTGACCTAGTTGGTTTTGCAGATGCTGATTTTGCTGGTTATCAAGTTGACAGGAAGAGTACCTCTGGAATGACTCATTTCCTTGGATCATCACTTATATCTTGGGGTACCAAGAAGAAAAACTCTGTGGCTCTTTCAACTGCTGAAGCTGAATATGTAGCTGCAACAGCCTGTTGTTCTCAGTTGCTGTGGATCACGCAACACTTGGAAGATTTTGGAATTCACATCAAAGCAGTTCCTCTTATGTGTGACAATACTAGTGCTGTTAGTATGGGAAAGAATCCAGTCCACCATAAGAGAACAAAGCATATTGATGATAGACAACACTTTTTGAGAGATAATGTTGAGAAGGGAAATATTGTGCTCACATATTGTCCAACGGAGGAACAAATTGCAGACATCTTCACCAAGGCTCTCAGCTAGGATCAATTTGAGAGGAATCGGTTAAAGTTGGGGATGTTGATCTCCAAGTGATGTTATTAGCTTGCAACAGTTGAACTCCCTTGATGGCTAAAATTGCAGTGCAGGTATCCTTTGTGTGAATGTTAAATATATGAACAAAGATCCCTTTTTGTACCTTTTGTAGGTATACTCTCAGTAAGGACCTGCTTAGCAAGGGAATCAACTAGAACAACTGAGGAATGAAGTTTAACCTTGCTATGGTACCTGGTACCTGTCCAGGTTAGCATTTATACATTAAATTGAAACTGAAAAATATAACCGTTGAAAATGCCACGTGTCAATCATCAGTTACTCTGACCGATCAGTCCCATCATTTCTCTCTCAAACGACGTATCCAATCACAGGACCTGGCACCCTTTCACTTCTTTTAAAAAGCCTTTCTTCCTTTTGAAACTCTCATCCGTCTCTTAACTTCATCTCTCTTTTCGCGAAAGGCTTATCAAATTCAAGGGCAAAATTTGTCTTCTTCTTCTTCTCTTTGCTTTTCAAAGAAACCTTCCAGTATCACAACCATGTCTTCTTCTTCATCTCTTTCTAAAGAAATATTGGATGCTCTTAGTGAAATAGAGCCCCTTGCCTTCTATTCTCCAACCACTGCTCAAGCCAGACTTCCTCCCCCACCTAGTCCTCCACAAGACACTCCCGATAACCCTTTTTTCGCCATAGATCTAAACACTTCTGCAGTGCCTACTGGACCTGGTCCATTTCAAGACATGTTGCCTGACAACATGTTTGAAGGAGATCTACCAAAACATAGGGCTTCCGAGTCTAACATACTGGCAACGAGTGAGGAACTCGTGATTGAAAGCCTGGCCATGATGCGAGAAGAAGCAAGGGCAGAGCATACTGACGTCCTGGAAAGGGAAGAGGTAAGACCTTCTCAACCCGTCTTTGATAAAACCCCTAATTTAGGAAGGTACTCTTCTTCCTCTTCCTCTGAATCTGCAAGTGAGGAAGAACCATTAAAATGGAAGGTTAAGAGAAGAGAAGGAGTGGGATCTAGAAAAGGGAAGGAAAAGGTTGTGGAGGAGGCCCCTAGGAGACGACCTACTACAAGGTCTGCTGTACAAAAGTTGATGGCTGATGCCTTGAAGGCAAGTGCACGTTCTACTGCTGCATTTAGAAGTGCAAGAACCTTCAAGGTATCAAATTTTAGGATACCTGAGGATGAATTGGTTGAGTTGTTGGGAGAATAAGTGGAGAAGAAAAATAAGAAAAAGAAGTCAGAAAAGAAAAGGGAAAGGGCTACAAGGAAGGTTGAACAATCACAATCAAAAGGGAAGAGATCTGAGAAAAAGAGAAAGCAGTCACAGGGACCTGGTTCTCAAGCTAGGAAAGTTGAGAATGTCAACATGCAGGAAGTAGTTGACAGCCTGAGGAAACAAGCAGTCCTAGCAGGAAGAGTTTTTGATATGGGCATTATAACTCTTCCTATCATGGATTCTCTGCATGACATGGTGGAGATTCAATCTTGGCTGCACCTGTTCGATAAGAAATCCCCCATCCTCCATGAAGAAGAGGTTCGTGAATTTTACTAAAACTCATGGAAGATGGGAGCCTCCTCACACGGGTAAACGATATTGCCATATCTTTGGTGAGGAGGTGTTGAGCAAAATCCTCAGGGTGCCTACAGAGGGGACCCGGTCTGTGCTGGGCAAAACTTGCTCTTCTGAGTTTGCCTCTATGATTCTAAGACACCCACAACTAAGGTTGCTGGGATTTATAAGAAAATCATGAAGAGTGAGTATCAGGTGGTCTTTGAGTTCGTCAACAAGGTGCTCCTTCCTCGCACAGAAAAGAGGACACTTGCTACTGCTGCTGACCTTGTATGTGATGGAGATGTTGTGTAGCTTTGAAGCCCTGAGTCTTCCTGGTCTAATGATTGAGCACATTCACAAAACTGTCATTGAGAGTAAAGGTGTTCATGGAATGGGTTACGGATACTTTCTCACCGAAGTATTCAAGCATTTTCGAATTCCTCTCAGTGTTTGAAAGGTTGGGACAGTTAAACAGACTATCTCAGAGAATACCTTGTTTGAGTGTGAATGCATTGAAGGAAGAGGCTATCCAAAAAGCAAGATGACTCAACTTATTGAGGACCAGGATCAGCTTAAACACGAGATTGAAGAGCTCACTGTGCGGCTGAGTGGTAAAGAGGCAGAAATTGCTATACTCAAAGCAGAACTGCTTACTGCACAGAGTGAGGGACTTGGTTCTTCAGTGGCTCAAGCTCTGGAGAAAGAGAATGCTGAGTTGAAGGCGAAGATAACTGCCCTGCAAGAAAAGGCCATCAAGGATAATGATGCTGCCAATGCACGACTCACTCTTGTTATCCAGTCCCTGTCTCAAACTCCCCCCTCTTCCTAGCTTGTTCAACAATACTCCCCTGTATCATTTTCTTTGTGTGGCTTATCACTGTGTTGATGGATTTTTAGTTTGTTTTTAATGTATTTATGTTATGATGGCATGTTGGTTACTTTATTCCTTTGCTGTTCTTCCTATGTTCTTTTGCGAATGCTTTTCCTCTACTGTTTGATTGCTTTTTAGCTTTGATCTTGTTCAGTATTTATGTTGACATCAATGGTTTACTGCATATCTTTTTTATGATGCCAAAAGGGGGGAAGTAAACTGTGAGTAGCTAAATAATAAATAAGTAAAGGGGGAATATACAGTCAGGGGGAACAATGCTGGAGAAGATCTCAGATCATTGTTTGTCATCATCAAAAAGGGGGGAAATGTTATTTGTAGTTTTGATGATTTGACAAACTTAGGGACCTCATAAAGGTACCGGGTTTCTTACTTGAGTATTGCAGGTTTCTTATTTGAGTATTGCAGATGAAACAAACCCAGGGACCTAGTAGAGGTACCAGGCTCTCATGATGACGAGTCAGTCGATTGACAGCTGGAGACGGTACAGAAAGTAGGTGCACACTTCCCGATGGCGTCAGAAAGTGTGACTTTTCCAACCAATGGCAAAGAAGTTTAGGAAAGTGACTTGTCCATATAAAAGACACTTTCCTAAACATTTTTAGTAGTTTTTGCAACTTGATAAAAACTTTTCAAGAACTCTTGCAAAGGCTACTACCAAGCAAAGGCATAATTATTCCAAGAACAACATAAATCTCTGCAGCTTTTTAGTGCAGCTGTTTAGGAATATATTCTCTTGTTCTTATATTGTAAACTATTCCTGAAACTATAAAGGAATCAGTGGGTAGTGTTGAAAGTCTAAGTTGTCCAAGTGGGATAGCTTAGTGGGCAGATAGTTTTCTACTTAGGCTTGTTAAGCAAGCAGGTCTGTTGCTTAACTGTAAGATTGATAACTCTTTCTTACGTTTGGTGTAATCGTGTTTTACTTTTGCTTTTGAAGATTAGTGAAAACGATTGAAAATCCTGTGAGACAGGTCGTGGTTTTACTCCCTTAAGCAAGGAGGTTTCCCCGTAAAATCATTGTGTTGATTTTACTGCATTTAACTTTCTGGTATTGTTCTAGAGTGTAGTAAGGGACCTGGTCCATTACCTGTTAAGTGAAGGCACATATTCTATCAATCTTTCAAACTCTGTAACACTTTTTGTGCTCCAAGCATTAAATGCAATTTACTCTCTATCTCTAATTTTTGTCAAGATAACTTAATCCCTATTGAACTCTTTCCTTTTCATTTTTATATGAAGGACTTCGAAACGCGGACTCCTCTGGTGCAAGGTCAGAGTAGAGACGGTTTTATGATGGCCGGACTTAACCTCCATCTTTCCTCCGAAAGCGCATTTGACTTCTTCCACCACAACCAGTTTCCCTTGGCATCGTCGGTTGGTTCATCCACATACATTTTAGTTTGAATAAATTCTCTCTACCTTGCTCGTGAGACAAAATTTTAGTTTATAATTCTTGTTTTTCGAATAAGGCTCGCCATCCTTTTCAGTAGTTCACTTTATCTTGTACCCAACCTTTCCAAACTATCTTTAGTTATTTATAGGGTCCTTTTATTGACAACAAATTATACTACTGTATTTTTTTGGTCATTATACCAAATACACCTGGATTTACACATTAAAAAATAAAAGTGAGGTTACTAAACTTTTCCAGATCTTTCGACCATTAATTGAACGTCGTTTTAATACAAATATTCTTTCTCTATACAGATGGTGGTGGCGAATATAGAAGTCTTGATCCATATTTAAAATCTCAGGATGTTGAACATCTTGTATCTCCTCCATACACCCCCAAAACGTTTCCCTTGCTGAAGACCGTCACAAGCATATTATTGAGACGACCAGAACTTTACTTCATGAAGCATCACTTCAATCGACTCTTTGGTCTTTTGACTATCAACGTGTGACTTATCTCATAAATCGTTTGGTTAAGATTCGGATTACAATTTTTTAAAAATCTTTGGTTGTCTGCTAACCCTAGCTCAAATCTTATTCCAAAAATAAATTAGAGCCTCGATCAACACCGTATGTATATTTAGGATTCTCTTTAATTCATCATTTTCATCAATGTTTTGATCCAAAATCTTCTAAAATATATTTATCTCGTGACGTGAATTTTCTTTGAAAATTTTCCTTACCATTTTTTTTCAAATGTTTCAGCAACTTGTAAAACACTTGCGTTGGAAGGTTCAATTGCAGCAAACCAAACACCATTCACTATTTTTTCTCCTCCTTTTAGCCACGACTTACTGAATCCCATATTTATCCTGAAGGCAGGTACCACCAACGCTCACCAAGACACCATCTCCTCTGCTTGCGTTCCAACAGAATCTGCATCTCCAGGTAACTCTTCTCCTTCTCCTTCTCCTACATACTCTGCTGCCCCTCCTGATCACATTGATCCCCAGTGGCCTCAATGATCAACTTTCCAATTGCTCGCCAAAACTCTACTGCCTATCCCTCTGCCTAGATTCCCCTACAACCTTCTCTTGAACCTGTTTAGGTCACAAAACCTCTGCAATCTTCTCTTCCTCCACCAACTCGTGTTATGACCCGCTCCCAGCACAACAATCACAAACCGAAAACCATTCTTGACTTTTTGGCTCACTTATCCGCCACCATCACCCCTACCAGTTTCAAACACGCTAGCGATCACCTAGAGTGGCAGAGAGCAACGAAAAGTGAATTTGATGCATTATTGAACAATCAGACATGGGAATTAGTACCACATGACCCTACACAAAATATTATTTCTTGCAAATGGTTATACAGGTTAAAATGGAAAGCTGATGGGACAATCGACTGCTATAAGGCTTGACTTGTTGCAAAGGGGCTTACATAACGTCCTGGAGTTGACTACCATGCCATATTAAGTCCGGTTGTCAAACCAACTACTATGCGCTTAGTGCGCTCAATGGTTGTCCATCAGAATTAGTCCCTGTGCCAACTTGATGTCAACAACGCGTTCTTGCAGGGCCGTCTAGAAAAAGAAGTGTACATGGTCCTACCTCTAGGTTTTGCAGACGAACAATTTCCCTCCCATATATTTCGCCTAAAGGAAGTCATCTATGGACTCAATCAAGCACCTCGGGTATGGTATAATGAACTCAAGACGTTCCTTTTGTATATGGGATTTTTCAAGTCAGAATCTGATGCCTCACTTTTCATTCGCAAAGTGTCGAACAACATTTTGTACGCCTGGTTTATGTGGATGATATCATCATCACAGAAAATCACAATTCCGAGGTAAATCAAGCTATAACTTTTCTTACTGGACATTTTTCCATTAAGGATCTTGGGAATCTACACTTCTTCCATGGAATTGAGGTGCTCCGTGATGCCAAAGGTATAACCTTATCACAGTCTAAGTACATAAATGAAATTCTCTCGGAAAAAACATGCAGGACTACGATTCGGCAAAACCCCAATGAGTACCACTGACGTTCCTCACCTAAATAATGTTGTGCAACCAACTGATGTCACTTGTTACAGGAGAGTTCTTGGAGAACTACAGTACATATCTTTTACTCGTCCGGACATTAACTCCTCTGTAAATAAATAATCTCAATTTATGCATTCCCCATTAAAGTCCACTGGAAAGCACTCAAACGAGTACTCAGGTATCTCCAAGGCACAATTCAGCTTGCTCTTCACATTCAAAGAGATAATGATTTCAAGCTATACATGTGCTATGATGCGGATTGTGCTGGAGATATAAGTGATTGAGCTTCCTCTACTGGTTACATATTGTTTTTCGGCCAAAATCATGTGAGTTGGTCCTCCAATAAGCAAAGAACAATTGCTCTCTCCTCAAATGAAGCAGAGTATCGTGTTGTTGCTAGTGCACTTGCTGAAACAAACTGGGTGATAAATCTGCTAAAAGAACTACATGTTTCACTTCCCCAAGCACCAAACATTTACTGTGACAATGTGGGTGCAACTTATCTATGTGCAGATCCAGTTTTTCATAGTTGCATGAAGCACATTTCTATAGACTTTCACTTTGTTTGCAAATATTTTCAGCAGAATCAAGTTCATATTGTTCATATCCATGTTGCAGATCAACTCGCGAACACTCTCACTAAAGCTCTATCGAAGCCAGCCTTTGATAAATGAAGGAATATTGATTGTATTGAAGTATTAACCTAATAAGGGAATACATGGGAGATATATATAGGAGATATAGGAAGAAGTACTAATCCTAATAGGACTAGGATTAAGGAGTACTAATCCTAATAGGACTAGGATTAGTACACAGTAAATACTAATATTATTTAATACTATTAATACTATCTGTTATTATCCCCCCTCAAGCTGAGCTGAGCGGAAGCGAATGGAAGCTTGGAACTGAGGTAATCGTGTTGTCGGCTCGGGAGAGGCTTGGTAAGAATATCAGCCGGTTGTTCTTCAATGGGTACATATTGCACAGTCATGGTGCCGGCCTGAACTTCATGGCGAACAAAGAGACAATCGGTATCAACATGCTTTATTCTGGTGTGTAGGACGGAATTTTTGGCCACACAGATGGTTGATTTGTTGTCACAATAGAGAGCAGGAACAGTGTGAGTGGCGCGGAGTTCGCGAAGAATATATGTGACCCACATGGTCTCAGCAGCAAGAAGAGCAAGGGCGCGGTATTCAGCTTCAGTCGAGGACCGATAGACCTTGGGTTGTTTTTTTGTACACCAGGAGATCAGGTTCGGCCCCAAAAAACGAGAAACCCCGATGTAGATTTTCTGTCATTTTTATCATTCGCCCAATCTGAATCTGAGAAACCCGAAGCTCCAAGTCCCCGGGTCGAATGAGTAAACCACGACCAAGAGTGCCAAAAATGTACCTGAGAATGAGTTTTAGACAATGGTAATCATGTTCACTTGGTTGATGCATGCGCTGAGCAACTCGGTTGACAGCAAACTGGATGTCAGGACGGGTAATGGCCTGATACTGTAGAGCCCCAATGAGGCTGCGGAAGTGGGTGATATCGGCAAATGGGGTGTCGGCTCCATTCGTAGACGAAGAGACTGCCATCGGTGTTGGTTGACTGGTGCATTTTTCCAGTCCAGCTTTCTACAACAGATCTCGAGCATATTTTGACTGATGAAGAAACAAGCCGCTGCCTGTCCGAGAAACCTCCATTCCCAGAAAATAATGTAACGGGCCAAGGTCCTTCATTTTGAAGGTAGTATGCATAGCTCGAGTGACATCCTGAATGAGAGCTGCAGTAGAGCCTGTAATAATGATATCATCTACATAGACAAGAAGAATAACTGTACCGTGTGCTGAATGTCGAGTAAACAGACTCATGTCGTGTACGCAACACGTGAAGCCGAGTCCCTGGAGGAACGTTTTCAGACGTGTGTACCAAGCACGGGGGGCTTGCTTGAGCCCATACAGAGACTTATGGATTTTGCAAACATGTTGAGGGAAGCGGGGATCAACATAGCCCGGTGGTTGCGTCATGTAGATAGTTTCATCAAGCATGCCATGAAGAAAAGCATTGGAAACATCCAACTAATTGATGAGCCAATTGTTGCGCACGGCGAGTGACAGTACCAGGCGAATGGTTTCCTGCCGAATAACAGGACTGAATGTCTTGGAGTAATCAAGCCCATACTCCTAATTGTAGCCTTTAGAACCCAAACGAGCCTTGTACCTGGAAATACTTCCATCCGCATTGTGTTTAATTTTGTACACCCATTTACAGCCCACTGGGTGCCGCCCATGGGGCTTAGGTACAAGAACCCAAGTTTTCTGATCAGTCAAAGCCTTAAACTCGTCATCCATAGCATGACGTCAATAAGCATTTTTTGAGGCAACAGAGTAGGTTGTTGGTTCACTATCGGGAAGGGGTGTATTTGGTAGTATGGTAGCCTGAAAGGTTTTGGGTTTAAAGATACCGGCTTTGCCACGGATTAACATGGGATGAGTATTGGGGAGTGGCACGGGCGGTGGTGATTCGGGGGTGGCTGGGAAGGACCCAAAACGGATCGGGCTGGAGATGTTGTGGGTATGGGGTGGTTCGGGTTGGTTGTGGGTGTGGGTGGTGGTTGCGGGTGTATTGTGGGTGACGGTCAAATGGGTGATGAGGGGTGGTTGGGTAGTGGGTGGAGGTGTGGGGGAAGGTGGTGAGGGACCCTGTGAGTATGTTGGGAAAAGGGGAAGGACGCCAATGAATGATGTATTTGTGGAGGAGGAAATACACTCGAAGGGAAACTCATTTTCGACAAATTTGACATGACGAGATATGTAGACTTTATGAGTTTGTGGGTCATGACAGCGATAACCCTTGGAGGTAGGATGATAGCCCAAAATAATACAAGGACGGGATCGGAGTTGTAATTTGTGAGTAATATGAGAGCGTAGCCAAGGGTAGGCAAGACACCCAAAGACGCGGAGGTTGGTATAATTGGGAAGTTCTTGGTAAAGGAGTTGATAGGGTGATTTGTTGGAGAGAGTGTGACTGGGCATTCTGTTAATGAGGTAGTTTGCGGTGGCTAGAGCTTCTACCCAAAAGGAGACAGGGAGATGAGATTGAAGTAGAAGAGTAACCACCGTTTCAATGAGATGGCGATGCTTACGCTCAGCCACCCCATTCTGTTCGGGAGTGTATGGACAGGAGGTTTGATGTATAATTCCCAGGGATTGCAGAAACTGGCCAAAGATGTTATTGACATATTCCTTTCCATTGTCACTTCGAAAAAGTTTAACATGAGAATTGAATTGTGTTTTGACCATTTTTTTCAAAAGTGACAAAGGTGGTGTATGCTTGTGATTTGTGTTTTAGTGGGTACAACCAAGTGTATTTTGTAAAATCATCCACAAAACAATAAAAAGCGAAAACCAGCAAATGAAGGAACAACAGTAGGACCCCATAGGTCAGAATGAATAAGTTGAAAAGGTGCAGTTGTACGCTTCTCAGATAAAGTAAAAGGTTTTATGAGATTTAGCAATTGAACAGGAGTCACAATTGTTTACATGAATGGAAGAAAAACCTAATTGAGACATTAAAGAATTTATTATTTGAGTAGACGGGTGACCCAGACGACTGTGCCACAACAGACTGTGGCCATCAGCCAAAAGAGCCACCGGAGCCACAGGAACGGTTTCTGAAACTGGGTGGGCAGACGAACTTGTGCCAGGAAGAACGTACAGACCATGCTCACAGGGGCCCTGAAAAATCACCCTCTTGGTAGTATTGTCTAGGATCTGAAAATCATTAGAGGTGAACAAGAGTGAGCAATTATTGTCTTTTGTGAATTGGTGAACTGAAAGGAGATTGGATTTAATAGAAGGGACGTGGGTAAGGTTACCTAGGTGAAAGACAGCGGTGGGGGTTTTAATGGTACCCGTGCCAGTGTGAGAAATATTAAGGGACTCACCGTTGCCAACAGTAATATCATTGGAGCCATGATATGGATTTGGAGCGTTAAGCTTGGATAGATCAGAAGTAATGTGCATGTTGGCCAAGGTATCCAACAGCCATTCACAGGAAGGGCCGGCTTGAGATGCATAATTGGCACGGTTATCACTATTTCGGCTCTCCTCATACCGAAACCATCAACGAGCAGCGGTGTGTCCTGTTTTCTGACAGATTTGACAAGTTGGACGATCCCGCTCGTAAGTGCCCTGTCCGCCGCTGGAAGATGGCTGCCCGCCGCTGCTGAAGGAGTGCAGGCTGTTGTTGTTGCCATGCTGCTGACCGTCGTACGGCAGACGACTGCCCTATCGACCTCCGCGCCCGCGGCCTCCGCTGTTCCTGCTGTAGCCGCCGCGGCTCCACTGCCGGCCGCCACCACGCCCCCCGCGATAGTTCTGGCTTGCGGTGAGGGCGGTGGTCGGCTCCATAACAGCGGCTTCTCGGAGAAGAAGTTTGCTCTCCAGATCCACGTTGATTTCTTCACTTTTTAGCCACGAGGAGAGAGTAGCCAGGTCAACGGGCGTTGGACTGATGCGAACCGCCTGTTTAATGGACGAGTAAGCTGATGGGAGCCCCCGAACGACGCACATGACGAGATCTTTTTCGGGAATGATTTCGTTCACGGTGTCGAGGGCTGTGATGATGGTGGAGACCTCGTCTAAATACTCCGCCATAGTTTTCGTGCCTTTGGTAATTGTGTGGAAACGATCACGCAATTGAAAAATATGAGAGTGGGAAATTGATGCATAGCGTGTTGCGAGTGTCGTCCACAGGGCTGAAGCAGTTGTGTAGGATCGGACGTGTTTCTGAATCGTGGGAGAGATGACCGCAATCAAACATGATCGGATTTGGCCATCCACGGCTTTCCAGGCGGCATGGGCCGGATTGGTTTTTTCTGATTTGTCTGTGGCGATGATGACTGCCGGCGGCGAATCTGTGCTTCTATCGACGTATTTGAGAAGGTAATTGGCCTCAAGGGCTGTAAGAACGGTGATTTTCCATGTAGGGTAATTTATCTCTGATAATTTTTTAGGAATCAGGGCATGAAGATGCCTGAGAAGGAGTTTAACGCTAGAAGGAAGTGAATCGAGAGGATCCACCTCGGTTGTCATGGCTGCCGTCGCCCAAGAGAAGAGAGGGAACGATCGGTGCCCTAAAGAGAAAAAAAAAACCTAGAGAAAAGAAGATGTAGATTTTCTGGCTCTTGATACCATGAAGGAATATTGATTCTATTGAAGTATTAACCTAATAAGGGAATACATGGGAGATATATATAGGAGATATAGGAAGGAGTACTAATCCTAATATGACTAGGATTAAGGAGTACTAATCCTAATAGGACTAGGATTAGTACACAGTAAATACTAATATTATTTAATACTATTATTTAATACTATCTGTTATTAATAAACACCTATTCAAGCTAGGCGTTGTTACACACTGCCTATCTTGAGGGGGGCGTATTAAAGCACATGTTAATTATTATATTTAGTTGATTATTGTTTGACATATTTTGCAGCTAGTAGTCTACCACTTCTATATTTCTTTAAGTATTTTAGCACGTTTAACACTCCTCTTTAAGAGAAGTTAGTTTAGGCAATTAATTAGTCCATTCTCGTATATAAACACAATATTGGATCAATGAAATATATATCGATCTATTGATCTTTTGCTTTTATAAAGAGAAGGACAAAGTAAGAAATACACTGCTAACAAGTCATCTAATAGTTGTATTATATGCAGGAGCAATTGAAGAGCTTATACAATATATTGTTGATATTTTGTATTCATTGGCATAGCAAATGCCCTGATAATGGTAACCTTATGTTTATGAGCTTAGTTTAATATCAAATCTTGAAATTTTATCTTATCTTATTTCTGCTGCCATGCAATTTATATATAATATAATTATCTCCTATACTTACTTTCACTGCAAAACATGCATTTTGATCATACATTCCGATGTGATTTAACCGGCTGCGCTTGTGTGTACAGATTATTGAGCTTTATGGATGAAGTTTGTACAAATGGATCTGTCAAACATACCCTTTCACATACTGAGTTACAATATCTTGCCATCTTCCACACTTTTTTTGATCTCATCTGTCTGCCTGATGTAAGATACACCCCTATCCTTCTCGCTCACTCCATTAATATCTTAACAGAACAATCTAACGTTAATCCAATGATGCACATGTTTTTAATTTTTGCAGAAAGCAAAAACAAATCAATATAACCTCCATACATTCAACAGAAGTATCAGCACCAACTTTACATTTTTTGTTGTATTGGAAGAAACATAGTTATTCCATAAATTATAATCTTCATCATATTGGGCCTGTACTAAGCACGGACTTTCCCCCATCTAGTATATATATATATATATATATATATATATATATATATATATATATATATATATATATATATATTAAAGTGATTTAGAACATTTCTGACAGTAAATGGTAGAGACAAGGTCGCCAGAGGCCAGAGACAAGGTCGCCAGAGGCCAGGTTGGTTGGAACATGACCTTATATTAGGGTAACTGTGGCTTTGGCATACAAGGTAGGCTTGAAAAACCATAGGATGATTGTAAAGGGTAGGTTTGGAAAAACCTTAGACAATACAAACCAAAAGACATGTATTTAGAGTTATGAAACAAGTTCAAATAATCAATTCAAAAGCTAGGCTTAAGTCATACACAGACCCTTAAAGTTGTCCTAATATATCATTTAGCCACCCCAATTCAATCTTTTTCCTATTGAACACCTATATTATAGTAAATTTCTACCTAGTAGACATTTTTTGTTGACATGACCCTATGTGTGTAATAAACACATCTAAAGAGCGTGGAAGACATCATTTACTTAAAAAAAATTGTTTTTTTTAAAAAAAATTAAAGTAATATCTCCTCTTCTTCTTTGACTCAACTTAACCACCATTGCTACTAACTTTCCTCCATCACCATTCTTTCTCCGGTCATTTTTTTTATCTTTTATTTTTCAAGCCATCGTTTTCTTCCCCTTCTTTTACTACTCACCACCGACATCATATTTAAATATATTGTGGTAAGAAATAGAATCAAAAATAATTTTGAGGAAACTCCATTTTTTTCGACGAACCTGAAATTATTTTTTTCAAAATCTTTAAGAAATTTATATCCTAAAGAACTCACAACATAGAAGAAAAAAAGTATTAACAAATCTAAATTAATATTTAAGAAAGTAGTGAGATTGGGAGAAATACCAATTACAATAATAAGATTCAAGGAGTAGGATAGGTGGATGGATGGAAAACAAATTCATATAATTTTAAATTGAAAGGAAAAGAGTCAAATTCAAAATTACTATTGAAATGCTTCGATTTTGTGTCTCGTGCTAAGGAAAATGGTGAACGGATGTCAGGGGAGGGATGGGGTGGGATGTCTGGGAAGAAGAAGAAAAAGGGAAAGAAATATTTTTTTAAATATTTTTTTTAGTGAAAACATAATTTTTGTTTATTTTATTTTTTTAATTTATGTTAAGTGTTTTTATGGGCCCAATACCACATGTCTCTTTTTTATTAGCTATTATGCCATGTCAGCGAGTGTAGGACACTCTCTCTTTACTTTAGTTAATTGTCAAAATATGTTCAATAGGTATTTTTTTAAAATAAAAAAAGTTTTCAATTGAAACAAGCTTAAAAATAAGTGTCTAAATGAAATATGTGGACAACTTTAGGTGGCTACAGATGGCTTAAGCCCAAAAGCTAAGTTCCCATGAACTACAAGTTACCAAACACAAGCATAGACAAGCGAAAGTTCAACACCTAGAACTTGAAAGTCATTGTACCAAAACTTCTAACTAAATGGTCTAGGGGATGCAACCCTAAAACAACTAAACATAAAGTAAGAGTCTGAAAGATAAGTCCAGAGGAAATGGAATAAGATACTAAATGAATCCATAGTAGCCTGAAAGAATTGACTCACCCATGAACTTGAAAAGTCAGTGATCTCCTAGTTGAGGTCTCTCAACAATTGCCTGAACATGTCATGTACAACAACAAAAAAAGCAAGTGCGGAATCAATACACAAACGATGTTGTACTACTAGGATCACGTGACTGTTTTGGTAAGTGAGACATACACTAGTAACTAAAACATAGTAACCACACATATAAAGAAAGAATAACAATTTATTAGTTCATGCCCAATATATAAGTTTCATAATATCAATCTCAAATGCAACAATCAATAATGGTCCTCTCATGGAACCCACACTTAAACTATTAGTGTGGTGGGACATGAAACTCGATTCAATAATATATCAAAATGTGAAACCCAATTCAATATGTGTCGAAATGTGACACTCGATCAATTATGTGTCGGAATGTGACACTCGATCAACTATGTATCGAACCGTGACACCCGATCCAATAAACCACAATCACAAACACAATAAACACCACAATGAATGATTTACACACTTGTATCGTACAATCAGGCAACAAGTTTATCGTATGCTACAGAATCACAATTAGTCATTTCATGAGATTCATTATATGTTTTTCTATTCACATACATACATTAAATACAATGGAGTAGTCAGTAAGAATCTATAATATGGATGGGAAATTAAACCCTTACCAACCTTCAAATCAAGCGTAAACACTCTTAAGATACTTGAGCTTTTCCTTTTCGGAGTCTCTCAGCTTGTTCTTGGCATAAAACAAGTAAATTATGCAAAGGATCATAATAGAAGCATAGTTTATCCAGATTATATTCAAATACTAAACCATGGACAACCACATGACCCTAACACCCAATTAGGGCTTTTTCCATCATTAAACTCGAGCCACCCTCCCCCATCAGGATAAATAACAATTTTAAGTTTTAAGAATCAATTTACGAATTAGAGGAGTAATTGACTTTCCTTTAACCCGAGAACTAGTGGAAAACCAAAAGAAATAGACTTAGCTCACCCTTTTGCTCTCTAAGAACACAGTTTGCAAAATAAAACAACATTTTTGGGACTTAACTCGTTTTTACTTGTGAATGACTCATCATAATGGGCAATCCTGTGATAGCAGGAATAATCCCACCATGGAGGGTTTCACAGAGACAGAGATTCAGAATTTGTATTTCAAGTCTTATCTCACAACTCACCATCGAACCTTGATGTTTTAAAACCACCTTTTTACACTAACATCAATTATGGGAAATCTACCAGTGAATTTCATTTTTCCAAGCCATACTTGCTTTTTATCATCTTGGATATCCACTCAAATCATTAATTTCATAATCTAATCCTCCATCCATTATCGAGTTACCATAGACCTAATTTGATCCATATTCCAAGTTACTATTCAGGAATTTTTTGGCCCAAATTTCTTCCCTATTGGCTTATCCATAATTATTGGGGGAAAACTTTACAAAGAGCTTGTGGGTAAAGGTTGGGTTGGGTGATTTTCATATTACATGTTTTCTTCCAAGTATGTACATGATATTATATGGTGAATTCGGGTCGATGAATGATGTTTATCAGTATGTGTTTTTTGTATTGTAACTACTTTTGTTATGTCAGTTGGCATAGTCTAATTGCAGGATCAACGACGTTTCTTAGGTGAAGACTAAGATTATCTCCGACAACTTCTACCTCTCTTTTCTTATGACGAGAGTTGTGTCTTATTATTTAGTACCATATAATCTCTTAGAAGCTCATATACATGTTTAGACTAGTTCTTTGGATAATTTTTTTTTTTTTGCAAAAGTACTATATTTTAACAAAGTTATATAATTACAAACTAAGTGTTTAGCTTATATTTTATTCACTTTCGTATTTCATGCTCCAATTTTGGGGTAAGAATTTTTTTGTCTAGATGTTAGAATAGATATCTAGATGGCCTGGTGGATTGAGTCGTGACATAACAAGACCAAGAATATGAACACATCAATTCTTGGACAACAAACTCAAAATTCAAAAATTAATACTCCTTATCCTACTCTTGTCCTGTCCCATTGCAATCTCTATCACAAATATGCAATTATAACATTCAACTCATTTGTTCATGAGTTACTCAAAAGTTCTGCAGTTAAACATATACATAAAAAATCATCCTATATAACAATATTTTACAATAACAAATCATGTTTAATTATCCTCTGATACACCACAATCCATTTAACTTAAACTTCTTTGAAACTATCCAAAACATAATAATCCAAACATTTTTGAAAATTTTCCTTTTTTGTGAATATGGAAAAATTTGCATAATCTAATTTAATTGTCCTTTTTTGCACCTTCAAATTTTAAAGGGTCATTCGCATAATTGCCTCTATTATGGGATGGAATTTTATTTTTGTCCCTCAAATGAGTGGTCTTCAATTTTTATCCTTGACATTAGGTTATGTTTTCATGTCATAATATAACACAAGTTATGTCTTACAAGGCATAACAAGTTATCATGTTTAATCCTACAACACTTATATATGTCGTTATAGGCATAAGGTCAATTAATAACCCACGAGACAAAAGTTTTCTAAAGTTATGTCGAATAAATTAAATCATACACAACTTTTCCTACATTACATATGACAGACGATGCAAAAAATTTCTAAGGTAAGTGTTGCGAAATTATATCAAAGATAAGAAACTTTGGTCAACATTTTCATTTTTTAAATAACTTTTTGGATCGGTGATCCATTTTATTAGTAAAAGCAAATGGACTCAAACTGAGCTCATTACATGCAAAAGCAACAAATAAGATGTCAACATATTTTCAAGCTGTCTCATCCTCATTTTCGACATGAAAATGTATATAAGGGTCACTTTTTCAAGCTTTTCTTTGAAGATATAGGTAAGTGTCGACATATTTTCATTGAATGAGTAATAGAAATAAAAATTAAAAACCACTCAAATATAATGACAACTTGTGTTTGAACTAGATTCCCAAAATCTTGAGAATTAGAATCTACCTATATTAACTAGCATGAAAATTAATATGAATGTAGAATTATGTTTTCATAAAATAATGAAGTCCAAATTCGTTATTAGTCGCAAAGCATGGTATATTCATAACTGGATTCAAAATAAAATAGTTAATTAGTGATACTAATAAGAATGTGATACTAAAATTGAATTTTATGGGTTCAAATTCATTATTTTTCTTTGCTCACTTCATGTCAATATGCATAAAACAATGGACATGTAAATCCAAACTAGTCGAGATCTGACTATAAAGAAACATTAAATGTTACGATCCAAGGATACTCCCTAGATGTAGCATGACGTACTAGACCAAGGGGTCTCATACAAGCTCTTAGCATATCACAACATATGACAATAGAAAAAAGTAGGGAAAATTTAGAATTTTTACAATCAAAGTCATTTATTAAAAGCAAGCGGGAGTCTGTCTATGCTTTGTCTCAAACCATATAAAACAATGAACTCTTGGGACACAGCCCATACAATAGTCTAAAATATAAAGAAATGACATAAAGAAAATAATGGGTTTGTCCTCGAAGCTATGAGGACTCACCAAATCTTCAACTTTCTTGCAACTTCTAGAAAGATATCCTCCAAAGGAAGTCAATCTCCGAAATCCTACATTTGAATAGAACATAGGCAAAAATATGTTAGTAAAAATGTATCAAGTATGATTGCTAGCACATCATCATAAGAGCATCTCAAAATGGTTAGTCAACATAAGGCATAAGCATAAGAGATAATAATATAATCTCCAACAAAAGCATCATATAATCATAAGACATACTTAATGAGCATAGGACATCAGTCATATTCATAATAAGACAAATCTTCATCATAAGCATAATTGACTCTTAGTCATCTCTACTATAATAATAACACTATTCTCAAGTAGCCTCACAAGCATACAAGTGCAAAGCATGAATAGCATCTCATAACACTACCCAAGCCAAGTAACCTCTTTTGGTCATCTTAATTATAGTCTATATACATGGTTTAAGTCTTAAAAGCTTTTCTACCATAAGAGCACCATACTTCTAAGCAACCGCAAAACACACTTGTGCATACTCTTCACACTAAGCAAACCTTGAAGTTATCTTAGTAATACTCACCCTACTTTGGTCTCATTATTAAATTAACTCTCATAACTAAGGGAATCTCTGACCTTTAGTCAATTATAGCTAGGAGGGCAACTATAGCACAACCCTTTCTCTAGACTTCTCTTTCTAATAACTCTAAGTCATACTTGTGCAATGCATGCTTAGGACTCCATAATAATATTCATGATAAGTACCACTTTTAGATCCTCATACTAATACTTTTTGGTTTAAAACCTAGTTCCTCCCTTTAACTTTAAAACACTATGAGACACTCTCTTAATCACATTTTAGTTCTTTATTTGCTTGAACCCTATGAGATACTACTTTTAGTATGTCTAAGTCCATTTATACTCTTGAACACAATGAGGTAATTCATTAAGTAAGTTTTAGTTAAATTATGCTTTTTGAACACCTTGGGATGATTCCTTAAGCGTGTCTTGGTTAATTAGATATGGAGATTTCTACTAGAAACCTTAACTCAACTTATATGGAGGATTTCATCTCATGATATCTAACTTTGTAAAAATTCACACTCTACTACGTAAGAGTTTCCCCTTTTAACTTAGATAGTCCTCACATCAAATAAGTGTGGTTCTCCTTTCTTCTTGGAGCCCAGACCCTATCTTGTGAAACTCTGTCTCATTGTCAATATCCACTAGGAGCCAAGCATACACCCCAAGATTTACTTGTTAAACCTTGCTTAACACTCATGTCTCATGGAAGTATATCCTTGACAATCTATCCATGTTAAAGTGATTCCATCACTTTTCACTTTCAAGCATTCATAATGTAGGTTAGGTGATTATATGCCTTTCACCACAATTCTACATATTAGACTTCTATTCTCTTTTTGACTTTACTCTCAAAGCCTTAACACATCTAATTCATCACATTAGCTTTACTCTCAAAACCCTAGTGATCAACATTCATGAGTACAAGACCTATACTCAAAGTTTTACTTCTTATTAAATTCATTTTACCGAGATTTCAAGATATTGTAATCACATCCCTCATTACTAGGTGATTCTAGTCACAATTGATCCTAAAGGTTCAATTTCATATTTACAAGTCAATATCAATCATATTCAATAAAGTCTAATTCAATTCATAATTATATGTTCCTTACTTTGAACAATTACTACTCATTACATTGATTCAAGAAGATCACCTATGATTATCAACTTCACCTCTAATAGCATAAATCCACAAATATCGCATTCATCAATTTAGACTAGGATTTACCAAAGAATTTCATTAATTTATCATAACATCATAATTCAATGCTATTAAAATCATGATTAGTAATTATCCACTATATTGGAATCATACCTAAACCCTACTCACAATAGAAACCCTAGCTAATTGGGTTTTTGACTTCACAATTGGGGGAAAACTAATGAGGTTCTATGAGGTAAAACCCATAGATAAATAGCTAAACATACCTAGATTCAAATCCCTTAAAAAAGTTTGCTTAAATGGTGAATTTTGACCTAGATTGCTACCCCAACTTACTTGTTTCTTCTTCTTTTTCTTCAATTTTAGAGAGAGAATTATTTGGAGAGAATTTGATCACCTAATAATCAAACAAATGTCATATAGGGTATTAGATGAATGAGTTAATGACTTAGTTTAGAGGACTATTAGTCTTATATAGGTGGTTAAATAAATAACTAACCGACCTATCTTAATTCTTAATTAATTACTAACTTAAAACCAAACAGACAAAATCTTCCAGGACCTATGCCCCTGCACCCATGGACCGTGGGTGGACCTACTGAGCGTGTTGCACCTCCGTGGGTGAGGTTTTCAACTCAAAATTTACAGGACTTCACAGTCCTTGATCCACGAACCTAACCTGTGGGGCGTGGGTCCACCTATTGGTCGTAAGTGGCCAAGCACAGATCACTTTATTTTGGCAGTTTGGGGGCCTCCTCAGAGACCCCTTTGGTTGGTCCTTGGGTGTATTGTACCTCGACGTTTAGCCCCTAAAACATCCATTCTAAGTACGGGAGTCATTCTGTGATTATTAATTTTCAAAACACACATCTAAACTCTTACGAAAAGCTCTAGAACTCACTAGTTCACTTACTACTTTTCGAGGTGTAACAAACATATATATGATATTAAAATATTAAATTAAAAATTCAACTAAAATGAATCAATTATCAAACCTGGTTGTTCCAATCGAATCAAAAAAGATTCTGCTGCTCAAACTTACTAAGCATGTCTTCTGTGGAAGACAACTTGTAGACATCTTTACTTAAACTTCTTATATCTTTAAGAATTTCTGGTGTTGCGGTTGCAATTGCCAGTTCGCCTAATCTCTTAGACCGTTCGGTGTTTCGGTGATTGGCAGAAGGAACGTTTTTCTCCAAACGACGACAACTTTCTATGTATCCATAGTTAACTCCGAAACTCCACATCACTTGTTGAGCAGCCGCCTCAATTTTGACATTACTAGTTGTCACTGGTTCATTCTTTGATGGAAGCACATCAACATAACTAATTTTTTGTGAACCAATTCGAAGAGGATCAACCTTAAAAGGGGGATGGGATTTTTTGTAGAACAACAAGTCACCTGTTTTTCTATCCCTAACAGCTAACAAAGGCACATCCATGATAATTTTTGTGTATTGAACTAGATTTATTTTGTACGTCTATATATAGTATTAGAATTTGTGTTAGCACAAAAAGGCTAATAAATATATTTCCATTTTAAGTCCAAGCTTCAAAATTATTGGAAATAAGAATCTAGTATGGATTCTACTTACTTGGGTAAGTCTAAATTCAATTTTGATCATAATATTTTTGACTTAGATAAACATTCCCAGTAGGAATTTCTTTCATTAAATGATTATTGTCTCAACATTATTACCCAATATTATTGTAATTTCAAAATAGGTTTAATACAAAATTTTATTTAAATATGTTAAATCACAATTATTTTTATCATATATAAATATATATATATATATATATATATATATATATATATATATATATATATATTAATCATTTTAATAAAAAATACAAAATTAACATTTTGAGCCCATATTTCAAAATATAGGATAAACTTGACATTTTAAGAAGAACAATTAATTTTATTGATAAATGTGATTCCAAAAAAGTACTCTAGCACAAAGAACAAACATATACTACACAAAAGTAAGCTCAAATGGACCAAAATACCCTCAAAAGAAATTCTTTGATCATAGACATGTTGATGGGGAGCTGGTATATATATATATATATATATATATATATATATATATATATATATATATATATATATATATATATATATATATATATATATATATATATATACCAGCTCCCCATCAACATGTCTATGATCAAAGAATTTCTTTTGAGGGTATTTTGGTCCATTTGAGCTTACTTTTGTGTAGTATATGTTTGTTCTTTGTGCTAGAGTACTTTTTTGGAATCACATTTATCAATAAAATTAATTGTTCTTCTTAAAATGTCAAGTTTATCCTATATTTTGAAACATGGGCTCAAAATGTTAATTTTTGTAATTTTTATTAAAATGATTAATTGTAGTTATTATTATATATTTTGATCTCTCGACAATTTAGCCCTTTCCTTATAGTATTACAAGTGACATTTTTCCATTTCAATTTTCACCCATCAATGTTTTTTGCTTTTATTTTCTATTATATTATTTTATTATTATTATTTTATTATTGTTAAAGGAGTATAACTTAAAACGCATAGGTATCAACATGTCTGTTAGGTGTCCTTTTATTTTTTGTGTAAGGATAGTTTATTCAATTCAAATTAATTAATGAAATGTGTCTAATTATTGTGAAAGAAATTGCAAGTTTTCTCTTTTATCTTGTCCCACAACAATTATCTTCATATTTTTCATTTTCTTGCCAACTAAATGTTAGGATCGAATTCACACACACTTGATGAATTGAAGAACACAAGAATTTCAAGAAGAAAGAGATGAGAGATCTAGTGAGAGAGAGAGAACACAATTCGTGGTAACACCCCGCGAGTAACTTCCACGGCGGTAGGTATATTTATATTAATATATCAGAGTATTTTTAGTTACAGAGAATAAATGGAGAATATACCCTCGTAAATAGCTATATATATATTAATCAGGCTCCACAACCTAACAATTCTCCCACTTGGAGACTGATTCAATCATCCAAAGAAAATATACATTCTCAAAAAAAATATCTCTTCATCATTAACATCTTTACCGCACCGCAACATCTGTAGCAACAACTACAAAAGACCAACCAAGGTTTTGCATAACTCCAGTTTCCCAACATCAACACATTTCGTCAACATGTCTGCCTGGTTCTTTGCACCCTCTATCTTCTCCAAGCACATATCACCATCCTCCACTGCCCTGCGAGTGAAATGGTATCGCCTTCTGATGTGCTTTGTCTTCGAATGATAGACTGGATTTTTCACCAACTGTATGGCACTCTGGCTATCTGAGTAAAGAATCTTCTCGCTCTGCTTCTTGCCCAATTCCTCAAGATAATCTGCCAGCCATATCATCTCTTTGTCAGCTTCAGCTATTGCCACATACTCAGCTTCAGTAGATGAAAGAGAAACACACTTCTGAAGCCTGGACATGCAACTCACTGTTGTTCCACCTATCGTGTAAATGTAACCGGATGTACTCTTGCTCGAGTCAACATCCCCACCAAGATCAGCATCCACAAAACCTTGTAGAGTCACCATGCCTTTGCCAAAACAAAGTGAAGTACTGATGTACCTCTCAGATATCTCAGAAGCCACTTCACAGCTTCCCAATGCTCTTTCCCAGGGTTCGCCATGTACCTGCCAACAACTCCCACTGCATGTGCTATATCAGGTCTAGTGCAGACCATAGCATACATAAAACTACCAACTGCTGAACCATATGGAACAAGTGTCATCTGATCACGCTCCTCAGCAGTCTTGGGGGACTGCTCCTTTGACAATTTAAAGTGATTTGCCAATGGAGTAGTCCTGGGTTTAGCTTCATTAACCCTGAATCTGCTCAGCACCTTCTCAATGTATAACTCCTGAGATATATTTAAAGTGCCAGCAGATCTATCCCGAAAATCTTCATCCCCAAAATCTGCTTCGTTGGACCCAAATCTTTCATCTCAAATGTTGCAGACAGCCTTGTCTTCAGATTGTTAATCTCCATCATACTAGATCCTGCAATCAACATATCATCCACATACAAGAGTAGAAAGACATATGAATCAGTATATTTCTTGAAGTAACAACAAGGATCCTTTTCAGCTTTGCAGAATCCACTCTTGGTCATGAAGGAGTCAAATTTCTTGTACCACTGCCTTGGTGCTTGCTTTAGTCTATACAAGCTCCTCTTGAGCTTGCACACCATGTGTTCTTTGCCTGGAACCACAAATCCTTCCGGTTGCTGCATATAGATCTCTTTGTCTAGATCTCCATATAAAAACGCTGTTTTTACATCCATTTGCTCTAGATGCAAATTCTCCGATGCAACAATACTCAACAGAATTCGAATAGAGGTTAACTTCACAACAGGAGAAAAACAGCATAATCAATACCTTTCCTTTGTGAATATTCTTTAACCACTAAACGAGCCTTGAATCTTCTTTTTCCATGTGGTTCAGTCCTGATTTTGAACACCCACTTGTTCAGCAAAGCTCTTTTCCCTGCAAGTAACTCAGTCAACACCCATGTGTCGTTCTTCTCAAGTGACCTTATCTCATCATCCATGGCTTGCTCCCACTTGATCGAATCATCCACCTGTAGGGCCTCATCAAAAGACTCTGGTTCCCCCTCATCAGTCAGCAATAGATAGTGTAATGAAGGTGAATACCTATCTGGTGCTCTGATGGTTCTGGATGATCTCCTTAACACCTGCTCAAGTGTAACTTGCTCCACTTCAGATTATTCATTAGGAGTTGGTTGAGAATCTGCTCCAATATCTCTGGGGTTACTCTTTTCCAACTCAACCTAAACTCCCACTTGCTTTGTAATCTCTGGGACCTTCTGCTCTCTGTCCTTGTACAGGACAGACTCATCAAATGTCACGTCACAATGTCTTAGGATCTTTCTGTTCTTGTCATCCCAAAACCTGTAACCAAACAAGTCAGAACCATACCCTATGAAGTAACACTTCACAGCCTTGGCATCAAGCTTGTCTCTCTTTTCTGGATCAACATGAACATAAGCAGTGCAACCAAAAGTCCTTAAGTGTGAGTACTTGAGTTCTTTTCATGTCTATACCTCCTCTGGAATCTTGAATCCTAAAAGAACTGATGGTCCCCTGTTGATCAAGTATGCAGTTGTGCTCACAGCATCCGCCCAAAATGTTTTGGGTAGCCCACAGTGTATCCTCATACTCCTTGCACGCTCATTCAATGTTCTGTTCATCCTCTCAGTAATTCCATTCTGCCTTGCCTTACCGGGAACTGTCCTCATCAATCTGATTCCCTCAGCTGCGCAGAATGCCTTGAACTCTGATTTTTCATACTCTCCTCCATTGTCAGACCTTAGGCATTTAACTTTCAAATCGGTCTGATTCTCAACTTCAGGTTTCCACTTCTTGAAAGTTGCAAACACATCTGACTTATGCTTCAAGAATTAAATCCATACCTTCCTACTGAAATCATCAATAAAGGTAACATAGAATTTGGATCCTCCAAATGATTATACTGGAGATGGTCCCCAAACATCTGTATGGACCATTTCCAACCTCACTTTCTTTGGCTCTCTAGGAGTCTTTGTAAAGCTTACTCTTTTCTATTTTCCCATAACACAGCTCTCGCAAAGACCCATATCAACAGACTTCAGACCATCTAATGCTCCTTTTGCAACCAGCATCTTCATTCCTGTAGAGCTCATGTGTCCAAGTCTGTTGTGCCACAGACATGAACCGGAAGCACGTTCAACAACAGCGGACATGTTAATACACCCTGCATTGGTGTACAAGGTTCCAGATTTTGTTCCACGAGCTACTACCATAGCACCTTTCACAATCTTCCACGAACCTTTCCCAAACTCTGCTGCATATCCCGTGCTATCCAACTGACCAACAGAGATTAGATTTTTCTTAAGCCCAGGAATATATCTGACATCCTCCAATGTCCACTGGTTTCCCGAGGTGGTCTTTATGCAAACATCCCCCTTTCCTTCAATCTCCAAGGCTTTGTTGTCAGCAAGATACACCTTTCCAAAACTTCCAGATTTGAAATTTTGGAACAACTCTTTGCTTGGAGACGAATGAAAAGATGCACCAGAATCCAGAATCCATGATTCAACCAGGCTGTTGACACTAAGGATTAGAGTGGCAAGGCACGGAGCCCTATGCGCCTTACAAGGCGTAAGTCTATTTGCACCTTGTAAAATGAATAGAGCCTCGAGCCTTTTTCCTTACTTAAAAAAAAAAAAAAAAAAAAAAACCTTTTAGCCCCTAAAATTCACATGCAATTTTACATTATGTTATAAAACTTAGAATAAAAGAACAATATAAAGAGGAAGATAAGAAGATTATAAAACAAGAGGAACAACATAGGATAATTTTCTTTCTTTCAAGTTTTCACCAAATCTTCAAGTGTATACAACATGAAATCTATGTCTCTATTTATAGTGTAACATAGAGACATACAAAAGGTTAGTCATAAACATAACATTAACATGAATATAATGGGGAGAGTGAAAGGTTACAAGAATAATGGTTATAAAGGTGGAGGTTATGGAGGTTATGGTTATCTTCATAATTGAGTAAAATAATGAAGTAACTTGTTGTTTTAGTGGACAACCATATTATATTATTTTATAACACTCCCCTTGGATGTCCGTTAGATAATATGTCTCGTTAAAACCTTAATAGGAAAAACCCTGTGGAAAAAAATCCTAATAAAGGAAAAAGAGTACACATATCTCTTAATATGCTTTGAATGTTGCCTCGTAAAAAACATTACCAGAAAAACACAATTGGGATAAAACCATGGTTAAGGAAAAGATTACAATGTGTATTCTCCCCCTGATAAAAACTTTACTTGATATCTTGAAGATGATGCATTCAATCTTACATCACAACTTTTCAAATATTGATGTTGTTGGCAATCCTTAGTGAATAAGTTTACAAGATCATCACTTAAATGGGTCTTTGCACGTCTATCTCACCATTTTGTTGAAGATCATATGTGAAAAATACTTTCAGTGAAATATGTTTTGTCTGACCTCCTTTGATTGTATATTTCTGTATATGATGGTTAGAATATCCTTTGCCAAAGGAAAATCACATTTTTTCTGAATATAATAGATCATCATGATTCCAACCATACACACTCCCGACTTGCTTCATAGATTAATATTGATTTGAAGAAGTGGTTACCTATGTTTGATTATATGAATGCTAAGATATTGTTGTGTCTCCATATGTAACCAAATAGCTCATTTACGATCGAGCTTTATGTAGATCAAATAAATATTCTCCATCTACATAATAAAATCATTTCTAACTCGGAGATTGATCATTTCAATATTGTTGAAGCTCGTTTTTTCTTCTGAAAGATAATCACACATCTTTTATGTGTTGAGTCACTTGCTTTGTTATTTTCTTTTCATAACTTGAATGATAATATGACAATCATTTCACATAACTTTCATTATGTATGTCTAGCATTTTCATAACCAACAATTTGTAAGTGCAGCAATTGCACTAATACATGACATTTTAAATCATTTTCATGAGATGAAAAAGATTATCTCTCTATATTAAGCAGTATCAAAATCATTGGGTACTCAATGGAATTGTTTGAAGACCTTTTAAATCCTTCAAGTATTTTCACATAACCTCTATCGTCTAGTTAGACATAATAATCATTCATCATACATATTCAAGTATTTCATCTATTTCCAGACTGAAAGAAGCATCCACCACTAGAGAATATATCTACATTTAATCATGTTAGAATTTTTACGAAAATCCTTTATGCCCCAAGGAACAAACCGAACTTTATATCTTACAATACTTCGCACAATAATTCATTTGTACCACACTGACATTATATTTTGATCTATGAACTATAAGATAAAAATCATCAATTTTATAAGTGAAACAAAATATTCTTGAATAGTGCCCATCATTTATCTGTTCACACTATATGATGGATTCGAATTTAAGATCCTCATAACCATTTATAGAATTGAATGCTACTTCATATCAAAGATATAGTCCTCGTAACCATTTTATAGAATTGTCCATTTTTATTTGATTTCAATACGACATAGCTTATCGAGATCTCTCCATTTTTCATCATTTTCATATACATGAACCTTTGCCAAGGTATTATGAAGTGTTATGTCATAGTGCTCTTTTAAAACACTTACCTTATTATCATGACCATTTTGATAATTTGCTCCTCTCCTTCCACAAGGAGTTTTTGGTCTATCACGCTTTTGGCATATCATAGACTCTGTCCTTCAAGGACTATTTATTAGAGCATTTGTAACTTAATTAAAATATTTGGTCAGCAGATATATCTGGCAAATTATATGCAAAATTTTGCAAATAATTATCTCTTGAACTTCAAGTTCATATTTTTTTAACGATGATCTAGATAATTTACCGTACATATAATTTTCAGATGCTACACATATCTCCCCCTAATGTTAGGAAATCTAACATTCACCCTCAACCTAAATTGGGGATCCATCTTTGTGTGTGGTGGAGCAATAAAATCATATGTCCATACATCAAATTTTTAGATGAAAATTATTTGGTTCCTAACCCTGAACAAATTGTGATGGGAGAACCTTTTTGGTTTGATGCATACATGTTAAATAAAGTTGTCTCATACCAAATCTTTGTTTGAGAGATTTGCTCTCATAATCAATATCTAGCTATAATTGAAGGCATACAATTTCTGCTAAATCAACCATGATTACAACATGATTTTATAGTTTGAAATTATGCTCTTAATTTAATAATTCGAGCAAACAACCTTACAAAAATCAATTTGTAAGTTCGTACAACAGACATGTGACCATACCATAGATGCATCTATTAATCACAATAGTAAACAGTCCACATGGCAGGTGAACGAGTCCATATTTACCTTTTTATTTGTTCCAAATAATTTCAGGGGATACAATCTCACCCTTAGTTGGTACAATGATTATTTTATCATGAAAATAAGCTACAAAAGAGAATTCTTGAAGAATCTTTTATTTCTTCAACATATAGCCACGTGAATTCTCAATTTCCTTTACATGTGATTCCAGCAGCATGTCATGTTTGTATACAACAAACAAGAGGGAAAAATGGGTAATATTATACATAAATATTAACAACCCACTTTTGTTGTAGTAATTTGAAGATATTAAATCTTCCCATAATTTATAGTCTCAATATAATATTTTTCTTTTATAATTCTTCTGAAACTTTAAAGTTTTTTTTGAGTCTATACAACCCCAGTATTATGAACAATTTCATCTCTCCGGATAGTAACAAGTTAGACCTTTCGAAACTCTCAACTAATTTTGTGTACTACCACAAATTTCACAATGTCATTATTATGGTGACCATCCCCTTCAAGGAGAAAGTTGTTATTATTATTGTCATAATTAAATTATCACATGCAAGACTTATTTCTTGGCAACCAATGACTTTTATTTGTTTGGTCATAGTCACAACCATTATAGGAAAGAACTATTTCTTTTCTTTGTCCTTCAATAGTTATTTGTGTAGTACTTAAAGTATATAACTAAATGATCATTTATGTCAAAATATTTCTTTTTAATATCTCAAACCTCCCGTAGAGGTGAGATGCAACATTTATCCAACAACTCATGGACATGTTCTTATCCATAAGAACACAAGTCACATTTTATTTAAGATATGGACCATAATTATTTGAACATGCTCCATAAGTTTTTATTAGAAACTCATTGTCATACTTTCACATATCAAATTTATATGACTCACCTCAACATCACCTTAAGAGATCAAATGTACCAAATGTACTATCACTTTGTATTCTTTTATTTGATGGAGGATATACAAAATTTTCAAATTTGGGTTGGACCAACAACAATGTGCCATATAACTTCTCATATCATTTGATGTATAAAAATTACCTTCACATTTGAAGGACCATCTTAAGAACCCTAACATAATTATAATAAATAAATAAAGTTATATTTTATATATTATAATTTAATTATTATAATAAAAAACTTATGACTTAATATAAATATAAAAATTTATGTTAGTGAAAACTTACAGTATAACAAATAATTAGAAGATTACATAAGTTACAAATAATAATGGAGGAATAAAAAGTGAGATAATAGAGAAATTATGAGTGACCATCAAATAGGCAGTAATGCCATCAACGGTATCGTGCATCTTTGCAAAAACTGAAGTGACATATTGCACTAACTCCTAATAGAGTAATGCTCCATATAAATGTCCAACATTTAAGACAATAAATTGTTAAGTTGTTAGCACAATACAATGTGTTATTATGTGGATTTATAATATTAAAATGTCCACACACTAACAATCCTCCACTCATTTTAATATTTGATAAGAGAATGTATTAGCTGAAAGAAGAATACTATGCATAATGAAGGTGTGCTCTGCATTGAACCTCTACTTAGTGATGCAATAATTCTTACTCCAGAGTCGTAGTGATCTCAGACTTGAACTATGATTGCTTAAGGAAAATAAAATATTATTGTTCACACATAATAATTAAGGTGTTGACATAACCTTTAAAGTCAGCAGATTATGGTCATGTGTTATCCTAGTTTCATGAGTGCATTTAAGAATAAGTCAATTCTCATAGGAAGCGACCTACTTCCACACATCACATAGCTGAAATCTGTCGAGAGTGCCCCTGTAAGGTTAACACTCCACCCGTACGGACTACAGATATTCATTAAAAGAGTTTTATCAACTCAACCTTCACAAACTACAACAAACAATGCACTCACATCATAGGGAGGGAATAACAAGGTAGTGCATTTTCACAAGAAGGCATCATATGATTAGCTTTTCCTTTTGAACCTGGTTATAGGATCTTTAGTCTCCAGGTTGGGTTTCCTCATATATGAATCAAGAATTTGTAGGCTTTAATCATATCCCCCTCGATGTGCTCCAGACCTTTTCTCTTGTTAAGGTCGTAGTAAGAGGATTTGCAAGATTATCACAAGATTTGACATAATCAACACTAATGATATCATTTGTCAAACACGATCTTACATTATCGTGTTTCCTTCTTATAGGTCTGGATTTACCGTTGTAATAACGATTTTGAACTCTATCAATTGCAGCGGTGCTATCAAAATGAATTAAAATAGGAGGAATCGATTTTTCAAAATAAGGATTTTGAAACAATAAATCTCTTAATCAATTCGCTTCCTCACTAGCTGAAGTTAAAGCAATTAGTTTAGCCTCTATGGTAGAGTTAGCAATTATTGTTTGCTTTTTTGATCTCCAGCAAACAACACTGCCACCTAAAGTAAAGACATAACAGTGGTAGGACAGGAATCACCTGATAAAGTGTTCCAATCTACATCACAAAAGCCTTCAAGTACATCAGGATATTTTTTATAGAACAAACCATAATTTTTCGTTCCAATCAAATATCTCATAATTCTTGTCACAACATGACAATGTTCATTACCTGGCATGCTTGTAAATCTGTCAAGTACTCCTACTGCATATGCAATATCAGGCCTAGTGCAATCAGTCACATATCTCAAAGTTTCGATTTTACTAGCATATTCCTTTTGATATATTACATCATTTTCACATTCAACAGGAAATAAGTGAACACTTGAATCAAAATGAGTAGCAACATACTTGCAATCATGAAAGTTATATTTTTTCAAAATTTTCTCAATATAATGTAACTGGTCAAGGAAAATTCCCTCACATGTTCTTGTTATTTTTATTTCAAGAATAAAATTTGCCTCACCAAGATCTTTCATATCAAAATGGCTTCTAAGAACAGTTTTTGTTTCATCAATAACATTCATGTTAGAGCCAAACATCAACAAATCATCAACATATAGGCAAATAATCACATGTGAATTATTCGAAGATTTATGATATATGCATTTATCACACTCATTTGCTTTAAAATCATTTTCAATCATGCAGGAACCAAACTTTTCATGACATTGTTTTGGTGCCTGTTTCAAGCCATATAGGAATTTAGTAAGTTTACATACTTCGCTTTCTTTCCTGCTTCAATAAAACACTCGGGTTGATATATATAAATTTCTCATTTAGGTCTCCATTTAGAAAAGCAGTTTTTACATTCATTTGATGAATTTGCAAATCAAAATTACAGAATAGCAATTAAAAGTCTGATGGATGTAATTCTTGTTATCGAAGAAAAAGTATCAAAAAATAATAGGTCTTCTAGTTGTTTAAAATCTTTTGCAACTAGCCTAACCTTATATTTATCAATAGATCCATCCGATTTCAACTTTTTTCGTAAGATCCATTTACAACCAATAGTTTTACAATCGGGTGGTAAATTAATTTAACTTCCAAGTTTTATTAGAAATTAGAGATTCCATTTCACCATTTACAACCTATTTCCGAAATATAGAATCAAGTAAAGATAATGCTTCTTTCAAAGTGAGAGGGTCATCTTCAACGTTAAACACATAAAAGTCATGATCAAAATCTTTTTCTACTCTAGCTCTTTTACTTCTTCTTAACTCAAAATCATTAACTTCTTTACTTTTTCAAAGTTGAAGTAGAAGAACTAGGTAGTGACAAAATATTTTGTTCAATCCTTTGACCTCCACTATTTTTAGAATCAAATGGAAATTTATTTTCATGAAAAATAGCATCACTAGATTCTATTAAAATATTATCTTCAAGATTAAAAAATCTACAGGTTGTACTATTTGAAGCATAACCAAAAAAAGCACAAGTAGTAACTTTCTTACCCAACTTTATAATCATGGGATCCATTAGCCTCACAAAGGCTAGACAACCCTAAACTCTTAGATATCCCAAACTTAACTTGTAACCTTTCCACAATTCAAAAGGTGTCAGTTTTGACTTTATATGAGGCACACGATTCAACACATAACAAGCAATTAAAATAACTTCACCCAAAAATTCAAAGGTGCATGTAACTCAATAAGCATGACATCAGTCAATTCAACCAAAGTTCTATTTCCTTTTTGCTATTCCATGAGATGAAGGATACTAAGGAGTAGGAGTTTCATGAATTATTCTCAATGATTTAATAAAAGAATTAAACTCATTTGATTCATATTCACGGCCTCTATCTCTTCTAATTCTTTTTATTTATTTTTCAAGCTGATTTTCAACCTCATGGAGATAAGTTTTGAAATTTTCAAAAGCATCACTTTTATTTTTCATCAAGTAAATATATGTAAACTTAGAAATATCATCAATGAAAGTGATAAAATATCTATTACCTCCAAAAGTTAGAATTCCACCAAGTTCACAAATATCAGTATGAACTAATTCCAACAAATCAATTTTTCTTTCAACTTGAAAATGAGGCATTTTAGTGATTTTAGCTTTACTACAAGCCTCACATTTTTCAAAATTCTTTTTTAACCATTGGTATTAATCCTAAACTACTCATGATTCCAACATAACGGTCATTAATATAACACGAACGAGCATGCCAAAAATTGGTAGAAGAAAGCTTATAAACAGAAGTAGAAGTTTTAGTCATCTCAACATTCAACTTAAAAATTCCATCACATGAATACACCTTTCCCACAAAAATATTCTTCACTATACGTATTGATCAGATTTAATAATCTGTTTAAAGCCTGCTTTATTAAGAAGAAAACTAGACATCAATTTTTTTTCATGGAAGGAGTATAAAGTACATCTTTTAAAGTTAATACTCTTCCATAAGTAAAACTCAATTCAACATCTCCCTTTCCAAGCATTTCAGTAGTGTGAGCATCACCAAACATGATGATTTTGGGCTTCTCAAAATGATTATATATTTTAAACCAGTCTTTGTCGTTACAGACATGACGATTTGCACTAGAATCAGCCCACCATCCATCAACATTCTCAACCATATTTATGTCGGTAATCACCGCCACAAAAGGTTCTTCGATAACGTTTGCCTGAGGATTAAGACCACGTTTTCAAAATTTGCAAAATCGAGCAATATGCCCACTCTTGCCACAAATAAAGCATGGTCCCTTTTCTTGAACTTGTTGATTTTGTGCTTGGTGATTTTCATCATTACTTTTCTTGAAATTTTTATTCTTAGGCTTTAAAGAAGTATTTTTGTGAGTTTCAGGAGTAGCATTATTTGAAGTAATTAAATTTACCTTCGATGTAATGTTGTTCTCTTCTGTTTGTAAAAGTGCATCTTGGCCCCTTGCTTCTTCTTCCATGCGAATTTTCATTATCAAGGTTTCAAGAGAAGTTTCATTTTGTTTGTGGCGCATAGTTTTTTGAAATTCCTTCCAAGAAGGTGGAAGTTTATCTACTATGCCACAAACAATAAGGTTATCTCCAATTTTAACCTCTTCGGACCTAAGCTCTCCAACAATCATGATAAAGTCTTGATCTTGGTCTACCATCGATTTGTTGTCCACCATTTGAAAACGATAAAATCTAGCTGCATATTTTTTCGCTCCAGCCTCTTCGATATCATACTTACTTTGCAGTGCCTTCCAAAGTTTCTTTGCACTAGAGTAAGTTCTATCATAATAATCATAAAAATTATCAGATAGACAATTAAGAATATAATACTAACACTTATAAGAATCTCTATAGTACTTTTTTCACTTTCTCTAGATGAGAAATGGTTTCATCCTTACTCATAGAGATGATGTCTTCTTTATTAGGATTCTTCTCAGTTAACACATAAGAAACATTTAAAAGACTTAAGTAGAGAAGTATTTTACCCTTCCATCTCTTAAAATGATTACCATTGAACCAAAATGGCTTATTGAGGTCTCCCATCTTGACATCCACGGTTTTTTCAATTGTAGCCATTATGGATCTCCTTAAAATTGTTAGTGAAAACTTACATAACAAATAATTAAAAGATTACAACTGAAAATGAAATGAAGAAATAAAATATCTTCAGGCTGAGGCGCGGATATCTCGCTCTCTTTAAAGAGATTCAAGCCACTGTAGCAAATGTTATCACCGGTCCAGCGGTAGTCCTCTTTGACTTGTCCCGTACAGGATACAACAGCCTAATCACAATATATAACTCAACAACTCTGGATAAGAGTTGAGTCCAAAGCTTTACAAAAAAGAATATCTCCCTTCAACTAATAAAAACTCTCTTTTTAGACTAACATTTTATGCACTTTATATTTTCTTGCATGTTGTGCGTCTAAACCAAATAAAGACCACCACTATTTATACTACAAAAAAATCTTCCTAGCAATGAATAGGAAGATAAATGGTGTAGTAAATAGTGAAAATAAACGGCCTAGAGGTTACAAAAATTACATAAATTACAAAGAACAATGAAGGAATAAAAAGTGAGATAATAGAGAAATTATGAGTGACCAATAAATAGGGAGTAATGCCATCAAGCATTGTACATCTTTGCAAAACTAAAGTGTCATATTGCATCAACTCCTAATGGAGTAGGGCTCCATGTAAATGTCCAACATTTAAGACAATAAACTGCCAAACTGTTAGCACAATACAATGTGTTATTATGTGGATTTATAATATTAAAATTTTCACACACTAACAGTTTATGATTTAATTAAATTCCTTTTATCATGTATTATTAAATTTAATTGATTTTAACATTTTTTTATTCAATTTCTCAAAAGATCATTATAACCTCAAACTTATACTCGTCTGCTATTATATAGTGAATAGCATGTGATGATCTTGCCATTTAGGTGAGAATTGGAAAACTAATTATGCCCAAGATACCAAAATAAGTATTCAGGCCATATGTGAAAGTCATATATCTAAAGTTGGCACCCCTTTTTTTTTGGGGGCCCTTACAAGTCTATTCCTAAAACATCTACTCTATGTCATTTATGTCATTTAAATGATTATGAAGTATAGACAGCACTGGGGTGGGTATTTGGTATTTGGTTTGATTTTTTGAATTTCGGGTATGGTAATTTAGTAATTGAGAGTCAAAATGATATCTAATTTCAAATCTTTAAATTTCGGTTTGGTTATTCGGTAAACGGCAAATAAAACTTTGATTTGGTATGATATTTAGTAAAATCGTATTAAAATTATAGCCGGTTGTATTACAAGTTTAATACTCTTTGTCCAATTATTTTTATTTTTTTTATGTGGAGACACGATATTCTAAATCATTAATAAATAAGAAGACATCAACAAAAACAATGTGTATGCATATTCTTTAACTTACTCTTTGAATTTGCACCAATAAATAATGAATATGTTGATATAGGACCTTTATTAAATAAATATTTTGATTTTCGGCAAATATTAAATATCAGTATAATACTACTGTGTCATATCAATCAAAAACTGAATATCATAATACTAAAACTTTATTCATGAATATCATTTTAAATACGAAATTATCGTATATCAAATTACCAAAAATTTTAATTTAATTCAATAAATTGATTTTCGATATTTAATTTATAGCCAACCTTATAGAGCGCAAAGAAACATGTAGAATGATATTGTAATTCAGAATGGAAATAAATATTACAAAATTAAACTTAAAGTTGCTTTGTGCAATTATCTCTTTTACTCTTTAGTTATGATGGTTTCTAGAATAATAGTTTAACTTGAATAACTTTATAAAAAAAAGAAATTATAAGATGAGTAACTTTATTAATAAAAAACCTAAGTTAGAGTAAACTTTTAGATATTTACTCATACACTTGGTCACATCATTAAATTAAGTAAGTGGCTATCTTTAAAAAGGTGATCTTGAATTTTGATTATGATCGATGAGTAATTTTAAGTTAAATGAATACTAGTAGAAAAACAAAAAGAGTAATAAATTATTATTATTATTATTATTATTATTATTATAAAATGAGTTTGTTAGATTGATTGTTATTGTGACAAATTAATTATTGTAGTTTGTTTTTAGTGATATATGAAACATACATTTCGTATTTTAATTCGTTTAAGATATTTGAATGTTTAGTGGTTAAATTTGAAAGGAAAAAAGAAATTCTTATTCCTAGACAGAATTTCATTCTACTACTCGACCTTATATACAATTAGGGTGATAATTTCCTTGTATAAACGAAATGGATCAATTTTTTTTATATTAATATGGGCAATTTTCACATATAGCAAATAAAAAATTCATATTTGTATGTTATAGCAAAGCTTGCATAATTGCGCTTTATAGCAAACATAGAAACTGTATAATTCGCTATACATATACAGTTGAAACAAATGTATAAAACAAAATGTATAAAGCAAGAAAGATAAAGACACTTGGGCAGAGAACTGTATAAAAACGAATTGTATTATTATAAGTGTATAGAACGATTATATACAATTTGAATTTGTATAAAATGAGAAAGAGAGAAAGACAAAAGAGACTACAAGGAATATACAATTGAATCGAATTGTATAAAACGAGAAAGAGAGAAATTAGATACAATTTGAAAATTGTATAAAACGAGAAAGAGAGAAAGGCAAAAGAAACTGCGCAGGGAAGTACTTTTATTGTATAATTATAAGTGTATAGGACGAAAATATATGTACTTGCATGTTTATATACAATTTTCTCACGCTTTATACAAACAAAAATGCAATTTATACATTTCGCTTCTGTTTGTATAAGTGAGAAAGGCGAGGGTGGCAACAAGATTTGGGAGAGTGGCGAGCGAGATCTGGAAGAGGGAGAGAGGAGAACAAAAATATATGTATTATACAATTTTCTCTGCTTTATACAATTAGAAACAACTTTTATACACTTGTGTTTGTATAAAAAGTGAGGAAGCGAGCGAGAGATTGAAGGAGAGTGGTGAGCGAGATATTAGGGGTCTGACAATTTTTTGCAAATGTTTGCTATGAAGCACAATTAAATCAAACCTAGCTACTCCATTTATTTTAGGTTATTAGTTTGCTATTATATACAATTTTCCCTAAATTAAAAAGGTTACTCATATTTTTTTAAATGGATAAATATATATTTTGTTATAAACATATTTGTGTTATAGTGAATGTCTAATTATGTGGAGTCCTAGTAGGATATGGTTAGGAATCCTACTTGGGGACCAAGTAAGGTTTTCCCTATAAATAAAGGGTTTTCCTTCATTGTAAATAAGATTTATGAAAGATCTCTGAATCCTGAATATTCATCAAGAGAAATAACAAGTCTTCTCTTCTTTTCTCTCTAGTTTCTTCTTCTTATTCTATAGTTTTATAACACGTTATCAGCACGATTGCTCTATTTTTAAAGAATTGTGATAGAAGACGAGAAAAGTGCAAAAAGAGATCTTGCATTATGTAAAAAGGTTGCAATAAGGTTCTTATATCTTCAAGGTATGTTTTGAACCTTTATACGAGGTATGTGATCTATTAAGCTATATTTGTTAACTACTAATGTTGATTATAATAAATCAATAGTCTCAGTTTTGTGTGTAATTATAATATATAATCATATTAATGATCATCAAAAGTGATAAAATTGTAATTATTTTCAAAGCCTTGAGGTTGAGCCTCATTGTGGATAAGACAATGAATTTAAATTATATCGCACAAAAAGAATAAGACGATGGATTTACGTCCAATCGCACCAAGAGGGTAAGACATCAGAAGTGTTGATGCTTTGTGATGAAAGATGTTGGATTCAAGTCCCTCATTGATTTATGGCATAAGACGTTGGGTTTGAGTCTCAATGCACCATATTGATGATATTATGATGACTAAAGAAAAACTAATGTGTTTTTGATAAGAAGTCATGAAATTTACTGAATTTGCTTTATTACGTAAAGTGAATGTGGTTGTAGTGCATAATATGTCTGAAAGAAGACAAGTGATTGAATAATGCACATAAATATAAAATAAGGTACTAAAGCTATCATAATTTGATAAGCTCACATGTTTGTGTTCCATTCACGAAGAATGAGAAAATCTGATAAATGCTAAAATATGGATCCATTCTCCAAAGGGAATGAGGTGTAAGTCACCATGCTAGGCATGAGAAAGATTGCAAAAATATTGGCACAAATAATATGTTACATGCACAATTTTCTTCAGATTAGTTCATTCAATGATGGGATCATGACTCACCTAAAGGGTGAAGTAATTGAGAAGAAATAAATCTGAAAATTACTCTTGGAGTAATAAAATTGAAATTTACTCATATAATAGTAAATTAGAAATTTACTAAAGCAAAAGGCACATGACGTAGTAAACTTGGAGTTTACGGGTACTAATAATTTTATCAGTTGGCATGAATAATTTGGTCATCCCAAAGATGTGCATACTGAGTATTGGACATACATTGAAAACTAGAAGAATCTTTAAGAATTCTTTACATTGTTTGTTTGTTTGTTCTCGTGATAAAGTTGATTGGATCAACTAAAGTTGGGACTAAATCCCTAAATTCTGAAAGGTATAAAAGGTGAATATGGGCCCGTTCACCTATAATGTGATATGATACAAAGATGCATCTATAAGATAATCACATGTATTTTTGTTGTCAACATGTAGTTTGATATTCACAAAATTATTTGTGCAAAAATAATTGAGTTAAGAACACAATTTCAGAATATGTAATCAAGACAATTTATCTTGATAATATTGATAAATATTCAAGATGATGTGACACTAAATGTCTCAAATAGTAAAATCATTGTTTATGAAAATAAAGTTTCATATGTTGATATGAAATACGATATTGCATACAAAAGTAATTGTACGCATCAGACCGATAAATTATGATCAAATTTTCTTTCAATTGATTTATGGTCGGGGACCAAATATTTTTCATCTGATTATTTTGATATATGGTATATAATCAATGAATATACAATGATACACAAAAATAAATTCTCCAAAAGATTGAGATATATGTTAGTTTGTCTAACATAAAGGGGGAGATTAGAAGCAACACAAGAGTTGTAAATACATCTATTGAATGTCCCTTAAGGGATAAAGTCTATGACATGAATGAAGCATGATAGACTAATCAATTCTAAATAAAATAATCCTTGAAAAAGGGGGAGGATCAAAGAATCAAAATGATCATAATAAGGAGATGATGTGCTCTTGGAGAGCCTACGACATAACACTTTATGAAACCTCATGAGAGGGGTAGCTACCTAAAAATAATGAAGTGATGAGATCTCAATAAGTTTTGTCGTATTGTGAATCGATACAAAATGATATATCGTTGACGAAATCTTTGATACAATAGCGTGCAATATTGTAAAAGATTATGAGGATATGAATTCTACATCTATTAAAGCATGCTTGTGTAGAAATAATTATCAATGAAAAGTGGAATGATGCATCTTGGTAAGCGTAAAACTTATTTGACTTGCAATCTAGGCACTAAAAGATGTCATACATCTAACTTGAATGTTATTGCTTGACAAAATTAAATATCCAATGGGTTCAAATGGAAAACTTGTTTATCATCATCATAAGGATTAAATCGATTCAAAATGCATGAAGCATATACAAATATTGTTATGCAAGTTGATAACTAGAATTGAAGCTCTTGGCAATAGATTATTTGCTTTAAAAAGTTGAAGTAAGGAACTTGCAGAAATCTTTGACCCTGAAGGGAAGATTTATAAAAGCAGATAGAAGAAAGCATATTTCGTCAAAGTTTTTCTACTCATGAGCTCCCAAGAATGGTGATATCAACATGCAAGAGGTATGTTCAAGTAATACTATAATTGATTTGTTCACCATGTCCCTATCAACTACAACTTTCAAGAAGATGATGCACAAGCTTGGAAAACGAAGATTCTAGTCTCTAAATTGATGTTGTCATTAGGGGGAGTTAATACGCGATGTACTCTTTTTTCCTCACAAGGTTTTGTCCCACTGGGTTTTCCTTGTAAGTTTTTTAATGAGGCATCCATAATGCGTATTATTAGATATGTGTACTCTTTTTCCTTCACCAGATCTTTTTTCCCACTGGGTTTTATCTAGTAAGGTTTTAACGAGACACATAATCTATCGACATTCAAGGGGGAGTGTTATAAACATATTTGTGTTATAGTGAATGTCTAATTATGTGGAGTCTTAGTAGGATATGGTTAGGAATCCTACTTGGGGACCAAGTAAGGTTTTCCCTATAAATAAAGGGTTTTCCTTCATTGTAAATAAGATTTATGAAAGATCTCTGAATCCTGAATATTCATCAAGAGAAATAACAAGTCTTCTCTTCTTTTCTCTCTAGTTTCTTCTTCTTATTCTATAGTTTTATAACATATTTAAATATATTAAGCTCACACAATTATATAATTATGGAAAAAAATGAATAAGCATGAGAATTCATATATATTCATATATCACTTACTTATCATAAAATCTCTAATTACACTATCTGTTTTTTTTAATAAAAAAAATATGAGGTAGGGTGGGAGTGGGGTGGATGTGGGGGTAGGATAGGATGTAGGGGTGTATAAAATTAAATCGAATCGAAAATTGGATAAAATCGCAAATTGAGTCAATCCGGAAAAAAAACTCGACTAGTCGTTTGGTTTGACTTGATTTAATATTGAAAAACAAAACCGACTATATTTGGATTGGTTTGGTTGTAACTAAAAAAAAAAGACTAAATCAATCCAACATTATATATGTTATTTTAAATTATGATCAGTTTCATTATGACTTTACAATATTTATTTTATATGATGATTTCATTATTATATTTAATTGAATATTTTTGTGTCACCAATACTCATATCATATTTTGTATTATTTTTTTAAGGAGCACCTTAGATAATTGTATTTTTGTTGGACTAAAAAAATATTTGAAGCACACGTTAATTATTTGTTTGTATGCAAACTTTATTGAAAAAGTCAAAATATCTAGAAAAATTCAAAGTTTATTATTTGGTTTGATTTATAAACTTAAAAATTTGACACAATACTTTGCTTTGGTTATTTGAAAAATACGAACTATCCCGATGTTAAAAACCTAAAAAAAAATTGAATTTTATTCGTTTAGTTTTATTAATTTAAAATTTTTATATAAGTGATTTGTTTTGATATTTGAAAAATTTAAATATTTTCTGAAAATCTTTTTATAAATTTTATTTTGGGTGTGGCTAGGAAGTGGGAGGTGTCCAAGGGTAGGGATAGGGTTCGCAAAAGATAATATCAAGGATTTTTTTTTTAAAAAAAAAAAAAACAAATTGGGGTGGTGGTACGGGGTAAAAAATAATTATTTTTTTTATGAAAAAATTTCTTTAAAATAATAATAATAATAATATAAGGGTAAGGTGGGGTAGGGTGGGGTGGTAGGGGTAGGGGTTGAGGTATTAACAATTTAATTTTGACTTAATATTTTTTTTAATTTAAGAGATTGAAGATAATTTCGATTATTTTACCCATGTTATATTTAATTAAATCTATATTAACCTTTATTTTATATGAGCGAATTACATCTATTTATACTCAATTCATATAAATCTAATCTAATTCACGTGTTACTATCTTTACGCACAATTATAATTCTGTTGTTGAACAATACATGACTTTCATGTGTATTGTGCAACAAATTTGTTATAGTCAAGTTGGTTGAATCCATTCAATTCAGACACGTGTTTTATTTTAGTTTTTTAGTTTTTTCCTTGATCATATTTTCAAATTAATTTTAATAAATTACACTTTTTTTAAAAAAATTACTTGCTCAGTATTTTTTAAATAATGTTTTTTCATATTTCTAGAAAAATAATTAACTTTTTTTCATATTTTATCCACTATAATTAAAGATCTGTACGTTTTTATAGGTTTCATCTCTACTACTTAGCGGTGTCCTTTTGACAGTAATTAACATTTCAAAAAAGTATAATATTAATAATGAGAAAAGCATTTCACTCTCAGGTAGAATACTTTATTTTCCTATTTATTTTATTTTATTAGAAGAAATTAAAGTCAAGTTCGTTTGAACATTCTATATTCTTTTATTTATAGTAACAGTTAACAAATTTGGAAAAAGTCTGTCACATGGACCACGATATTCTATATTTACTTTTCACAAGCTTTCTAGAGTCTCAGACTTTTGATTTTTGTCTTTTTAGGTTTACATTATCGATATTCACGTTAAAATATAATTAATTTGATACATATGTTATTAATTTTATTTTTGAAAATAATATTTTTAATAAGATTCTTTTTTTTAATTCAGACTTGAATCTGATACTTCTGATTAGCAAATAGAGGAATCCAAACTCACTCAGCGCAACTCAGGTTGGTGACTTTAGGTTCGTAGACCTATTTTGTAGAATCCGATTTATCAAAAATCCTTTTTAAGCTCAATCACTTTCCATGGACGCCCTTCTACGGTGTGTCTCTAAGAAAAAAATATTGATTCGTGAAGAGGATTGAATATCCATTTTAATAGACTGATTAAGAGGAGAAAGAAGAGTTAGACTTTGACGCTAACGCATGTTCTTTGAGAGAAAGATATTTATTTTTAATTAAAACACTAATTTTAAATTTAAATGTAAAAATGATTAATTAATTCTAATTTTAGAAAATATGGGTATGATTGTATCGTGAAGAATATACTTAGGTAAAATATAAAAAGTAATAATATATGAAATTATTTGAAAGTAAAAATAAAATTAGTATGTAGATATATATGACAGTGATGTATATTTAATAAGGTATTTAGTCCTTATATTAACTCTATTCAACAAATTATTCTAGTGGCACACGTAATTTGAAAAGTCTTTCCCTTCTAGTTTAAGTAGTTGAACAAACAAAAAAAAGTACAAAACCAATGCAAACACAAATTTAGTTAGAGTTTAGAAAAAACACGCAACTAGTCGTTCTTCTTTAATTCCCCTTCTCATATCTTCATATCGAGATTGATAAAAGAACCTAATCGAAGTCAGTCTTATATTAATTTCGCTCTATGAATTTCAAGAATCCCATCAACGAATACTATCACTATATTGTGTATACACTTCTTACCATAGTGTTATTATATATTCTCTTGTTAACTTCTTCATCTAAGAGTAACAATTTTGCTTTGTCTCCAAGTCAACCTACAAAAACGGTGAGCAATTAATTTTAATATAAGTATTTAATTTCTTTGATAAGTTATTAACTATGTATTAATTTTAGTTTAACATGAAAATGTATGGAGATGAACTTGAAGAAGCATTAGTGGGAGCTTCCACGGAAGATAAGATGGTAATTATCGCGATTGTAAATAAGGCATACGTGGAGGGAGATAAGCCGATGTTAGATATTTTCTTGGATGGTTTTTGGCTAGGAGAAGGTACCGATGATTTAATTAAAAATCTTTTGATCGTTGCGATGGATCAAATATCATATCGAAGGTGTAAATTCCTCCATCTTAATTGTTACAAGCTCGAAACGGATGGTGTAGATTTTGCGGGGGAGAAATTATACATGTCGAAAGACTTTATAAAGATGATGTGGCAAAGAACTCGATTTTTGGGAGATGTACTAAAGCGTGGTTATAGCTTCATCTTCACGGTAAATAACATTTATTTTTAGAAGGAAAAAGACTCAAATATGCTACTTTTTCGTTTGAAAAAAGAGCTCCTCTATGCGTTTAATAAATAACAGCATGGATGAGCCTTTTGTCAAACGAAAAAATAACATATATAAGCTAATTTTTAACAGGTTGACCTTCGAGATACCTTTTAGCCCAAAAAGGGGGAAGTGCGAACTAACCTTGAGAGGTTGATTTTCTCAAAAATATTTTTAGAAATTACCAACCTCCAAGGTCGAATTTTAATTATTATTTTTGGAAAGTGTGAATTAACATTAGGAGGTTGATTTTCTCGAAAATATTTTTAGAAATTACCAATCTCCAGGGGTCGAATTTTAATATTTTGGGGAAGTGCAAACTAACCTTGGGAGGTTGATTTTCTCAAAAATATTTTTAGAAATTACCAACCTTCAGAGATTTGAATTTTACTTATTACTTTTTGTAGAAATATAACTCTGAATAGAAATATAACTCTGAATGTTGGAATTTGTCAATATTAATTAATATTGATTTTTTTCAAAGGAAAATAAATTTGAAGAGTACATAAAAGGACAAAAGGCTAGGAAAAGTTTGGGTCAAGTAAGTTAGAAAATTGAATAGGCCAATTTTATTTAATTAAAGTCAAGAGTTTAAAATTGGACCTTAAATAATATATTTTTTATTTTATCTTTGATTATTGTTTAATTATTTTGTATTGAACAGGACACTGATGTGTTATGGCTAAGAAATCCATTTCATAATTTGAGTCGCAACAAATCGATCGATCTTCAAATCAGCTCCGATAATTTCAATGGCAATGAATGGTCGAATTCGAATCCTATCAACACGGGCTTCTATATGATCACATCAAACAATAAAACTATCGCCTTGTTTGATAATTGGTACGCAAAAAAACACAATTCCAGTGGATTGAAAGAACAAGACGTTCTGCAGAAGCTAATACGTACAAAAGATTTTCGAAACTTAGGCCTTAAATTGAGGTTCTTGGACACTGTTTATTTTAGTGGATTTTGTCAAAATAGTAAGGATGTTAAGGCTGTTGTGACTGTTCATGCTAACTGTTGTAGAAGAATTACTGCCAAAATGGCTGATTTGACTGCAGTTATTCATGATTGGAAGAGGTTTAGGAGCGCCACCCTAAATGAGACGTTGAGGTTTCAGTGGACGCCTCATGATCATTGTCGAGATTCATGGAGAAATTGAGGATATGTTTGAGAAATTTAATAAATATGAGTTATAATTTTTTAAAAAGAAAAAATCAATTTTGTGATTTTGTAGCAAGGTAGTGTATTTTTTTTGTAAATGCATAATATAAGTAGCAAAATTGTCACATTTGTTTGCTCCATTAAGAGAAGAAGCTTTTCTTCTCTTATATTCTTTTGTTGGAGTAAATAGGAAAATTAGTAGAAGCAAACTTGTCGAGTGCAAACCTATGTATGAAAAGAATACTCACTTTTGCTTGTCAAAGCTAAGATAGTGTAGTAAAAAATTTGTCGTGTTCATACGGATTGGTATCAAATATATTTTGATCGATAGTACTATGCATGTAAATAATTCACATAATACATAAACACGGCCCTTAATTTGGTGCCAGTCGTCAACTATAACCTTTAATTTTGGGAATGCACGAGTTAACATTTAAAGTTGTATACAATTTTGTATCCTACGTTACGTCCTACATATATTATGCCATTTTGTATCTTACGTTACGTCCTACATATATTATGCCATGTAAAGACACGTGTCTACTTGTTCAATTTTATAAAAGTTTAAATATCTATTCGTGCACACTCAAAGTTAAAGGATATAGTTGTCCGCTGAAGCATGTTAAGCATGTTAAAGGTCGTGTTTATATATTCTGCCAAAACAATTCTTATAGTTGAGGAGTATTGTAATGAAAAGTAAATGAAAAAAAAAAAACTCATGAGACATTTGAGAAACGATCTGTGAATGATAATTAATAATGAGACAAACTAAGGCAATAGACGTATATATATGATTTTTTAAATATTTTATTAAAACTGTACAAAAAATCATATTATGATAAATATTTTACCTAAATATATGATTAATAGTATATATCCAACATCAAATTAATTAATGGAAACGTATATGTGAGGGAACATGCCGGGAAAGGGGTTAATTTTGGGTTAGCCATTTCAAATTTTAGCTCATAAATACCTAATTAAGTATGAAGTTCTCACTGTGAAATGTTAAAAATAAGAACAAATATTATGTAGAAATAAAGAAGAAGATCATTTTCTAGTAAGAAAGTACACAATTCCGTGAATAACTGATAAGTGGTAATATTTTTAAAAGTATCTTATCATAGCTAGAATTGTGGGATTACCAAAATTAGCAATTAGGATGATCCTAGCTATGGTTAAGGTTTATTTTTAGTTACATAAACTTACACCATTAATTCTAAAGTTGAATATGTATCTCTTCTCTAAGTAAATAATAAAGTTTTAAAAAAATTGAGAGGAATCAAATTTATAACTTGGAAGTAATAATAAGAAATCATATTATCTAGTTTAGTTATAATAATAATGCTACAATTTTAAATACGAAAAAAGATACTTAGTCAAGATTATTTTATTAGGAGTATCTGCCAAATGTTGGCTAGTAATAATAATATGGGACAATCCTTCGGAATGAGTTAGTTGGTTTAGAGGGTGGTAATTCACATTGATAAATTGGGATCGATTTTCTTTTAATGTCTTCTGAATCAAGCATGTTACATAGGACTTACCTAACGTGATTTACATATATTGTATTATTTGCAGGCTATTACTAAATAAAAAATTTACCCAATTAAAGCGACCGCAGATCGTCCTCAATTAAAAAAAATACTAAATAATATGGGACAAGTGTTTATTTCTTCTCAAGTTTGTGCCATTATTTATTCCAAATAAAACTAAAATATTAGAAGAGTCAAATCTTGATGGACACTTGGACTATAATAGGTGTCCAATAAATCAAGCATAGTTGATATTATTCTTATTGCTCTACATATAAAAAAACAACACATGGTGTTCACTAAGTTGGCAATGAGAAAACTCCATCAAAATTCCTTCTCCACAAAACTTTTCTCAAGATCATTTCTTAGGCCTTGCAAATCTATCATCCCCACTACAACCATGATCACTAACACCAAAAATAAAGTCATAATTGATCATAGTCACCATATATTATACATCATTTTGTTATTTGTCCTACTTCTTATTTCCATTTTCTTGACTTCTCCTAGTAACTCCCCCTCCTTCTTCCCTTTGCAACTCTCACTCTTTAACCCCTCAAAACAGGTAAAAAAACAAACCACTCCACCCTACATGATCAATCTTGTGTAGCTCATTAGCGTGTTTTTTCGCGTATACATAGACTATATTTGTTCTGAATATTTCATTACTAACACTGAATCTTGGATTCGTCTATGCAGATAAATGAAAGAGTGTACTATAAAGATGATCTTGAACGAGCATTAGTGGGAGCTTCAACGGAGAACAAGACGGTAATAATAACTATTGTAAATAAAGCATATATAGAAGGAGATAAGGCAATGCTAGATCTATTTTTGGATGGTTTTTGGCATGGTGAAGGCACTAGGGAATTAGTGAATCATCTTTTGATTGTTGCAATGGATCAAACATCTTATGAACGTTGTAAATTCTTACATCTTCATTGTTACAAACTCGAAACGGACGGTGTGGATTTTGGTGGAGAAAAGTTGTTCATGTCTCAAGATTTTATCAAGATGATGTGGAGAAGAACTTTGTTCTTGAGTGATGTTCTTAAACGAGGTTACAACTTCATTTTTACGGTATGTTTTATCTCTTACTACAAAATTTTCTTTTTTTATACTACGATTTTATAACGTTACAAAAGAACTTCAGGACATTATAGCTATATTCTTTAAATTGATTGAATTATCTATTGAGGATCGTTTACTCATAACATGATGAATATTTCGAGGAATTAATGAAAGTGAAAAATGAAAATTAATTAATTAATTAAAAGTTAATCTAGTTTAGGGAGAATTAAAGAAAGTGATGAAGCTTAGTCAAAAATGTGTTTGCCGTTAAAAACTAAAGCATGTGCCTTTTTCTCTTCAATCGAGCCGTAATTTCTGGTAATACTTATTATTGTTATTACTACTAATTAGAAACTCAAATATCGATAAATCTGTACAGTGTAATTAAGGGTCTTAGTATTCATGTTTTTCTAATTATAAAATAAACCTTTATATTATTTTTATAATTCTCCACCGTCTTCATTTACAAGAAAATAGGTAAGTCACTTGTATTTATTATTGCTGCAAGTCCTAGTTAATTATGAATTAAATAAATTATTAAATATCAAATCCCAAATAATTTTGATTTTCTATCATTTTGAATCATTCCTCACTTATATGGGTTTCTCATAATTTCAAATTAAAAAAAAATCATGTATATGCGTCTAAGGAGAAACAAACACACGAAAATTGATTTTTGGTGACAATTAATTAATTATAAAAGATTGATTGCCTTGACATACATTTTTTTAGAGTCAATAAACACTCTTTGTAAATGTTTTTAAAGCCTATAACGACATTGAGTCTAATAAATAACTAATCAAAATTAATAAGGTTTTAAACACTTTTTGTTAATTATCTTACATGTTATTTTTCTCATAGTAATGGAAACTAGTACTCCCTCCGTCCATAGTAGATGTGCATAAAATATTTATTTCATATAATTACTTGATACTTATTAAATTAGATAAAATTAATTAATTTTCTCATATTATCTCTACAACTAATTTCAAAAGTCTAATTAATATATAAAAAAAGGGTAAAATAATAAAGTTGATAATCCTTCAGTCTCAAATTAATCTTATTCACCTTGGGAATGTTCAACACGTTAAGGTATGAGAAGAGGAAAAAATGGACGTAAAAGTCACATCTTGTTGTTTTCATCCTCTTATTTTCTACTTTTTCATTGAAAAAATTAAGTTGAAATAACGTGTTATAAGTTGGAAGAAATAATTTAGTAGGAAGAATATTAAGCTTCTTAATTTGATTTCTAGACAACTTTGTGGTTAGATTCTGTTGAGCAATGTCATCCTAATTATGTGCACATGGTTTTGAGGGAAGACAAGTCAATATCTTCAATTAACTGGACTAGGTTTTTTCGTTCTTATTTACATAACGTTTTTATAAAAAAATAGATATTTTTAATATTATTTGTTATTTTGTAGAATCAATGCATATATGATATTTTTTTTTCTATTTACCCTTGAAAATTATTAATCTTGAAAGTATATATTTAACGAATACAAAAAAATTAAGTAAATAATTCATATTCATTAATTAAAATTAATTAAATCATATTTATTAAGTAAAAACTTGATTTTAAAAAAACATTATAATAGAATATAATATAATAATAAATTTACATAATATCTAATGAAACATAAAATCTAAAATTACGATAACTAAGTACGTACATTAATTGAAGACTCATGTGGATGTTGCTTGTAATAAAGATCTGACACAAGAGATCTAACATGTGTTACAAGGAAGTAAAAAAGTCTAACTTAACTTCAATTTAATTTCTTCTAATCTGCCGTGAAATATGCCTTCTCCTAAATTCTTCTCCTTCCCAACAATAGAACCACAAACCATGGGACGTGTGTCACTTTTAGTTTCTTTAGTGGACTTATTCTTTTTTGGTTGAATTAGAATTTGACTAATACAAACAAAAAAGTGTACACACTCTCAAAATATGATATTTGTAATTTCAAACACAAAACATGTTATTAGCTTATTATATTTAATAAGTAATTTAAGAGAATTCAAAATTTAAAGACTTCGAATATATCAATATTACCTTAGCTCTAATATGAATCTAAGACAAATTTTAAAAGATATAAACAACAAAATATGTTGTAGCTAGATTCAAACCAAGTCTGATGGGTGGTTCCTCTAACTTGTACCAACAACTCTTTTTGGGAGCACAATTAATTATATTCTAAATTTATGTTAGTTTCTCATAATAGATATACACCTATACGCATGATTATTTTCGAAGTTAACGGATGCATGTACATCCTAACCTAACCTATAAGGTGGGTTCGTCGCTCTGTAAATATGATTTGATAGTGTAAAAAGGAAAATCTCAAACATTTTATACAATTTAATTTGATTTCTAGATTAATACACTTATATAGTATATTGTATGGTCATTTAACATCACATACAATATTTTAACTTGACGACATAATAATATTTTACTAATGGATAATTAATTATTTTTTAAGTGATCTGATTTATTTTATTCACATACACAGGATACCGATGTGTTATGGCTTAGGAATCCATTTCCAAACTTGTACTCAAACCAAACCATAGACCTTCAAATAAGTATAGACAAGTTCAATGGAAGTCAATGGTCTGAAGAAAATCCAATAAACACAGGGTTCTATATGATCAAATCCAACACTAAAACCATAGCATTATTGGATGCTTGGTATGCTGGAAAAGACAAGGCCATTGGATGGAAAGAACAAGATGTATTGATCAAGTTAATGAAAGATGGACTGTTCAAACACTTGAATCTTAGTGTTAGGTTCTTGGACACCCTTCATTTCAGCGGCTTCTGTGACGATAGTAAAGATGTTAACGTTGTTGCTACCGTTCATGCCAATTGTTGTCGAAGTATAAGTGCTAAGTTGGCTGATCTAATACTTGTTCTTCATGATTGGAGGAGATTCAAGAACGCGAATAAGACATCGACATTATATGGATGGACTCAACATGTGAATTGTTGGGATTCTTGGAAAAACTAAAGGCAAATTTATTATTTTATTATGGTAAGAGTAATGAAGAAACAAGTGTTAATGTAGTGGATGAATAGTTGAATTTACTATTAAAAGAATCACCCAAATTGTCAAAGTTTGAATCTCTTTGAAAAGAAAGTTAGTATATATACAATAAACTAGATGTCATTGCTTTGTGTGTATCCTTTTTGTGTGTGTCTTAAGGAGGCTTCGATCATCAATAGCAGTAAGAGTTCACATTCACCTGAGAGTTGGTATGCTTAGTTCTTTCGGAGAGCCATGTTTTAATTTTTATAGTATGAAGTTTGATGTATTGTATGAATAGGCTGGGGCTATATCTCATGCATTCAGTTTGGTACTCTTTAGAGGCTTTGTGGATGTGTATTTACAATTTAGTTCAATTTGATTTTATGCCCTTGTCTGCTTTTCAGTTCTCAATCCAATCGTAATATGGCCTTATGTTTTCAATTTTTATTGTATTGCAACTTTGTTGGTCCAGATGGTTGTGTCTGTGGTCAATCACGCCCTTCTCGAGTTTTAAGGTGTGATAATTAAGAGAAACGTTCAATATCCCTAGGAGGGTTCCAAGACATGTAAGGTGAGAAAACACCATTTTAAAGCTTGATTCTTCTTTAGCCCAAGTTCAAAACAAATCCTCCTTAAGCTTCATTTTTGTCACTCTTATCATTCTTCATTGTGGTTAAAGGATTTTCATTTGAATCTATTTGATAAGTTTGGTATATGTTTTGTCTACTTTATAAGGTAATGTTTTACAACTACTTTTCTTTTATGTAAGACATTGCAGAGCAATATAATGACGCAGCGGAAATATAGAGTGATCGACATACCTCCAGCCAATGTTAGTGATATAGTCGGAGTCTACAATTCTTCTTTACTTCAAAGATCTTCTAAGCACTCAAAACCTCACTCTTAGATGATATGGAGTTTTTTGAAGTAATGTGCTTAGGAATCTTTGAACCAAATGACATATTTATAACTGTGCTTCCATCAAGAACGGTTAAGAGGTTATGGGAAGTTACCAACCACTAGAGTAGTAGGATAGTGGATCCATGTAGTGGGATAATGAGTAGTTAACCATGATCCCATTAGTGGGATAATGGATAATTAACCACTTTTCCATTAGTGGGATAATGAATAATTAATTACCTTCCCATTAATGAGATAATAGGTAGTTAACTACCTTCCCATTAGTGGGATAATGGGTCAATGAAGTGGGATAATGGACCCATCTAATTCGGACCATATCAACATTAATAAAAATGCTAACATTTTCCCACTTGGTCCGTATATTCTAATCTCATTAATAAAATATAATACACGAATCATGACGATAGTTCTCTTGCAGTGTGTAGTATCTTCCATGTATCACAATGCACTATATCTCTAAACTTTAACCCATATAATTAATGAATAAACTCAATATTTATTCAAGGCCAATACTTTAGTGACTTTTCTGAAAATAAAACTCAATGTGCACACAGTTAACGAGAAATATCATATAAAATAGAGTTTCATAAACATTCATTGTTACAACGAAATTTTACACAGTGAGATAAGTCCCACTGTGACTACATGATCCTTAAATTTTTGTGTTCGCATGCCTTTAAATAAAGGATCAGCTAACATTACTTCAGTGCTAGCGTGTTCAATGATCACTTTCTTGTCTTTAACACGTTCTCTTATGGCTAGATATTTGATGTCGATATGCTTGCTTCGACTACCACTTTATTATTCTTAGCCATAAAGACAGCAGCTGAATTGTCACAATATAACCTTAATGACTTATATATAGAGTCGACAATTCTAAGTCCAGAAATAAAACTCTTTAACCATACACCATGTGAGATAGCCTCAAAACAAGAAACGAACTCAGCTTCCATAGTGAAAGTAGTAACTAGAGTCTGTTTGGCACTTCTCCAAGATATAGCTCCACCAGCTAACATAAATATGTGTCCTGAAGTTGATTTCCTTGAATCAACACAGCCAACAAAGTCTGAATCAGAGTAGCCAATGACTTCCAAGTAATGTGATGTTTGTACATAACTTTCTTTGCAGCTCTCCAGTGGTTAAGACCTGGATTAGTTTGATATCTTCCTAACATTCCAACAACAAATGATATGTCAGGTCTTGTATAAACCTGAGCATACATCAAGCTTCCGACAGCAGAAGCGTAAGGAATGTCCTTCATTTGTCACCCTTCATGATAAGAGCTACACTTGGTGAACAATCTTTCATTCAGAACCTCTCTAAAATTTTATTGATATAGGATTCTTGAGATAAACCTAAGGTACCTTGATGTCTATCTCGATGAATCATAATACCAATAACATAAGATGCATCACCCATGTCTTTCATATCAAAAATTTTAGAGAGAAATTGTTTTACCTCATGTATCATTCCATTATCTTTGGATGAAGTAGGATATCATCCACATATAGAACTAAGAAACATATTTTACTTCCACTGATCTTATGGTATATACATTGACCTATAATGTTCTCAACAAAGTCGAATGAAGAGATAACATTATGAAATTTCAAATACTATTGACGGAAAGCTTGTTTTAGTCCATACATGAATTTCTTTAACTTGCATACCAAGTGCTCACCATTACTAGAGGTGAATCCTTCAAGTTGTTTTATATAAACCTCTTCCTCTATTGTAAGCACCAAGGACATGACAGGGGTTAGGATGAAGAAGTTCAGTTTGGTGAAGAATTAATTGCAGGGGATTTGAGGGAAATATTTAAATGAAAAACAGGAGGCTGACAGTAGCATTTTAAATGATCAAGCTGCTCAAATGGGGGGTCAGGCCTTTAACATCATCTGAGGTATTTGAAGCCAAAAAAACGACGATGGAGCTAAACTCGTTGCATCAATACCCGAGTTAGGAAATGTATGATATATATGATAGATAGAGTTAAGTTTGATATATACATCAACTGTCTACTTGATGTTCTAGTATTAATCCACAATCAATGCTGAAAGAACTTTTGTCAACATGTATGAAGAGAATTAATTAATGAAGAATTTAGAAGCAGAAGTCTGATTTAGAACTTGAAGTTTATTGAAACCTACAACAACCTTAAGTTGATACACCTAATAACTTTGTTCACAATCAAATACATAGTCTCTGGGTAAAATATATTGGGCCAGGTGAATTAATAGGTTACAATATTGTAGATCCACCTTTGCTTGTTACCTTGAACAACGCCTGGTAAAACGATTTCGTATATAAAGACCCAAAAAGGGATGATGGAGCTAAATTCTTTATTGTATCAATCTCTGAGTTAGCTTGCAACATGAAAATAAAATGGCAATTATGCCTAACCAGCAGAAATGAAAGGCAACAGAGTTTTCATTTCAAGATTAAACCCAGTAAACACCTTTTATAAACTTCAATCTTGTTGAAGAGTTAATGTAAGTGTAGTAAGCCACGATAAGGATTCTAGACCCCTCGAGGTGGAGTAACTACAATGTTCTACTCCCACGATATGTAGTTCCTCCAATCGAACTAGTCTTGATAAGACCACTGGTGAAATAGTACTAGATGCTTATTCGAAAAAATTGAACATAAATTAGATTGGTTCAATTTTCCTTTCTCCACTGGCACCTCCTCCAACTGAAAACCTCTGATGCGGAGAATTTCCAAATTGACAAGTTTGCTGATAATGGATATCTCATCCAACCATAAATTACTCAGACATAGCGTCCTCAAATTTGTCAACCTCTGAATGAATGCTGGAAAAGGTGGAATGGTTTATTCATTCCTAACTTCTAGCATGACTAGGTTCAGCTTCTTCGCCATCACTAGTTTTTTGTTTATGTAGTTAATAGAGAATGCAAAAAAAGAGAGAGAGAGAGAGAGAGAGAGAGAGAGAGAGAGAGATGACTAGCTTATTAAGTAAAAGAAAGTTGATGAAGTATCTAAAACGGAAAGAGAGCAGTAGAACCTAATTAGAATGTGTGGCTAGCGGAATAAGACATACCTTGTTATTGAAAATTTGTTGTATCCATTTATTCAGATCATCTACTATCACCTCCTCATAATAGTGATTCACACTTTTAGGATGCGGTGTTCTCACAGATATTCCCTGCTGGACAAACATCTTCATTTCAGGGCAACCTCGGATAGCCACATTTCTTAGTAATGGAAATCCAAGAGCATGGTTTGTCAGAAAGAAATGCCCTAGCTTAGCCAGATCAGAAGCTCCAGCTGATCCAATCGGTGAAATCAGGTCATGATTATTTCTCCTTTTGTGATCACTTCTTCCATTGATTCACAAGCAATTATATGTAGTTTTTTTAGATTTAAAAAAGTTGTGGCCACTGATAGAGATATCAAGTTTCTCAATTTTCCACAACCCAATACTAACAATGTTTGAAGTTTGGTGAAGTAGTCAGTTGGAAGTTGGTGGGAGCATAGAGCACTTATGCTTTTAAGTTTCCAGATTGTTAGCTCTTCCAAGGTTGGGACAAGAAATCTGCGAGCTTTCAAGTATCAAACTTTGTTGCAGATACAGTTGGAGCTATTGAGTGGAGATCTCGTTTCATATTTTAAAAAAGTTTTTAGTATCTCAAATGCATTGGAGTAGTTTTAATTAATGGGAAACTTTCACATATAGACACTTAAAAATAATTAATTACTCTCCATAGATACAGTTTGATAATTACAATTTGTAGCTACATGTATATGGAGGAGAGAGGCGAGCGAGACTGGGAGAGAGAGGAGAGAGGCGAGAGAAAGGGGGAAAAGAGTGGGAGAAAGGTGAATTGTATATGTATATTGGTTAGATAATTGTATATTATACATATGTAATTGTATATATGTCAAGAAGACTGGGAGAGGGATGACATAGGCGAGCGAGACTGGGAGAGAGAGAGGAGAGAGGTGAGTGATATCAAGAGAGGGAGGATAGAGGCGAGCGAGAGAGGGAAGAGAACGGGAGAGAGGTGAATTATATATGTATATAATTATATATAACTGTATATTATACATATACATATACATTTGTATGAATGGCAAGCGAGATTGAGAGAGGGAGGAGAGAGAGCAGAGAGTGGGAGAGAGGCGAATTGTATATATGTATATAGGCTAAAAAATTGTATATTATACATATTTATCTCCTGGTGAATTGTACATATACAAACATGACTAATTATACAGACTCGAAGTTAGCACACCTAATTAATGTATAATGTTAGTTGTAAGTGGTAATTATATCAAACTATAACTATGATGAGTAATTAAATAGTATAAGTTTGCTTATATGCGTAATTTTTCCTTTAATTAATTATTATCAAGTTGCACACGAGCTATCAGTTCAACAAAAACACAAATTACGATTGAGCGAGATAAGCAGATTACTTCAGTAAACCCTAAACCCATGCTTTTATCCTCTGTCTCGTGGAGATTTGAGGGCAGCAGTCTTATGGTTGTTCTAGCTGTATCCCAGCATCCTACTGAGGAAAAAGCACAACCATAACATATTCAAAATACTACTGATTCAACATATAAACCGACACACGTTGCATAACTTCAAGCCACCAGGCATATATCCAAAAGTGAGTTGAAACCAATTAAGTTCATTCATGGAATTCCAACCATCGAATTCACCATGGATGAAGTTAATGAATTCAGCATAGAGGAAGGACTACATCAAGCCGTTATTCTCAAAATTTTCTTACGGAAAACCAGAACTAAATGAATTGCGCAAAGTTCTTCTAAAGAAAATCGATAGTAAAGGTCATTGTAACATTGGACAACTTGAGTTTCGTCATCTCTTGATTAGGTTTGATTTATATGAAGACTTCGTTCAAGTTTTGTCGAGAAACTCTGGTTATATCAAATTCTATGGTGAAGAGTTTCTATTTAGAACGTTTCTCTAGACTATATGGTTCAATCCTAAGGAATAAACACCGAAACCATTGACATGGATATCTTTTCTAGATTTGCCACCAAATCTTTCTGCCAAAAAATCACTTTTATCATTGTTTCAGCCGTTGGGAAACCAGTTGCTGTAGATAAAGCCACTGAGAACATACCAGGCCTAGAGTTAAAGGTCATTCTAGATCTACTAAATAAGCATCCAAAAAAACTAAAGTTATTCTTCGTGGACAAAGATTCAGGCAAAGTTATTGAGCATTATTCAAGAGTTTGTTTATGATATTCTCCCAAACTATTGTATACACTGTAAGCGACAAGGGCATGATGAAAAAGTTGTTGTGTGTTTTCTCGGCAAGGTCGATGCAAAAAATCAGAATGATGCAAAGGATTAAGGTATGGATGTGGAGCAATATCAAGGTGATGCAAGGGACCTTATAAATGCTAAATTTCAGAGCAAAAGCAACAAAGAAGAACAGGGACAGTTGGTCCTTGATGATAATTCTGGTGAAGGAAGAGATTCTCGAAATAATTTGGGGATGCTACTATTTATCGAGCTGTTGCAAATAGTTCTGAAGAAGCTACAACTTTTAACTCTAATAATGAAGAGAATCTAGAGAACAAAGGCAAATCGATTGAGGCTGCTACGCGGGGTGTTGAGAAAGATGAAATGTTGGGTTCGCCTAATGTAGTTGCGTCTAAACAAGATAACTCCATTGCAGGGAACTCCAATAATGAATAGACTTTGGTCTCACATAAAAAAAAGATTTCGAAAAGAGTGTCTTTTTAAGGGTATTTTCGACTTTTAGGAGTCGCCACTTAATTTTTTAAGAAAAATCAAGAAAATTTATTTCCAAAACAACTTAAACAGAAAAATTTGTTTTGAAAATATTTTAAGGGGTTCGGGATTCTTATTAGTGTCTTAGGAAGGTGTAAGGCACCTAAGACACTCCGCTAACTTACGGTTTTCCGGCGATTAACTTATTTGACTATTTATTTTAACTTTTGCGAATCTTTCCTTTATAAGAGTTTATCTAAACGAATTTTACAAGTTTTGAAATACTCATTGTTTTAAGGTTAAAGCTCTTTAAATTCAAACGAACTTGCAGAATTTGGATTTTTCAAACTTATTAGAATTTTAGACAAATTTACAAGTTGAACTTTCTATCGCTTTTAAGGCTTAGTTTTAAATTTAATAAAATAGAAAAGCGTCTCCGCGGGGTTCGGAATTTTCTAACCTTAAACTAACGGCATTTAAGTAAAAGCACGTAAATAAAGAGTAAGGAGAGAGAGAGAGAGAGAGAGAGAGAGAGAGAGAGAGAGATTTGGGTCCAAACTGGGGTTCTGTTCGCCTTGACCGAGTTTTGGACCCATCTGTTTTCTTTTGGGTTTTTGACCCATTCACCTGTCCTAATCTAAACATATAAAAGAAATACAAGAAAGTAAAACGATAAGGGCTTATGCCCATTACAAACGAAATACAACACAATAAGAAAATCTTCTAATTCGCCTTTGGATTCTTCTTCAATACTCTCAACTTCGGAATCTCCTTGTCTGTTTCAAGGCTTGACTCGAATGAAAGACTTTTGAGCCTTTATGTCTCTCTCGGAATAAAGAGGACGAGAGTTTAATAATAAACTCGGACGGTGTTACATGCATAAAGATGGAAACAATGATTAGTAATCAAGACAACATCCCAAAAAATAACAACAACAAGATTTAACTTAAGACAAGGATGATTAATATAGGGAAACAAATTCTAAAGAACTTAATAATTCAAATCACGCCACTTACCACATGACAAACTACCTAAGCAAGAGACAAAATGGCAAATATAGAATACACAGCACTAAGTGAAAGTAAGCAACTAAGTTATTCATTCTGTGCTTAGTTGATATATGACATAAACACATTTGCATGATAAATCCAAATGACCTCAAACATTCCTCACAAGCTTTGAAACACAGAAAGCATGCATATTCTGAAGCACTTAAGTCAAAGTCTAACATGAAGAAAGCAACCGGTAACTTATAACAATCAAATGCTAAAGTCTCAAGAAAAGGTTATATAATTTCGCTAAGCATACACAACTATATATAGATGAAGTTAGGGTAGGCAGTAAAGACCTTTTTTCGTATCAACAGCAATCAAAACATATTTTTTTTAGGACAATAAAGAAGCAATCCCAACAGCTCATTTTCCCTTTGACACTTAAATACCCATCAGGAGATGCGAAGTAGTCAAAATATTATATCAAATCGGCTAGCATTTCAACTCACGATAGACATATAGAGAAACCAAGCTGTTTACCAAAGGCCTTTCAGACACTGTCCATACAAAATTTCACATCCCGTGCCCCCCAAAACTGGAACACATAGACTCGAATTCACAGTAAATGCTAACAGTAATCTTCAGAAAAACAGCAAGAAACAGTGATAAAGCTATGAGTTACAAACCAACTGCCAGCCAAAACAATCCTAAATGCTGATACACAAGCAGCCTACGCCATGATGAACTCGCGAAAGAACAAAAGGCACGAAACAGCCATCTTTCAGCGGAAAACAGACCAGCACAGTATACTCACTAACATCAGGACAGCCCCGACTAGCGAAAACTTCCAATAGCGGACCCATTACTATTACATCGGTCAACAACACATAAAAATGCTTCGAAAATCCACATATAAGCTCACTTTCATAAGAAAAGAGTAGATTAAGGAATATTGATAATAAGATGCGTCAAAATAAACTGGACGTTACCTTTTGGGGAGCAACGTACTTGGAGGTTACGAGCAAGGGAGAAACACCACTATCACGACTTCAAACCAACCTCCATCTCGAATACGTGAGCTGGAACAACACACCCACGCTTGACAAAATGATTTTCTCTTATCCGAATCGCTCAGAAAATCTCACGGGTAGCCCCTTCACGAAACAGAAAATCCTACCAAAGAGAATAAATATGAATCCTCTATCGGGTTCTTTCTTTTTTTCGAAAGTCTCGATCGTCTTTTGTGTTTTATAACGGGGAAGGTTCCAATCAAAAACAACAACAGCCAACCCCCTTTCTGAAGGCGGAAGGGGGGTTTTTATAGAAGATTTTAGGGTTTCGATTTTTTTTGGGGGGTGGGTAATACGATTTTCCGCCCATTTTGAATTTGAAATCCGAGGCCTTATCCGAATCTGGGGAATATGCCCTTTCTTGATGCTCCCAACTGCTGCGTTCCAACGGAAAAGGGACGAGGTGGAGGGTCAAGATGAGTTCGTGGTACTGGCGAGCTACGTGGCGCGATCTTGGCACCACGGACAAAACTTCAGCCTCCCCTTCTACCAGGTCTGCGCGAGAGTACAATTTGCAGAAGAAAACGACTCCAAAGAGCTGTTGCACAGCTCGCGTGAGAGAGAGGAGGAGAGAGGAGGACGCGGGAGAGGTGAACACGCGAAGGCACGCGCGGGAGGGAGTTCTGTTTCCTGTCCTTTTGAGAATTTTGGCGTCTGTTGGGGTCGTGTGGGTTCGTTTGCAGGGGGAGGCTCGCGTGAGGGAGGGAAAGAGAGGAGGAGAGAGAGCGTGGGAGATGGGGTCGCGTCTGGGCGTGAGGGAGATTTCTGGGTTTGTTGTTTTCTGAAGAACGCGTGGGGGGAGAGACGAGCGTGTGGGGGACTTGGGGAAGGGGAAGAATGAGGGGCGAAACGGGTCAAATAATTGGACTGGGTGGGTTATGGGTTTTAGTGGATTGGGTTGGATGTTTAGGCTTGGGTTGAGGAAAGGAAGTGGGCTGCTGATGTGGGAATTGGGTTGAGGATTTGGGCCGCCTGGGATTTAATTTAGTGGGATGAGGGGGCAATTGGGTTGAGGGAAATTAATTAAAATGGGGGTAAGGGAGTTGGGATTAATTTGACAAACCACCAATTAAAATGACGAATTTGTATTGACTAATTAACGAGCTTCTTTGTTTAGTAGTTTAATTATTAAAATCGTAAAAGTGATTAAAGTATAATTATAATCTAGATTAAGCTAGTTTAATAAAACACTTAGGTGTATATTTTGATGATTTTTGAATAATCATAAGATATACTACTTATATACATAATTATGTAAATATGTATATTACCTAAAAATTATGACAAAAGGTATCCGAATTAACATAACATTCATGTATTATATTATTATATTCGTAAAATTTATAAAACTAATTAATTTAAATTATTTGAAAAACTTAGGAAGCTCGATAATTAATTTTACACTGACGCGGGTCAAAATTGGGTGTCAACAACTGTCCATCATTTTACTCGGGTTGATGCAAGCAATTCGAGGAAAATGAAATTGACCGAACCAATTTTGACCAACCCCATTCATTTTTTAAAGAAGGATTTGACAAAGGGTTTAGGAATTATGGCCGAACCCTTGAAACGGGTTCCTACATATCTCAGGCTATATGAGAATTCAGGCCACTTGTAGTTCGATAAGCTTGATTTATCGCACGATTTTGAAAGAATCAAAAGCCACCTCGATACCTTTTTATGAAGGTATCGAAATGCTCGAGAATAGGATTCGAGAGCGAATATTGGAATACAGCCGAGTTTTCAACATTGAATCCGCCTACATACCCTTAAACCTTCGGAATCAGGCTATGTGTAGTTCGACTCGATCGATGGAAAAGGAAATCTATTATGCTAGATAACCATTGGCTTTGGACAAGTGACAAATTAACGAGTATGAAAAGGAGGCTTGTAACCTCTTAGCCATGAATGTGGCGCGCTTCACACCCATAATCAAGAACTTACTCGACATAATTTCCAAAGCTCTTGGCATATTGTCACTCAGATTGGAAACTTGCTTCCGATAAATCGGGACATCCGAATGAGAGACAGAAACTGACAGAACTAAGAAAAACCCGCATGCTTCGAGAGGGTGGTTCGATTGTGGTGGAAGTCGCTCCTCTGCTCGCGTCCTAAGAGTGTGATATTCCTCTTTGGACTGTGTCCCAGTTCGCTGCTAAGAAAAAGTTCCACGTTGTGCTGCATCCTTTTTGATGTCATCCGCACCTGTGGTTTTTGTGAGAATTCATCCTTTTGGATGCTCTCGACAAAGACTGAGATAAAACTCGTCAGCTTAAAGAATGCAATTAGGAAGGGAGACAGTGTCTTTTTACCATGTCGACACTTCATGGTTCTCCTCAATATTCGACGTCGACTCGATCGGTCTGATATCTAGCAAATAAAGCTTATGCCTTGTGCTTTGTAAATAAAATCTTCAGTGTACTCTTCGTTTGATGCTAAAATAAATAAATAAATGAATGTTGATTAGATATTGATGTCTCTTTTGTCGTCATTTTTGATGCTTTGTTTTTAATCAAAATAAAAGATGCAGTTGAGGCCGATGGATAAAGGTTGCTCTTTCTTCATCCGTGTATGTCCTCTTGCGGGGCATGAATATCTTCCCGCGATACGTAAATTCTTGCGAGGTATGAAATCCTCTCGCAATGCATAACTTTCAGCGAGACATGAAATCTTCTCGCGATGTGCAAATTTCAACGAGGCATGGATCCTTCTCGTGATGCATAAATTTCGGCGAGGTATGAACTCTTCTCGCAATATATAAATTTGACGAGGCATGAAATCTTCTTGTCGTGCATAAATTCAAGCGAGGTATAAAGTCTTCTCGCGATATATAAATTTGACGAGGCATGAAATCCTCTCGTCGTGCATAAATTCAAGCGAGGGATAAAGTCTTCTCGCGATATATAAATTTGACGAGGCATGAGGTCTTCTCGTCGTGCATAAATTCAAGCGAGGTATAAAGTCTTCTCGCGATACATAAATTTGACGAGGCATGATCTCTTCTCATCGAGCATAAATTCCAGCGAGGTATAAAGTCTTCTCGCGATGTATAAATATCAAATTTGCAATGCATGACTTTTCGCAATGCATGATTTTCCGCGATGCATGATTTTCCGCAATGCATGATTTCCGCAATGCATGATTTTCGCGATGCATGATTTTTGTGATGCATGTTTTTTTGCAATGCATGATTTTCGCGATGCATGATTTTCAGCAATGCATGATTCTCGCGATGCATGTTTTTCCGCAATGCATGATTTTCGTGATGCATGATTTTTGCGCAATGCATTATTTTCCGCGATGCATGATTTTTTGCAATGCATGATTTTTAACGAGGCCTGGACGGCTCGATAATGTTCCAACTGTAACGAGGTGGATGGCTCGATAATGTTCCAACTGTAACGAGGTGGATGGCTCGATAATGTTCCATTGTAACGAGGTGGATGTCTCGATAATGTTCCAACTGTAACGAGGTGGATGGCTCGATAATGTTCCAACTGTAACGAGGTGGATGTCTCGATAATGTTCCAACTGTAACGAGGTGGATGGCTCGATAATGTTCCAACTGTAACGAGGTGGATGGCTCGATAATGTTCCACTGTAACGAGGTGGATGGCTCGATAATGTTCCAACTGTAACGAGGTGGATGGCTCGATAATGTTCCACTGTAACGAGGTGGATGTCTCGATAATGTTCCACTATAACGAGGTGGATGTCTCAATAATGTTCCACTGTAACGAGGTGGATGTCTCGATAATGTTCCACTGTAACGAGGTGGATGGCTCGATAATGTTCCACTGTAACGAGGTGGATGTCTCGATAATGTTCCACTGTAATGAGGTGGATGGCTCGATAATAGTCCAACTGTAACGAGGTGGACGGCTCGATAATATTCCTGCAAGATAAAAAGAAACTTGTTTAGAAATCACTTGAGGCAATATAAAGGAATAGAGATAAAATAAGGTGGAATATTTTCAAGGTTTTGTTGAGGAGTCCACAATGGGTGCAAGTGACGCCTTTTGTCATTCTTGACAGTTTTACATAGCCATTTTTGTGACTTCAATGTTCCTGCATCCAAAGAAAAATTCTTAGTTTGAAAGACTGATTTGTGTTGGTTTTGTCTCCATGCTCCTTCTTGCAGTTGACTTGCACGCTCGCCCATTCTTTATATGACATATTTGATGGTATTTTTTTGAAGACCCTCCTCAAAAATTTGTCCCGGTCTACCATATAGAAGAACTCTTATAACTTGCTCTGTTAACTCTTAGGTTGCTCACTCTGGAATTTTGAGGTCCCTCCTCAAAATTTGTCCCAATTTACCTTAATAAGTAACAAATGACATTTGTGGAATTTTTGAGATCATCTCAAAAATTCTGTCCCAGTTGCAAACCAGATTGTCGTAATTTTTGAGATCCACCCAAGGCTAATCTCCGTAGAATTTTGGTCTTCTGTTTTGACTTGTTAAAGAAGTCCAACTTCAAATGAATTTTTGAGATCCTCTCAAAAATTCTGTCCCAGTTTCCACTATGAAGAGAAATGGAAATCTTACTGGGTGTATGACCGAGCCGTTGTGGCGCCTACGTATCCCATTGGAGCAGGAATCAGGTCAAACGTAGTTCCCCTCTCAAGGGTTAACCAAAATAGGAAGTTTTGATAATGAAACGACCGAGGCCGACATAGGCTGCCTACGTATCTCATTCTTGAGAATTCAGGTCGAACGTAGTTCCAACAAGAAATGTGCGATACATTTTCAAAAGAAAGGTAACAAAACTTCATACGCAAAATTTGGCAATGTTGGGCATTCTTCTTCTCGAATTAGTATCTTCAAATGACTCAGTTCAGAAATGTCTTGTACTCACTCTTGAGCATCCAATATGTCATCCATTCAGGTGGTTTCCTCGATATTGATCAAGTTGTTGTTGATCATGTTTTGTATCTTGTGCTTCAGAGTTGAACAATTCTCTGTGTCGTGTCCAACGGCTCCTGAATGATAAGCACATCTGTGGTCAACTCTGTAAAATTTTCCCAAAGGATTGGCTGGTCTTCCTTCTATAGGATAAAGCATACCCATTGCTTTTCAACCTTTCATAAAGTTGAGTTTGAGATTCTCTTAATGGTGTAAATACTTTAGGAGCCTTCCTGAATTTTGGGCGAGGAAATTTTTTCTGACTGACATTATGGTTTTGATATTTCTTTTGAGAAGCTGACCTCATATGAGTAGCCGTGATCGTACTTACCTCCTCCACTTTTCCTTTTGATCTATCCATATCACTGATTCTAGTAGATTTTCCATTAGATCGCAATGCGGTAAGTTTGGTGAGCTTTCCAGTCTTGAAACCATCTTCCAAAGCTTCTCCCACTTTGACAATCTCGACAAACTTTTGTCCCATCATACACAACATTCTTTCATAGTACTCAGGCTCTTTAGTACGAATGAACATTTCAGTGATCTCACGTTCGGACATTGGAGGTTGAACTCTTGCGGCCTCTTTTCTCCAACGAAAAGCGTACTCTCGATAATTTTCTGTAGACTTCTGTCTGATCTTCTCCAAGTAGTAGCGATTTGGGACATCTTCTATGTTATGTCCAAATCTTTCCGTGAAATCCTTTGCGAGTGCATTCCAACTTTTCCATTGTTTTAGCTCCTGTGATGTAAGCCACTCCAGAGCTTCTCCACTTAGACTTCGACCGAAGAGACGCATCAATAATGCTTTGTTTTTTCCAACTCCCACGAGTTGATCACAGTAAACTTTCAGATGTGCTAGAGGATTTCCTGTTCCATTAAAAGTGACAAACTTTGGCACTTTGAACCCTTCCGGGAGGTCGAGACTCGGGTGGATGCATAAATCCTTATAGCTCAACCCATCAACTTCGGAAATGTAGTGCAACTCCTTCACGGCTTTCCTGATCTCTTCTTTAATATTTACCTTGTCTGCCTCTCCTCTTGACCTCCACTCTCTCTCCTGTTCCTTATAGTGATCAAGCTCGGAACAGTGGGCATAAGGTTCATTTGGAATTGGGATTTGGAAAGTAGTCTTCTGAGGTATGGTTGGAACAATGGAGGGATTCTGGGTATTTTGAGTGACTTGATAATTTTGGGGGAAATTTTGAGGATCGGTATTTTGGTTTTGAAGATTGGGGAAGGTTTGAGCATCGTTCGTATTTTGGTTTTGAGAGAGATGAAGGATTTGAAGGTTAGTATTTTGTGGATGTTGTGGTGCTTGACACGATGTGGTGGCGTGACGGGGATTGGGGATAGTTGAGTCAATGGTAGGAGGATTTTGAGTGGGATTAGAGAGAATGTTCTGAACTTGTTCCGCGTTTGAGGGAGGAAAGTGGAGTGGAGGTCTTCCATCTCTTAGAGGGTTGAAGGATGAAACTGGATTAGACCCATCTTGCATTCTTTGCATTTCGACCCTCATTTCGGCAATCTGTTGCATCAACTGCATAATCAATTCATTTTTGTCAGCGGCGGCGGGTGGAGCGGCGGCGGGTGGAGCCACGACAACATCATTCATGTCAATCTCATCATTGTTATCCCCCATTGTTGTCTTTTCTTTTTGCGAATTTGATCGGGGGAGGAATCTTTGGATCCTTAGACCTCGGATGATAAACCAACTTACCAACACAAATCAGTCTTAAATACCTGACAAATGAAAAAAAAAAACTCAAAAGACCAATGTGTTAGTGCCTTGAGGTGGTAAATAATACAAGATATCACATATAGGTGTAAACACATAAGAGTTGCTTTATTCGGAGATAAACTGCTCACCAATATGAAGAAATGGTTAAATAGGCAGAATTTGTCTACTTGACTTTGGGATTAGTGAAAAAAAACATCGACTTGAGTCGAGACAAAGATAACGGTATCTTTCATTACCGTACTTGGATTTTTGATTGAGATGTGGCTCTAATTTCTTTGTAAGAGTTAAAATTTCTCAAAATTCTTTTGATTTGGAATGACGAATCTTTTTTTTTTTTTTGAAACTAAAGACTCGAAGAGTATTTGGACGCACTTTTGATAGTGGCTTGATATTTGTGCTTACGGGTTCTAAAAGTATTTGAAGAACAGTGAGCTAGAATATCTCCAGATATAACAACATATTCACGTAAACAAATATTACGCGTTCTAAACAGATATGTGACCCTTTTGTGTCAAGGGTGGGCCTAGCGATTTGAGGGACGTATACGTCATTTGAAAACCGTATACATCCTTCAAATTTAAACACATAAATATGAACATCCATTTAGGCCGTGGGCCGTTTTGGACTCAAGGCGGTCTTCTAATGGGCCCAATACGCCATGGGTATTGGGTCATCTTAGGCAAATGCGCTATTTCGGGATTTGGTTTAGCTCTATCCTAGTTTTACTAGAATTGTCTTCAAATAGACGGTTACCCGAGTCGGACAAACATCGGGGTGGAGCTATCGAGTAACGCCGAATAACCACATTCTGACTATTTATTCGATACTCCCAAATGAGTTCTTGGGGTATTTCTGAGAGAAGTCGCGGTAAGCCGCGTAACTTCCGTTTCCTAATGCAACTATTTGCCGTTTGGCGGATGTTATGCCATGAAAGAATGCAATTTTCAAAAACTAAAGTATTTAAACAATTTAAACAAGTAAACAATTATCGCAAATAGTCAAACAAGTTAATCTTAAGGTTAGAATACTCCAAATGCTCCCCAGCGGAGTCGTCATTTCTGTTTTATCGGAAAAAAAAGATTTCGAAAAGAGTGTCTTTTTAAGGGTATTTTTGACTTTTAGGAGTCGCCACTTAATTTTTTAAGAAAAATCAAGAAAATTTATTTCCAAAACAACTTAAACAGAAAAATTTGTTTTGAAAATATTTTAAGGGGTTCGGGATTCTTATTAGTGTCTTAGGAAGGTGTAAGGCACCTAAGACACTCCGCTAACTTACGGTTTTCCGGCGATTAACTTATTTGACTATTTATTTTAACTTTTGTGAATCTTTCCTTTATAAGAGTTTATCTAAACGAATTTTACAAGTTTTGAAATACTCATTGTTTTAAGGTTAAAGCTCTTTAAATTCAAACGAACTTGCAGAATTTGGATTTTTCAAACTTATTAGAATTTTAGATAAATTTACAAGTTGAACTTTCTATCGCTTTTAAGGCTTAGTTTTAAATTTAATAAAATAGAAAAGCGTCTCCGCGGGGTTCGAAATTTTCTAACCTTAAACTAACGGCATTTAAGTAAAAGCACGTAAATAAAGAGTAAGGAGAGAGAGAGAGAGAGAGAGAGATTTGGGTCCAAACTGGGGTTCTGTTCGCCTTGACCGAGTTTTGGACCCATCTGTTTTCTTTTGGGTTTTTGACCCATTCACCTGTCCTAATCTAAACATATAAAAGAAATACAAGAAAGTAAAACGATAAGGGCTTATGCCCATTACAAACGAAATACAACACAATAAGAAAATCTTCTAATTCGCCTTTGGATTCTTCTTCAATACTCTCAACTTCGGAATCTCCTTGTCTGTTTCAAGGCTTGACTCGAATGAAAGACTTTTGAGCCTTTATGGCTCTCTCGGAATAAAGAGGACGAGAGTTTAATAATAAACTCGGACGGTGTTACATGCATAAAGATGGAAACAATGATTAGTAATCAAGACAACATCCCAAACAATAACAACAACAAGATTTAACTTAAGACAAGGATGATTAATATAGGGAAACAAATTCTAAAGAACTTAATAATTCAAGTCACGCCACTTACCACATGACAAACTACCTAAGCAAGAGACAAAATGGCAAATATAGAATACACAGCACTAAGTGAAAGTAAGCAACTAAGTTATTCATTCCGTGCTTAGTTGATATATGACATAAACACATTTGCATGATAAATCCAAATGACCTCAAACATTCCTCACAAGCTTTGAAACACAGAAAGCATGCATATTCTGAAGCACTTAAGTCAAAGTCTAACATGAAGAAAGCAACCGGTAACTTATAACAATCAAATGCTAAAGTCTCAAGAAAAGGTTATATAATTTCGCTAAGCATACACAACTATATATAGATGAAGTTAGGGTAGGCAGTAAAGACCTTTTTTCGTATCAACAGCAATCAAAACATATTTTTTTTAGGACAATAAAGAAGCAATCCCAACAGCTCATTTTCCCTTTGACACTTAAATACCCATCAGGAGATGCGAAGTAGTCAAAATATTATATCAAATCGGCTAGCATTTCAACTCACGATAGACATATAGAGAAACCAAGCTGTTTACCAAAGGCCTTTCAGACACTGTCCATACAAAATTTCATATCCTGCGCCCCCCAAAACTGGAACACATAGACTCGAATTCACAATAAATGCTAACGGTAATCTTCAGAAAAACAGCAAGAAACAGTGATAAAGCTATGAGTTACAAACCAACTGCCAGCCAAAACAATCCTAAATGCTGATACACAAGCAGCCTACGCCATGATGAACTCGCGAAAGAACAAAAGGCACGAAACAGCCATCTTTCAGCGGAAAACAGACCAGCACAGAATACTCACTAACATCAGGACAGCCCCGACTAGCGAAAACTTCCAATAGCTGACCCATTACTATTACAGCGATCAACAACACATAAAAATGCTTCGAACATCCACATATAAGCTCACTTTCATAAGAAAAGAGTAGATGAAGGAATATTGATAGTAAGATGCGTCAAAATAAACTGGACGTTACCTTTTGGGGAGCAACAAACTTGGAGGTTACGAGCAAGGGAGAAACACCACTATCACGACCTCAAACCAACCTCCATCTCGAATACCTGAGCTGTAACGACACACCCACGCTTGACGAAATGATTTTCTCTTATCCGAATCGCTCAGAAAATCTCACGGGTAGCCCCTTCACGAAACAGAAAATCCTACCAAAGAGAATAAATATGAATCCTCTATCGGGTTCTTTCTTCTTTTCGAAAGTCTCGATCGTCTTTTGTGTTTTATAACGGGGAAGGTTCCAATCAAAAACAACAACAGCCAACCCCCTTTCTGAAGGCGGAAGGGGGGTTTTTATAGAAGATTTTAGGGTTTCGATTTTTTTTTGGGGGTGGGTAATACGATTTTCTGCCCATTTTGAATTTGAAATCCGAGGCCTTATCCGAATCTGGGGAATATGCCCTTTCTTGATGCTCCCAACTGCTGCGTTCAAACGGAAAAGGGACGAGGTGGAGGGTCAAGATGAGTTCGTGGTACTGGCGAGCTACGTGGCGCAATCTTGGCACCACGGACAAAACTTCAGCCTCCCCTGCTACCAGGTCTGCGCGAGAGTACAATTTGCAGACGAAAACGACTCCAAAGAGCCGTTGCACAGCTCGCGTGAGAGAGAGGAGGAGAGAGGAGGACGCGGGAGAGGTGAACACGCGAAGGCACGCGCGGGAGGGAGTTCTGTATCCTGTCCTTTTGAGAATTTTGGCATCTGTTGGGGTCGCGTGGGTTCGTTTGCAGGGGGAGGCTCGCGTGAGGGAGGGAAAGAGAGGAGGAGAGAGAGCGTGGGAGACGGGGTCGCGTCTGGGCGTGAGGGAGATTTCTGGGTTTGTTGTTTTCTGAAGAACGCGTGGGGGGAGAGACGAGCGTGTGGGGGACTTGGGGAAGGGGAACAAAGAGGGGCGAAACGGGTCAAATAATTGGACTGGGTGGGTTATGGGTTTTAGTGGATTGGGTTGGATGTTTAGGCTTGGGTTGAGGAAAGGAAGTGGGCTGCTAATGTGGGAATTGGGTTGAGGATTTGGGCCGCCTGGGATTTAATTTAGTGGGCTGAGGGGGCAATTGGGTTGAGGGAAATTAATTAAAATGGGGGGAAGGGAGTTGGAATTAATTTGACAAACCACCAATTAAAATGACGAATTTGTATTGACTAATTAACGAGCTTCTTTGTTTAGTAGTTTAATTATTAAAATCGTAAAAGTGATTAAAATATAATTATAATCTAGATTAAGCTAGTTTAATAAAACACTTAGGTGTATATTTTGATGATTTTTGAATAATCATAAGATATACTACTTATATACATAATTATGTAAATATGTATATTACCTAAAAATTATGACAAAAGGTATCCGAATTAACATAACATTCATGTATTATATTATTATATTCGTAAAATTTATAAAACTAATTAATTTAAATTATTTGAAAAACTTAGGAAGCTCGATAATTAATTTTACACTGACGCGGGTCAAAATTGGGTGTCAACAATTCTAGATCTACTAAATAAGCATCCAAAAAAACTAAAGTTATTCTTCGTGGACAAAGATTCAGGCAAAGTTATTGAGCATTATTCAAGAGTTTGTTTATGATATTCTCCCAAACTATTGTATACACTGTAAGCGACAAGGGCATGATGAAAAAGTTGTTGTGTGTTTCTCGGCAAGGTCGATGCAAAAAATCAGAATGATGCAAAGGATTAAGGTATGGATGTGGAGCAATATCAAGGTGATGCAAGGGACCTTATAAATGCTAAATTTCAGAGCAAAAGCAACAAAGAAGAACAGGGACAGTTGGTCCTTGATGATAATTCTGGTGAAGGAAGAGATTCTCGAAATAATTTGGGGATGCTACTATTGATCGAGCTGTTGCAAATAGTTCTGAAGAAGCTACAACTTTTAACTCTAATAATGAATAGAATCTAGAGAACAAAGGCAAATCGATTGAGGCTGCTACGCGGGGTGTTGAGAAAGATGAAATGTTGGGTTCGCCTAATGTAGTTGCGTCTAAACAAGATAACTCCATTGCAGTGAACTCCAATAATGAATAGACTTTGGTCTCACATAAAAAAAAATGGTGTTTCTAAGTCCTCAAACAATCAGATTTTGCACCAATACAATTGTACAAAGATTGAGCTTGATAGAAGCAACATCATAATTGAATGTACTCAATTCGACGTGTTGCGAGAGAAGAATGTTGGGCAGTAAGAAAGGATACATGGTAAACATGAATTATCTACTGAATTTGGGAGTACTTTAGGCAAATCCCAACCTGTTATTGGTGTACTTCAGCACACAAAATTCTGCACAGTTTGACAAAAACGTTAACAATTCGGATCTTGTTCCTCGAGATTTGAACAAGAATAGAGAGCATGTTAATCAACTAAGTTGTTTTGACACATGAATATGAGTTCATTGTTACAGAGGGGATATCTGGTAATAAATCAGTCCAAATACATCTATCATGGATGTTTCGAATCCAGTGGAAGCTAAAAACAGTTTTGAATGTTTTTTAAAGAAAAAACAAAAGGAAATGAGTGCTTCTAAATGGGCAGATTTAGTTGAGGAAGAGGAAAACATTACTTCACCTCCTATGAGTTAGTTAAGCCCTCAAGCATCCGAGTTTGTGCCTACAAGTAAGGCAAAACCATCTATGGCAATGACAACTCATAGCTTTAAAAAGAGTTTGGCCATGAACACCAAAGATATTGGAGTGTTGGCTAAGAGTCATGATTCAGAAGTTATAGTTTCAGGAATTAGTCTAATTGCAGCTTATGATGGTGACTTGGGAACAGACATGTCTGATGGGGATGATGAGGAAGAGATGTTGGACATATGCTTTGATAAGGTGGCCAAGGAAGGGGATCTCTCACCAAGGCAACAAAGAAGTGGAAGCAACAAAATAAAAAAGAAGGCACATGGAAGCCAACACAGTTGGGATGGTAAGGTGAGTGAGGAATTTGTTCCAATGCACCTACCCATGCCATCAAGTGTTTTTGGACGTGTCAACAAATTTAACAAGATCCAATAAATCCAATAAGATTGATGAACTATCAAGTGTTTTTGGACGTATATAGTTGGAGAAGAAGATAAGAAGAAAATACCTCAAGTTACTTTTGACGGACAAACTGTCTTTTTTAGTTCATACATATATACATTGAAGTTAGAGGCTAATAACTCAATCTTCTTCTTGATTTTTTTATTCTTGCATTACTTAAGTATCGTCATTTGTCATATCATTATAGAGAATAATATAAACTCTACGATGATCATAGGATACCTAGTTTTGCTCTTTTTTCTTCATGCTTGTTAAGTAGTAGAGTATAAAAAAAGAGAGTAGTAGTTTTTTTTTCCATTTGGCTTGGTCTAGAGGGGTAAAAAAAAGTTTAGATAGTTTTTGAAAGCCACATGACATTTTTTAAATTAAAATATCACTATTATATATTTTTTAATTAAATAAATATAAATTTATTAATGAAAAAGAAAATTATGCACCATATATTAGACGGTAGAGGTAAATATGCATCAATTTTATCAACAAGAGGTATATTTGCTCAAAATCACAAAGTTGAGCAATATATTTGCCTATTTTCCCTTAATTCAATGAATAATTTAGGTTTCACGTATTCTCTTGTAAAATTTATCATAAATACCCATCTTTTTGCAAATATAAAAATAAACGGAAAATGGTCTAAAATGCCTTTATTGTTACTTAATAAGGCAAAATAAATATATAATTTATTTTCTTTTTGAACACATTCTCTTCCTAATGATTTTTTTTTATTAGCAAATATTTATCCTACTTCAGGGGAAAAAAATAACACTAATAATATTTCTTATTTTATTATAAAAATTAAAATAAAAAGTAATGGTTGATTTACTATGATCTTATATATATAACATATACTATCCGTTTAAAGGGTACATTTTTATTAGTTAAAGTAATTTAAAAATAAAAAAAAACAAGAATAGAGTACTTAAAAGTAATATCTTTTAATAGGAATGAGATTCATTTAAGAAGAAAAGAAGTAATATGTTTAAACTGAAAAATGTATTTTTGACTCGGTTAGTAACAAGAGCAACATTTCCACAACAAACTACCAACAAAAAGAACATTTTTGGACCAAAGTATTGAGGACGAGAACACTTTTAGACTAAACTATTAATTGAGGTTATATTTTATCATTTCACGTAATTTAAGGCATTAACGACCTTTTTTTTAAAAATAAATTATAATATAGCAGCCAAAAGAATAGTCTTAAAATTTGTTCTTACTTTTTTCTTCTTTTTTATATCTATTTATTTTCACACTAAAAATATGAAATAAGAATATCAAACTTAAATAATGCTAAGTTAATAGATCTATAAGGGGGATATTTAAAACTTAAATTAACCGTTGAATAAAAAGAGTCGCAAAAATTCACATCAAATATAGTCTTATATGGATTTTTAAAATAACAAATTTAAAATTATTTTTTCAATTGTTAGACGAAAAGGATATATCTAAGCATTAGTCTTTGTTTAAGTAAATATGTCTAATGCTCAAGTAAAAGGTTACATTTTGATGATAAGAAGCAAACCTTTTCATCAAAAAAAGGATTTGAGTTGTTGGTTGTAGGCCTGAAATTCTGGAACTCAGGTAGTACACATAATAACATTGTTTGTAACAGAGGGAACTCAATGCGCTCAACATTATTGTCACTGCAAATGTGAGTCAGGCGTTCCAGAGATTGAAGCTCCAAATGATATAAATTGGGGAACTTGATTACTTCATGTGTTGTCTTCAATAAATGTGCCACTAAATTACACTGTAAGAGGTGGAGACATTTCATATTCTGAAATTCATTCAGTTGCAACTCAGTCAACACATTATTAGAGCCCTTTCCCTTTGAATTTACACATTCGCTCTCCTTCAACATGTGGCAGATCCAACCACCCAATGGGGCAGTCTTTGTAACCTCTAAAGAAATATTCTTGTCATAATCACGTATGATTGGAATGATCTCTTTGTGAGCTTCTCCACCCCGTATAAGGGTGTACGGTGTCAACTTGGAGAGAAGTCCAAGGTTACTGTAGATCACATCCCTCAAATCTTCCAATTGAGCTAGTTTTGATAAGACCCCTCCTGAAATCCTTTAAGTGGTGTTTTACTATTCCAAAACTCTAACTTAATTAGCTTGGTGAGTTTTCCTTTCTCCTCTGGCCTCTCATCTAACTGACAATCTCTTATGCTGAGAATTTCTAATTCGACAAGTTCCCCAATAAAGGATATTCCATATAACCTTAAATTACTCAGACACAACGTCCTCAGACTTGACAACCTCTGAATAAATGCTGAAAAACGCAGAATGGACTTCTCAAATATGTGTCCCCTCAGTATAAAGACATTGAGGTTACTCATTTCACCAAAAAAATCATCGTGTAGTTTGAATGGATTTTCACAAACGAAGTTTCAACATTAAAAGCTTCAGTTTTGGGAAAATTGTTGGTCTAGGGTGCTCATCAAATTTATTTGCGATAATTGATATGTGACTGAAATGCTCATATGAAGTTCTACTTGGGAGCTCTTCCGAGTTAACATCATGACCTACCATAATGTTATGATCTCCCTCAGATGCAATACTTATAGGCACATCACGGACCACATCATGCATTGTCACGTGATTATTGTCTCAACCTTGGGATAATAGGAAACCATCTTTCAATATTTCTTGCGTCTTCTATATTTTCAATTCCCAAAAAGATGCGAAGCCCCATTCCATACTTAATCAATTCTTCAATCCAAATATTGTTGTCTTCTTGGAACAAAGAACAAAACAAAAAGAGGTACTTTGCTTCATTTTCTCCCAAGTGATCATAGCTTAGCCTCGGTGATTCATACACCTTTTCGTGCACTCCAGGGATATTTGTTGCTTCTGCACAAAGTAATTATCTAAGGGCATCCTCCCACGAAGGCTTGGTTTTACGCTTAAGTGCTCCTGCAACTATAATTATTGCAAGCGGCAGCCCCTTACATTCTTTGGCAAACTTTTTTGCTATGTCAATCAGAGAAGTATCGTTGCCAAAATCATCGACTTTCTCTTTGAAAAGGCTGCATGCTTCCTCTTCGGATAATATTCCAACTTCCATGATCTTTTTAGTTTCCATTCCTTCACAAACATTTTTGAAACGCGTCGTTAATATCACTTTGCACCGATGGTTGTGGTTTCTACCGCTGGGAATTCCAAATTTGTATAGATCATGAAGAGCCTCCCACACATCATCCAAGATTATAAGGTTACGGCTTTTCTGATCCATTAATCTTATACGCAACCGATCTCTACAACTCCACAAATTATCCCCTTGTAATTTCAGCTTGAATTCTTCTGCGATCTCACCCTGAAGTTTTTTCAAGTCTGGTTGTTGACTGATAGTTACCATGACAACATCTTTGAACAACCCTTGTTGTTTCACCTTTAGTCTGATTTTCTCAGTGAGTATTGTTTTACCAACACCACTCAGACCACATATCCCAATCATAGTGACCCCGTCATCTTTCAAAACTTCCATGACCTCTTCCTCTTTCAATTTTATGGAGGCCAACTCCTCACTATTATTACTATATATACCCTTACTTTAAACTGGACAATCAAAGGAGATTACAATACTATTTTGAAGTTTAGGTAATTCCTCTGTAATTTTCTTAGCTCTCCTGCTGAGGGAGTAACATGACTGCATGTTTGAACTACAACTTCAGCTCTACCTCCCATTAAATCATCCACTTGTGCAATAGTGATATCAACACTAGTTAACCAAACCTCGTCATTGAGTGAAATGCATTGTAAGTTTCTCCGACCAACTTCCGCTTTATCCTGCACCTCACTTTTGATGTTCTTCAGCGTCTCACATTCTTTTCCCATAGATGCGATGTTTCTCTTGTAGTTAAATAAATACCTAATCCCTCGCTCCACTGGCTGCATCAAGCAATTGTGACTTTCCCCACCAAAACAGATAAGAATTTTTTGGTTACAAGTAGAATGAATTGTTGAGAGTGAATGAATACAAGATAAAAAGAAATTCAAAACTGATAATAATTCAGGTAGGTACACTATTAACTCTCGGCACATGGACATGCCACTACACAACAAACACATGTTTGCCTTTTAACACCAACCACTAACTTACAAGTTAATTAAAAATTGAGGCATTTGAATTTAAAATTTCTACATAAAATTAGTTGTTTTTTAAGGGTCAGAATGAGAGCATTATTAGAGTGGGAGTATTTGATTAGATAACATTTCAAAAAATCTGATTCCATATGCCAGACAAAAAATTGCTGGTTTCCTTGCTCTTATTTTGTTTTAAGTAAATACATTTAATGCTCAAGTAAAAGATAAGATTTTGATGATAACAAGCTAACATTTTCATCAAAAAGAGGATTTGAGTTGTTGGCTTAGTAAAAATTGTGGTATTGTAATGTTCCGCAACTTCTAAGCATAAATTCGAACCTTTCTTGGTATGTGTATAAACTCGAACCTATAATTTTTAAGCTGTATATGTATGTCAAGGTCCTTGGCTAAGTATAGTAAGTATATCACATTTGGTTTAGGATCTTAAGAGACCTCACACACCAAGTCAAGTTCAAAACATTTTTATCAACTACGTTTTCAAATGAGTTCATACAAAAGTCAACTTCAAATGACTATCATATCATATATTATTATAAGTAGGAAACTCTCAACTTCAAAGTTGAATTACTATTTATCCCTTACAATAAATTAAAAATTAATTAAATTTTTAATTAATTAAATAATATAATTGAACAACATTTTCTGTGAATTATTTTGAAAGTTGAAAAGGCTTAATCACTTTATTAGGAAATTTGGAAGGATGCATGAAGAATGAAAGGAGTATAATCAGTTGTGTACGGAATTTAAAGGGTTACATCACTGTAAATAGGCTTATATACTTCATTGTATGGAATTCAAATGGCTACATCAGTACCATGACTTTGATACACTCATATTCATCATTTGGATTGTCACAAAGAGAAAGTTTTCCAGGCTACACGGAATTTCAAAAATGAAACCATCTTAGCTTCTTGGACAAATATGCTTGGTGCCTTGATAGGGGAATCACGGTTTAGGATATCAAGATTGATATATGAAAAATAAAGTCTTCTTTTCAAAGCCACCAAGTTTACATCAATTGAAATCAAAGTAAAAAGTTATAATCGTTCTACTGGAGACACTACAAGTTGTCACTACGTGACGGGGACTGTGACAACCTGTCAGACCTGGCCGTTATATTAGGCATAATAATCAAATAGAGAAATTACAGAAATACACACCTTTTGTTTCACTTATTTCCGTTATCCCCTATTACTTTCCAAAATCTCCAAAGTCTCTTGTTTCTGTAATGTATCAGAGTTGCATATTAATGTTTCTTAGCCAATATTTAATGTATCCGAACTACATATAATGTATCCGAGCTATATATTAATGTATCCCAGATAGTATTTAATGTATCCAAGCTACATATTAATATATCTGAGCTTCAATTATTGTATCAAAATTTTTTAATTTTTCAGGGAATAATGTAATTAGAAACTTATTAGAGATAAATTGTAATTTCATATTAAAAGTATGAGATTTATGTAATTTTACTCTAATCAAATTTTGGTTAATTTTGATAGTCCAAGTACTGGTCTGTCACCCCAGCGATGATCCGTAACATAGACAACGTCAAACAACCAAATTCCACCAATTTTATTTTTTTTATCCTTTTTAGGATATTTTTGTCTCAAAAACCTTTAGAGAGTAATTCGGATGACCTTAGGAAATCATTTTTTCCATTAGTAAACTGTCTCATTCTCTCATAAATTTCTACTCTCAAGAACTTCATAAAACATCAAGGTTTAAGTGCATCTTCAAGGTTTTCCATCAAGCTTAATCACTAAGGTATGTAATACGTTAATGAGGAATTCTTTTTATGGTCATGTTCAAGATTTCTCAAATTTCATGAATTTAATGTCATAGTTAAGGTTATCAAATTCACTTTCGAATTCATTCACATTTATTATTCGAATACAAATGAATGTGAATTCTTAACTAATGTACGTCATTTATCCTTAATAATTTTACTTTGTCGTCGGTATGAGTTATTGACATGGTATTGTTATGATCTCTTGAATCTTATATTTAAAAGCATGATTTTAGAGTCTTTATACAAGTTCTATAAGTTTTTCTCATGATTTAAGCTATACACGTGTTTTTGAAAGATATATTATAGAAAAATTTGAGTTATTGTCTCATCTTTTATTCATACAAGACAAATATTTTATCAAATTATGAGCATATCATATAAGTATAATATTTTGGAAGGATTATTTAGTATCAAGAGGATATGATGAGTTTAGAAAATTTAAATCTCATAATTGCGTGTCACCGTAGGTTTTGAGTTTGCCCCTTTGATGGTCAACTCCTTTAGCCCTGTGAGTCTCTGTTAGTGGATCCACATTAGTCGTACATATTTTATACTCTAGTAAGGTGTAGGTCAGTCCACCCAATTAGATTTTAACTTGGACATCATCAACTCATATGGCATTTGTCAGTTGTGAGAAACTCCCTAGTAAAGCTACTACTACTTTTATGTACTTCTATTATCATAAACATTTTGTTAGAGGTGACTTTTATCACTGATTTCAAGACGTATTTTATCTATTTTGTTTTGCCTTTTGATTATGCTTAGTGTTATCTTACATACTCAGTACACTACACATATTGACCGCATACTTTTCTCTGTGTTGTATCATCTTATGATGTAGATTCAAGTGTTCATTCTCATACTCGTGGCTAGACATGATTCAACTTTTGGGTCAGCAATTGGTAAATCCTCCTTATTTGGGTACTTCATGGATTAGATAGTAATCAAACTTATTATTAATTATGTTATTTGTTTTAAGTGGTTAGGGGTTATCTCCCTGCAAACTTATTTCTTTCAATCTAAACTATAGTAGCATTGTTCAAACATTAGTTGCTCAGTTTCATGGATCTTTTTATTATTTTACTCAAACTTATAATTAGTACATGTTTCATTTAACTAAGTTTTAGATTTCATTCGCATTTAATAAAATGTCAGATCAATTCATTAGCAACATGAAGTAATAATGGTCCTCTTCGCCGAGTTCTTCTGTGATCTTGAGTGTGAGTCACACCTAGGGTGTAAACTCGGATCGTGATTATGACTTACAACCTTATTGGTTAGCACATTGGTTTTGTCAAGATTGTTTGGTCAAACTTACAGAGACACTTTAAGACATGTATTTAGAAGATATGTTAATGTTTTAATTTCTTATTTGGAATGATCCCAATGGCCTAAGATTGTTATGACATATATGCTGTCGTTAGAATTGTATCATTACCCCTATTGGGTTAGCTACTATAACATGATATAGTATTTATCTATAGCAATTTATTATTGACTTAGTGGCCTAGAAAAACATGTAATGATAATGTTTAGGTCACTTGTGATTACTTCCTATTTTTTATGATGTTTATATCGTGTGTCTTTGGCCTATGAGCTTATTCTAGCCTTAGTAGACATAGACATTACAAGACTTTAAAGTGTACTCACTGAGCCTATGGATCGGACAGATTGATCCTATGAAGTAGGCAACTATTTTTAGCCTATGGGTTGGGCATGTTGTACCTAATAGGCTGCAATTATATTGTACCACATATTCTAAGAGTTGTATTGATTCACGATTGATACAAGTTTAGTTCCAATGATCACTAGGTTCTAGGTAAAAGGTCCCACAGGAGTACTTAATGATTATTTCTGCTTGCCGGGGCTTTTGGTGGTTGTGTGCTATTTGTACTTGTCGGGATTATATGGGATAGGTCAGGTTATTGTTTGGTACATATTTATTTACTGTCTTATTACAGTAAAGTAAGGTGTTTTAATTTAACTTTATTCCACCAGTTTTGTTCTGTCCTTATACTTCAATTTCATCTTTTAGTTTGTCTTGCGTCTAAAGCCACTACATACATACTTGTAGGTCGTGAGCAATGATCAGACTGATCTTTATCTAGTTGGTTTTAACTTCCTTCTTCTTAGAGTCTCTAGAGTCGCAAAAGTTTGCCTATTTTGTTATTTATAGATTTTTGGTAGGTTGACGACATGTCCTGTCAAGGTATTGTATTTATAAAGGCTTGTAGATTAGTGTATTAGGTTATATAGATACGTTATTGCCCACATTGGCTTTGTTTGTTGGTTGGCACTTTGATAGTCGTTTTTGACTTATTGTTTAGATTTACTATCATACAATTGCATGTTGTCTTGAATTATAGTGTATATACGTATTTTAAACTCATGTAGAGAGATCATTGAGGTCTTGACAACCCTCATAACGTGGATGCTTTCCTAGATATAATGTTGTATGCTAATTGTTTATTAATTTAATGTACTATTGGGAGTAATTGTTTTCTTTGTACAACATTTTTTTGAGGGGGGGGGGGAGGGACTTGTCAATCGCGGGTTTGTGGTTGTTATGTGTTATTCACAAATAGTTAAGTAGTGTTGGCTTAAGACTAATTTTGACATTAGGTGCTAGTTACATCTATCAAATTCGGGGTGTGACATCATATTGAATCCCACTAGTAATTTGGTTAGCAAAATTATTTCATCCATTAATTATATCTGCTCGAAAACCACTTATGGATGATGTTGGCTAAGCTTCCTCGATCGACCAACACATGCTTAACATCAAAATTAGCAGGGTTCAAAGAAATTACCAGAACACTATTGTTCGGGAGTTCCAAACAATCCAGATCATACTCATTAATGATGTTCGTCTTGGCGTCGAGGTTTCGATCTTGTCAAACATTTCTGATAACTAATTTGATACTTTGGCCTTCTTTGTAGTCGACATTGTCACTCCACTAATCTTCTCTCCCTTAATAAGCATGTTTATTTCTTTTTGATCGATATGGCTCGCATGGACGAGTGTGCTTTCCATACTTCCATCATTTTTATGTCCCCTACAATAGTATTCTATACCTTAGCTCCAGATTCATATCGTTGGCGCACCTCACCCTAAGATCCGACCTCGAGGTCCCTCTAGTTCTCAATTAATAATGAGGAAGTGGATGAGCTTTCGAGGTTGCTTTGAAGACCTATTCTCCCAGAGTGTTTGCTGAAATCTTGCGATAAAGTCCGCAACCAGTTCGAAACCACCATGTTTGATTTAATAAATGTCGGCTCACCCTTATCGTGCCTTTGCAATTTTGATGTTTGTCTTAGCATAAGCATCTAGAAATGACCCCAATTTGTAGTCCGATTGGGTGTGTATCCTTACAAACCCTATCTGAAGCTCTTTTATGAGTACTTCTATCGAGTAGTCGATCACGTTAGGTTTGAATTTTGTTAGGTCGTCTCTCCCATTTTTATAAGCCAATATTCTAGTGAGTGTCTTTTGGAAACCTTCCAATTTCACTTTTTTCTTGTTTGTAACACAATTCGTTAGCGATGTAAGCATGTTCATCATGAAATATAAAACATCATCGAAGTCGCATATCTCTCTTTTCTTCATAGAAGATTCATGAGAAAAATAGTCAAATTAGCTATAAAAGAAAGTTGGTAAAGTTAAATCAACATATACTTGTTCTGACCTTACCGTGGCGCCAAATTGTGTAAGCTAAAGAATGGTATAATTGAATTTATATGAGTTCAAGTGCACACATCCAAAATTCCAAATCAATCTATCTATTTTAAGTTTGTTTACTAGCAGTTAAGACCTAAGAAAGTAAAAGCAAGAGAAAAGAGTAGATAACATAGATCAAAATGTATATATTTCTCTCCGGTCATTTATGTGTGAAGAGTGTATCTCGAAGGATCGATTTATTTAGTCTTACCTCTCAACCACACCTTGTCAATTTGCATCTATTCATCTTTATGCCATTTCATGTTTCACTCAATACTCTCAATGCAATTTCAATGTTTATGAACAATCTGTTAATTTTGGAAGATTTGTATAAGAATCAAGAAAAATTATTAATCTTCACAAATTATGAGTTTTTATATATTTGTGAGAAAATATAATATAAAAAGTTCAAATATGTCCAAATAAAATTTCGAACTTCAAATCGATTTGTTAATTTTATTTTTGGATATTTTTACACCTTAAATTACTAGAGTTCGTTAACCTGAAGTGAACCGTACTGGTTTATTACCCTTCATGCCCCAAAAGTTAACAGAAATAGCCTATAAAGGGTTAAAAAAGAAAAAAGTAAACGATATAATAAGATAGTTTCACTTATCATCCTCTCCGTCGATGACCGACCGACTTATTGCCCCCTAATTCCAATCCCCGTATTTGAAAACCTAGAAAAATCAATTTCACTCCACCGCCGTCTGCCGGCCCTTCTCCGCCGTGAGGGAACACTTGTGTTGTAGTACAGTTAGAGAGAGAGGAGATGGAGCACCAGGACAATGAATACGATGATGAACACGAGCACGAGGTTTACGGAGGAGAAATACCTGATGAAGAAGGAGAGATGGATGCCGAGTATGACACATCTGCTGCTGCTGAATCTGAGGATGACCCTAATGCTAAGGTTGTTAGCTTTACGGATTTGAATTTGAATGAATTTGTTTATTTTAATGTCTTTACTGGTATTTTAGGTGTGTAACCTTGATTTATTTTATTATCTGGTGTGTATAGGAGTTAGAGAATATGAAGAAGAGATTGAAGGAGATTGAGGATGAAGCAGGTGCTCTTCGCGAAATGCAGGCTAAGGTCGAGAAGGAAATGGGCTCTGCACAAGGTTTTACTCATTTGGCAGTATTTTTCAAGTACTTTGCACTACTCACATGTCTGGAAACACCAATCCTAACTTAAACTAAGAAATACCCCTTGATCCTTCCAGTGCCAAGACAGATACACTCTCATTACACGATATCTTTCTTCTTCTTTTTTGTTCTAGAAAAAGGATTAAATGAACCTGTCACTGATGAGTGGATCAAATTTATGATCTTTGGCCTCATTTTGTTTTGTATTTCTAATATAGTTTATTTGTCCCTGTAAGTAGTGGCCTCTGCTCCCTTTTATAAAAAAGAAAGGAAAAAAATTTAGGGGCTTATAAGGTCTTATCGAGGTGATGGAGAAAGAATGATCATTCTCATGAAAAATATGATGTTATTGGAGAATTCTCCGTTGCAAGAGGTAGAAATGTGAAGGTGGTTAGGTGTTTATGCAGTTGACTGTGTATTAGGCATTGATATAGGTTGTACTGCTAGTGCTGTACAACTCAACTTTACATTGCATTTTCTTTTTGCTCTAGTTGATAACAAACACAGATATTGGTGACATTTTGTCCAATTATTCATTTATACTGCTTCCACTCAGTATGTGCAAGAGGTCTGCAGACTAGGCAAGGTAGTTGTCATTCGTGTAGTCACAATCGCTGATTGTTTGCGACCATACTGTTAAGTTTCACAGCACAGAATCATCAATTTCAGAATAAATTTTTTTCTTGTTAGTTGGAACTTGTAACAGATCCCTGGAAGTTTAAATAGTACAATAAATAATTGAAGTGAAAAAAAAATACAAAAAAATCTAAACTGTAACATTTGGTGAGGAAAACTTGATCCAAATGCACAGGTCTATTGCTGGGAAGCATGTTTCAAAGATGGGACAAGAACTCCATTTGTGGTTACTGAATTTTGTGAATCAGCAAAGGAACAATGTTTATATATAGTTATGTTGACTTTGAGTACATTATGTTTGGGTGGGTTGCTTCTATTAAGTTTTTGCTAGAGCTTGATCTGGCTCCTGCTGCCTTGAGACTGTAAAGTGTAATCCCTCTGAAATTGTTATAAAGGCACCTTTTTTTATATAAAGTAAAGGATTTCATTGCAGGGGCATCAGGAAGATGCCAAGTTACAAAGAAATAGACTGTTTGCTGAAGTACAAGAAAGGAAAAAAAAAAATACATTTGCGGCACCAGTACATGGAGTCGAAGCTAAAACTACGGAGTTTACAAAGTCTAAAAACATGTCAAGCGCTATTAACACTCAACAGATGTGAGAAAATTCCAACTGAATTTAGCTTTAAGAGAGTAATTAGGAGTTAAGACATCATTAAAGCAGCTGTGATTTCTTCCATTCCATATTACCCAAAAAAAGGACTGCTAGAGTCATCCTCCAAATGTTCTTGATGGATTTGTCAACTGTCCAGAATATCCACTGATGTAAGACTCCTTTATTGACTTAAACATGCTCCAAGTATTGGCGGATCCAAGATTTTGACCAAGGGGGGTGATCATTTTAAAGAAGTGAGCAGCAAAAGATTCCGTTAAACTTGTTCATAAAAAAATTGATCTTAATGTAATGACAAATGAGTTGATAAAAAAAATAAATCTAAATTTAAGCTAAGACATCATTAAAAATCAAAGTAACAATATAGTAAATAAAAATTAAAATGCTAGTGCAAATGATATATAAAGGAAGAGAGGGGAAAAAGAAGAAGAAGAAGATAATCATCATCTAATTTTGAAAAATGAACTAAAGATGATCGGAAAAAATATCTAATTGGAAGTATGAAAATAAGATACTTGTGGTGGAGGATATTTGTATTACTGAGACACATAAGCACACATATGAATTATGATAAGTATTTTTATTATATAACAAATGTTTTAATAACGAAGAGTATTAGGAAGGAAATTTCAAGAACTAAAGCCTATGATCGTTTTATAGTTGGAAACCTAACCTGTGGTACAAAAGGCATCGAGAGGAGAAGTTCAGAGCGAGCAGGAATTGAACTCATGATCTTAAGGAGATTATGAACCCCCCACCCCCCACAACCCAATTATGGAGCTAGGCTATTAGGTTCTGTTAAGGGGGTTCAAAACATAATATATATCAGAAAATAGAAGTTCTGATCTTATATACATTAGTGTAATTTTTCGATGAAGGGGGTCTCCCCACCTGGATCCAAGAGAGATCATAGCGAAAAAAGAAGAAGTCCTAGTCTCCTAGATATCAGCTGTGATGGGCAATGCAAAAAGAAATGGTTGACACTTTCTAAATTCTGCTTTCAGGGATAGCATCTGTTGACAAGAGTAATTTCTTTCTGCTAAGATTGTCTTTAGTCTGGCATGCATTGTTGAGTTGCAATTGATGGGTAGGTGGTTCCTCTTCTAGAGATATCTTAATGTTATCACAGCACCTACTTACTAATGGCTTTGGACATCAATGACACTTGCCTCTTCAAAAAGCAGAAATGGAAACTAAAATAAGTATTTTTCTTCATGAAATTGCACCAGCCACCAAGTGCTGGAAACTGTACAAGTACAAAGATTTGACTTTTTCCTTCCTACTATAAGGAATCTGTAAAGTCTGAAGAGTTGAAATGATTTGCACTTGTCAAGTTACACCAAAAGGCTAAAAACTTAAAGCAACTAAATTTTACAATGAGTAGCAATAGCTTTTCCTCCAAAACATCTTGAGTTTCTTCCCTTCCAAATTGTCTACATCATGAATGATAGATCAGTGTACACAATGTCCTGGGTTATTTTGCTGTTTGACTACTCCAGTTGCTTATGACCTCCTTAAGATGTTGGTGTGTGCTTTTTTTCTGTTTTAAATATTCAACCGTCAATATGCTTGAAGAGAAGTACAGAAGTTTTCTGATTTAGCAGTTTAGAAAGCTTAAAGAAATATTACTGAATAAAGCCACAAGATTCACATTTCAAGTCGTAGGCATAAGAAACTCTAGCTTGACCTTTGACAAGTATCAACTAATAACCCTTCTGGCCCAGTGATTTGGGCTTGGGACTTCCAGGATGAAGGTCTCAAGTTCAAACCCCTTGCCAGCGAAAGCAAGGGGTTTGCCTTTTGGGTCGAGCTCATCTCACCAGGTTTGCCTAGTGCGGGTTACCTTCCCTATGTGGTTTGCGAGCTATTGCATAGGAGCGGTTTTTTTACCCCGTGCGCACCCAAAGGTAGCGGCTGCGGGTTTCCCTTGTCGTCAAAAAAAAAAGTATCCGTTAATACAATCTGTTCTTTCTGATGGGTAGACGACTTCAGAATTGTAATCAACTACTATATTTTAACAGATATTGTGCTTAGCTAGATAGCTGTGAGGAAGAAATATATGTTTCATGAAGTTTGAATTATAATTGTAAACCTCAACCTTGTGAATTTTCTTGAGTCTCAACAATTTGTTTGTTGACGAACTATTCTTGGGAAGGTTTTATATGCTAATTCAAAGCCTCAAAAACTTGTCAAAATTTGATTTTTGTTTTAACTTCTCATTTTGCTTGGTATATTTTTAAAGAGTTGGCATTTGTAGAACTATTACGCATTTCAATTTGGTTGGAAAAGATTGTTTTAGTATGCGACCCATTTTTGTCAAGAGACTACAAAATGATTGGTATTGTATCTCTCTGCTGCAAGTTGTGGTTAGGGAACTCTTGGCTGGAATAAAATTTTTGGATGTACTGTATTTAGTCTATGCTTTGTTTAGTGAATCGATGGTTATTGCTGCAATTCTGCATTGGCCTTTTGACTTGAATGGTTCTACTCACTCGAGGAGTAAGATGAATATTGCGATTGTAGTGCATGTTGTGGGATAAAGATAGCTACATGGTAGGTGCAGCAACAAGCTAAAGTAGAGGTTGCAAGGATTTTTTTCCTTCACTTGATAAGGTGGGATTAGATGGTAGTTGGGTGGAAAAAATTCCTAGAATGAGGCCTTTGACTGTGTTTACAAATGAATATACGTTAACTTGATCAACCAAGTTTTTTTAAGGTGTTGCAAGATCATGTACCTCCTTGTGTTTTTCGTTTTTATACTCTTAAAGTTAAAAGCCTGACTTTCTTCTTTCGAAATTCTTTTACTGCGTCAGTGCAATTTAATTTGTTGATTCTAGTAAGTCTGTTAATATTTTGTTATTTATTGTATTTTCAGAATGTAATCAAATTCTTGTTGATAATTGTTGAAAGCCCTTTAACCCTCTGCAAGCAGAAACAGCTGAAACCCTTCTTAGTCCACCAGCATACAAGCCCTTGATTGATCATTTTTGACCGAACTTCTATTTTTGAACTGGTAAAGTAGTAGGAAACTTTTACCGAACTTTTTATGCCCCTTTTGTTAATGAGATAATCAGTAATGAAGATTCCATTATTGGTTTGGGAAATAAAAAAATTTACATATGCCTCATGTGGCCGAATTTCCTTTTGTAGAATGGGCTTAATTTTTTCACTCTAGCTTTTTTATTTTTGTTTTAGCTGGATTTGTTAACAACAGAAAATCAAATTTAATTATGCATGTTATCCTGGAATTCTACTAAGGCACCTGCAAGAGAATCAATCAAGGACAGTAACTTCTTGGTCCTGATAATGTTATCTCTACAATTTTGAAGCTCATCATGGCTGCAATTTTTTTTTTAATCTCGAACCTCAAGGCGTTAACCAACTTTTGACTAGCTATTATTGAGAGGCAAATCACTGACTCCATCTGGAGAAAGCTCTGTAGTGGTAGGGACGTTTCACTTCAAACTTTTTTGTTTTATTAATGGAAGAACTAACAAAGGACTAGGTATAACAATGGCTTTCTCTACCCCAAATGGCACTGTTTCATCTTCAAAAGTATTTTCAACCTTAACAGCTGACTAAATGCTGCGGGAAGGATCATTTTGGGTTACCTTTTCTTGGTCTTCTCATTAGTTCAAGTGATATATGTGATTGGATCTTCATAAAAAAGAGTTACATGGTTGTATAAGTGTGTTTCTAGTGCCTATAAGTTAAAGTATTTTCCTAATCAATGTATAAGACGTACTAAGATTATTTTCTTTGGTCCCATCATTTTCTTAAAGATCTCTAGTTTTTCTCATGGAAACAAATGAAAAGATTGGCTTTCCTCATAAATGTTTGATCTTCTTTCCTAATTGAGAACAAATACCATGTAGTTTCAGATTAAACTCTCTTTTTTGTTGCAAGTTTAGAGTCTTTCTAGACATTCTTCTACATGATTTCCAGGAGTCTGAGTTTGAGGGGTTGTATCTATGATTGGGTTTTTCGAATTTTTCTGGTCACAAAGTTTGTTTAAGTTGCTTTTCAAACTTGGAATTATTTAAACAAGATACCTGTACATGAGGGCCAAATCTGTAATATCTGTTGTTTGGGCCTCATGATTCCAGACCAGGTAGATCTAGTTAGAACAGTAACAGCTATGGAATTTATACAATAACTAGTTTCGGATTTTCTCCTGCATTTCAACGGTGGGACTACTTATTCTTGCATTGTGGAAAAATTGTCATTTGTGAATAGTGATTCCATTCCCCCAGTATTGGTTATGTTGTGAGGGGCTCGTCTAATATAATTTTGTAATACGTCAGTGAATGAATCTTTTTACATAAATCCCAAGTTTATCTTTGGTACATTGTTAGTTTGATGACAGTTATCTACCTGAATAAATAAGTATTTATTGCAATTTTCTTGTAAGTACTTAATATATACTTTAAAGTACTGTTATGCCAAATAAATCCCTACTTGTCTCCTTTCTATTGGTAAATGGCTTTGACCACTTGTCTCCCCGGAGAAAATTGATTTCTTCTAAAAGATGCCCGTTACATCTTCTTTTCTTTCACCCTATAAAAAATTAGATGTTCTTGTTGGTTAGCTAAAACTTGGTCTCTAGGTTGGCTTCCTTCATCGGTTCTTCCAATCACCTGTAAGACGAGATATCTTGCAGGATGATGACTGGAGAAGTTTGCTGCTTTGTACCTAGGCGATCTTTGTGGCCAATCCTAGCATCTATCAGTGGGCTCTTTTTTTTCCCCCCTTTTTGCGCTCTGTTCTTTTAATCTCAGATATATCTAGAAAAAGAAATCTATTTCAAAGTGAAAATGGTGGTTTATTTTTCCCTCTTTCTTTGATTTATTGGTTTCTTTTTGCCTTCCTCCTTTTTTGTGTCTGTTAGCTATATTCATTCTGTTCTCGGCATGATTTTCTAGATCCATCCTCTTTCAGAAATTCTTTTAGGTGCTAATTTCTTCTTTTACACACAGGAACTTGTCATTTTGTCTGGTTTCTTTTTGCCTTTCTCCTTTTTTATGTTTGGTGTATCCTTCCTGTTATCAACATGATTTTGTAGATCTAGACCATCCTCGTATAAAATACTTTTAGGTGCTAATTTCTTGTTGGACAGACTAGCTTGTCATTTGACTTGTTAAAGGGAAAAAACTTATATTTGGCCCATGAATTTGGTTACAGTTGATTACTCGTCTGTTTGTTCTAGGATAAATTGTGATACTGGTAGAGTGTATATGGGAAATTAGGCTGCTCCATTGGGTATCTAAAGGGAAAGAAATGAATTAGACCAAACTCGGTCGATAATAAGGTTGGCTGGCTTTAGCTATCCATTAAAATTTATTGTAATTGATTTGTAGCTCGTTTCATGATTATGATTATATGAGAAACTTAGTGCTATTGGAAGTCTTTATTTTGTTGCTATAAATGAAGAGCAATGGTAAGCAATGGGATATTACTTATTACGTCATGGGTGAAGCGTCGTTTTTATATAGAGAGGCACAAAGTGATCCCAGGTAGACACGGTTGAGTCTTTGAATCTGCCTATAGAAAGAAAAAGATGGACAAAATTAAGGAAACTAGTATGCTGCTATGATTTTGACATTTTTCATCGTTTTCTTCTTCTCGAGGTTTAACACCTTCTCTACAGTTGTGATGGAATAAAAAAAAAACATCTATTATTTCTGTTGCTCACTTCTTTAGATTTACATCTATCTCTTTTTCCTCTTCAAACAATGAATCTTCTTCTTCTCTTAGTGTGTGAGCCTTTTCTTGTTGGACTTCTTTTTTGCTCCTTTTTTACTCTTAATACATTTATTTGAGTAATTAATATGCAATTTTACTCTTCTCTTATTGTTGATTGTTTGCAAATTGAAAATCAATGTGATTGTAGTTATTGATGTATGACCTTGTTGAAATTACATGTTAATGATGTTTAATTTGAATTGTTGGATTAATATAGCCCTTATTGTAGACTGGGTGATGATAATTGTGATTTGATATTTTAATTTCTTAGTTCATACTTGTTACATGATCTTGTCAAAGAAATTCATATATGATATGTGATTTTTTTTGCTTCCATTAATTGGACATTTCCCTCAAAAGAAGTGCAAGTGTTGCTACATGTATACACACCACCCTCCCTAGACCTCACTTGTGGGATTACAAAGGGTTGTGTGTATGCAAGAAGCAACATTAACACTTCTTTCGAGGGAAGCACCCAATTAATGGAAACAGAAAAATTACGTAACATATATGAGTTTCTTTGATAAGATCATGTAACATATATGAATTAAGAAATTAAATATCAAATCACAATTACTATCACCCGATGTACAATAATGACAATATTAATCCAACAATTCAAATTAAACATCATTAACATGGTCATACATTAATAACTTTAATCACATTGTTTTCAATTTGCAAATGATCAACAATAAAAAAAGAATTAATTTGTAACACATACTGCATATTAATTATACTCAAAATATAGCAAAAATTACAACTTAGTGGTAGCTTTCTAAAAGTTGAGTGGAACTTTAGGGTGCTTCTGAAGGTCTCGCAATTCTCGGATGCATAGAAGAGCAGTGAGTGCGTTTCACTTAAGGTTTTGAACTTCTGTTTTTGAAGAGTGTGTGGAATTGCCCCCAAGGCCTAGCGTGAGTGGCAAAGGGTGGAGGATTTGATTAGGTCGCAAGTTCAATCCCCACACCATGCAAAGGGAAGCCCGGTATTTAAGTGGAGAAGGGTAGAGGGGCGGGCCCCTTATCCACCGAGTTGTGATTGGTCCAAATGCGGCGGGTCACAAATGGATTTTTCGGTTATCAAGAAAAAAAAGTGTGGAATTTTTTCCCTTTAGTATCAGAGCCCATCCTCCCAAAAAACAAGGGAAATCCAAACAACTTGCTGTGATTTCTTGTCCTAAATGTTATATTTGAAGTGAGGAGATGGACATTGTCAAAATTGCTTATTGGTTATTTGTTGTTCATAAATTGTTCTTATGTGCTTATGTACATGTGTGCAGATCCAACTGCTTCTGCTAGTCAGGCTGAAAAGGAGGAGGTGGATGCACGATCCATATATGTCGGTAATGTGAGTTTTGTCGCCTTTTCCTCAACATATAGATTTGTTTTTTTCCCTACATGACAAGTTTCTACTAATAGCATCATCCTTCTCTTCATAAGGCTTATATTGTGTTAATGTAATTACAGGAATTAATTTATAGTTCAACCTTATCTGATTATTTGCTTTTGTATTTTAATCCATTGACAGAAACTGCAGATTACTTTATTGCTCAAAAATTGGTTGCCTATAGTTTTTTTCCGTTCTATTTTTTCACCATGCTTACAGGCCCAACATGTTGGTTTATGATGCAATTTTTTTCACAATTATTTTCTGGGTAGCACAACTAAAATCATTAGACTAAACTCAGTCAGAGGAACATGTCATCTCTATATACAATATGTGAAATAGATAAATCATTGGAAAAACACTTGTATACATCATTATTCATATTAAATGGGGTTCTTTTATCCACAATATGTGCATAATGCAAATTTGAATTCATCATTTCCTTTAAGAATTGTAGTCATCAGCTTAGAAGACAACCTTTTTATCATTTTATAAACCACCATATGAAGAAGTTTAGGATGAATACCTTGCAAAAGAGAAGTAAATAATAATTAATCTTAATATTGAAATGGCCAAACTATTTTTAAAAGTACTCTAGCTCACAAGCACAACATTATTTTTCCAACGTAACAAAGGAGGACTAACAATGTTTTCCTAATTGCAAAACACACTGCTAAAAAAATACAATGTGCAAAACCAATAAGAATTTCAAATGTTTATTTAATTACCAACCAAAAAAGATAATCCAATTGCAGAAAGTGAGGTATATAAGCCTTGCACCTGATAAAACTCCAACCATTGAAAACTCAAAAAATGCTCAAAGTTTGCACTATCACGTGTTGAACCTGTAAACAAAGCTTTATGCATGACGAAGATCCGTAGGTGAGTAGATTTATCCACCTACAACTAAGTTTCTGCTGCATTCGTGTGCCTTTTATGAGTATGCTCAACTCTTTAAGACTTGCTGAAAGTAAAATCATATAGAAAATAGAGACATTAGAACTAATGATTTTTTTTTTAAAATGGTGAATTGATTTTTAGGCTATTGCATGAACTACCTCGGATCTATTGAAATCTTAAATTTTGATATTTTAGACATGGATACAATTTGATGGTGTATGAATAAGTAAGTCTCACCTCTGACTTCTGTTGTAGACCAACTAATTGCTAGAGAAGTAACTAGAACATGACTCGACCTGTAATCAGCAAGCTAGTCTTCAGTCGTGCTGCACCACTTTATCAAAATAGCAATCTTATTAACTTCATGTACCTTGCAAAAAGAAAGGGAACCTTGTAACAGAAAATTAACAAAAAATAAAAAATAAATATGAAAATCATTCACAATTGAAAGGCTGCAACCAAGAAAACTCTTCTACAACATTTAGACTATGGCATGTCATCATTGGCATATTGATAAAAGAAAAAGGTTTAAATTAACAAAAGGGTTAACTGCATAAATGAAAATGCTGCCAAAGACTTGCCAACATAAGTTGTAAATACCTTTCATTCATCCACTTCAAAGAAAAATTGGATATTTTACATGCTATACAACACAAACCTTTCAAATAAGATATATCCATAACTGAATATGCAGTGTCAGATCATCAACCTATAAAAGGGAAGTAAGGCTCAAAAATTCCTGCGAGCAAGCTAGAAAAGGAGAAAGATGACCCAATATACCTTGTGATGGGTCAATATATATAATGATTTCAATAGTATTCTAGATTACAAAAAGCACAATACAGAAAATTAAAATGGAAATGCATGCAGAATGTCACTATAAATTTAAATAATTGTAATTTAGACAGATGAATGCGAACACAATAATTAAGTTTTATATATGTTGTAGTACCCTTAAGACAGAACCATTCGATAAAGGTGCACACACTTTAGCACCACAACACTTATACTAAAGCACCAATTGAGAGAGGTGAAGTGCATAAGCTGGGCTTCATGCATTAATGGATTTAAGCAAGCTTTTACAACATTATCAATAAGCCGAAGAAATATGAAATATGTCGTAAGTACGGTAATTCAAGAGATTTTGGGGAGAATCAGAAACCTAAACAATACATCATTATTAGTGCACCTTTTACTTTTGAAGCTCATACTAACTATTATACCACTCATCGTTAGTCTTTGAATGTGGGTTGATATTTGCAATGCTATATTCTTAATACTGCTTATGTGACTCCAGCTTTTGGGACCAGATATCTGAAGTGAGGCCACCTTCCATCCCCACCCCCCAAAAATTAAAATATGCTGACCCCCATCTTTTGTGAAAATGCTTAAGAATAATGTCATTTGAGTTTTTTATTTTTTGTTGCATTTCAACTTCAGGTTGATTATGCCTGCACACCTGAAGAAGTTCAGCAGCATTTCCAGTCCTGTGGCACTGTTAACAGGGTAACTATCCTGACCGACAAGTTTGGCCAGCCAAAAGGTTATGCCTATGTCGAATTCGTTGAAGTGGAGGCTGTCCAAAATGCACTTCTACTGAACGAATCAGAGCTTCATGGGAGGCAGTTGAAGGTCCATAACAATCATCTGAATGATTTCTCAACTCTCTTTCAAGTTTCACCTTCTAGATCTTCAACAACTATGATTTTTTTGTCATGTATAGGTATCTGCCAAGCGGACAAATGTTCCTGGTATGAAGCAATTTCGAGGAAGGCGATTTAATCCTTATGCAGGATACCGCCCTCGACGTGCGTTCGTGCCTGGTGCTCCAGTCTTTCCTCCTTTTGGGTAATTACAATGATGCTATCCTTTGCAGAACCTTTATTTTGGTGTGCCAATATATATATTATGCTTCGACATTCTATTATCTAGTGCTCGAGAGAACCCCCTCTCCTTGGGTCTTCTTCCTACTCTATTTGAGAGTCAAGGATTTGAGTTGTATCCCCCAAACTTTTTGTTCCATGGATATTTATGGTTTAGACAGTTTCAGAATGCATCAGTGGTACTGTTTTATTTGTTATATGGGGCAATTTCTTTTTCCTTTCTTTTTTCTCTTCTTTTTATTTTTGTTTGGGTATGGGGGTGCTTAAAATGTGTATGACATGAGCAGTTCATAGTGCAACTTGCCACCCTAGATGCTAGATAAGCTACAAAATCATGAAAAAAGGTCAAGGGTTTTTCTACGGTACGTGACAAATAGGGTTGGTGGTTTTGCGTAAAGGCTAACATATTTTAAAATATGTGTTGCAAAAGAAAATGAGAAGGCATACAACCTTGTCTCTTGTCAATCTTGATCTTTCTTTGCAGTACAACCTCCCCTTCTCTAGCCCAACCCAATAAGAGAAGGCATAAAATTGTTCACTTACCAAAACAAAGTAGATCTTTGCTTGACCATTCTTCTGGGGCTAGACGTCTTTGTCTGATCTCTAGGATCAGGAGCAAAGTGCTGGAGACAGGGATCAAAGCAGTTTCCGTCCTGACCAATAATATTGTTCTGGCCCTTGTCCATTTTTCGAATTTCATTCAAGTTCCAGTATCCTGTCAGTTGCAGCTTCATGTCATTTATCTATCACTCAATTTCTGAACGAAGTTAAGTTGAATTGTAAGTGGTCCCCCCAACTTGGATTCCACCTATTCTGAATGCCTTATGGGGTCTGGACTTGCCACATAATCTACTTGAACACGCATTTGTTTGATCTGAAATGGTAACTTTTGTGTTTAATGTTCTTTCCAAGGGGTTAGCCCTTTCTGTTGGCATTTTGACTAAATATGACCTAAAGTTCTATGTTTCTGGATTAGCAGCTCAGCTACTCGAACTTGTCTAATTTCAAGTTTATCAGTGTGCTTTTATTGATGGAAGGGTCAAGCAGCAGTTCACTGAAATAAACTCCTATGTCTAATCTATGTTACACAATCACAGTTACAGATACCTATATAAAATGCATCACTTGACTGGTTTTTTAAGACATAACATCACAACACTTGCAACGCATTCTGTTACCCCTTTTTGTACTGGCAGTACGTGCCAAAATCAGCTGTTTTGTTTTTGTAATTCTAATGCAAATGTTAGCAACAATGCTCCCTGTACTACTGCCAGTAAAGCAAAATACAAATTATCCTTCAGAACTGAAAAAATAGGTGTTGCATCACTGAATTGTAAAATGAGAATAATATAGAACTTACTTGTAGGGTATTTGGTTGCAGTAACACATCTCAACTTATATTGGTTCAACATAAGTTGTTTATAAGATTTGTTCAGCTGAATTTATTTCCTATTATCCTGTAAGTATTCCTGATAGGCTGGTACTGATCTTTTTAATATCAAAGAGAATTGAAATTGGTTTGAATGCTTTATGCCCTTCGGAACAGAGAGCTGAACTTCCCTAGATTATAATGGAAGAGCAAAATTTTCAGATATTTTTTCATCTGGATTACAGTGTTCATAATCAGCAGGCTCTCAAATGTCCTCCTTGACTCTTCATTTATATAAGCTATAATATAACAGTTAATTTTCTCTTTTGTTTTATGTTCACTGTCATTCTGATGTTTTGTCTTCTCATGTTTCAACTGATGCCTGCATGATGATTACATCAAACATTAGTTTAACAATTGTCCTGTTATCATCTTATTTGCAGAAGGGTTCCAAGGTTCAGACGCCCCATCCGCTACAGACCATACTAGTGGATTTTAAGCTAGATTGCTGGCCTTCCCGAGAGAAGCATGGTGCTCGCTTTGTGAAAAAGACATCTCCTTGTTTTACTCTCTTTGGTTACCTTGGGGAGGGCAAAGGATGTTATAATTCGAATTTCTTGTACCATTTAAGTCATGAGCTGACATAAATTTCAGCTCTGTGGATGATATTTTAGGCTTGTGGGGATAGAGAAGTTATTTCTGTTGCTGGCTTGCTCAGGTGCTTGCATTTCGGGCAGCAAAAGGAAGACAAACAAAATAGATATTTGGTGTAGATGGTTATGTTCTCTTTGAATTATGTCCTCTGATTTGATGGGGTAAGAAAAGGTGTGTTTTTAGTTTGATGTTTGTATAATGTGGTTTGGTCACTCTTAAGCTCCTCCCTCCTAAACCTCCTTGTCCCCAACTTCAAATCCTAGTGGCTACACACAATGAGACCAGTGGTGTTTAGCTTTCCAATAGGACTATTTATTTCATATCAGGGTGGATACAAAATGTTTTGGTAGAGATGGAGATGAAGATTTTAGTGTCGTAAAGTATCTCGTGAATAGAAAACGCACGAACATAACAACTAAAGTAACCCAAGTTGGTAATTGCACAGACGTAGGGGTGGCAAATAGAAGGATTGAATCGGATTTGCATGGGTTGAATATGATTTAAGAAAAATTATTTGAATTATAATTCATCCAAATATAATATGGACAAATATGGTTTGGACAAAATGGTTCCCTAACCTATTTAAAGAAATTTGTTTTAAAAAAATAAATGCACCCCTCCCACATTCCCCACCACCGCCCACCCCCTTCACCAATCTACTCCTAAAAAAATTTTGTTTTTCAAAAACAATAAAAATCTATTTTTTCTTAAAAAGTAAAAAATTATCCCCTCCCCAGGCCCCCCCCCCCCCTCTCCCCTGCCTTTCACCAACCCTATTCCTTAAAAAAAAATTGTTTTAGAAAAACAAAAAAAAATCAAGAAAAATAAATGACCCCCTACCCCCGGGAACCCCCCCCCCCCTCCCGTCGCCTTCCACCAACCTACTCCTAATTTTTTTTTTTAATTTTTAAAAACAAAAAAAAAATGTTTTTGCAAAAAGAAAAAGAGAAGAAAATTACCACCGCCCGGGCACCCCCCCCCCACCCCCACACACACAGCCTTCAACCAAAAAAATATGTTTTTCAATTAAGTTTGAAAATTATTAAATTTCTGAAAAATTTATACTTTTTTTTATTTTTTAGCACAATTAAGCATTTTGAGTGTGTGAAAATAAGTGATTTAATATGAATTCAAATGGATAGCCATATTGTACCCATTTGATCATATTTATAGAGACCCTTAAAATAGTTTGAAGCTCATATTTGACCAATTAAAATAGAGTAACTTACAAAAATGACAACATTTTATAGGGTTATTGAAGTTCAATAGCTATAAATATGTTATTTACTAGAAATGACTACACTTTATGTCAATTTCTAGCTGCATGTTTGTATTAAATTTTTTTTATATTATATTGTTATTATTATTATTTATACAATGCACTAAATAAGGTATGATATGTTACCATAACTTTCAAGTACCAACCATTTATTATGTTCCTAAATAACTGAAATTTCCATTATTAAATTACCAACTAATAATTACATATTGTATGCAAATATGATTGATTCACATAATACAAAAGGTTGCATTTATATTCCTAAATTCAATATATTCATAAAGGTATTCATATAATTTTGAATATAAAAGTTCATTCATGCCTTTTCTCGTTGTATTTTTGCATATGTTTTTTATTATTTATTATTTATACACTAATACAGTTGTAATTACAATAACTAAATAAGAAAAATGTATTACTTGTATAATTAGCATATGAATACTTTGAATTCAAATTGGTGTTTCTATTTATAAAACTTAAAGTATTAATATATCAAGGATACAAGTATTTATAAAAATTTAATATATTAATACATCAAACAAGGTAAAGTAGTACAATTTTAGCATATGAATACAACAATTTGAAAAATGGATACACTATTGTTAACTAAAAAATATGAATATACTATAATATGAATACACTGTTGTTAAATAAGAAAATGAAAAAACAATAGAATATGTATGTATCAAAGTGTGTAAGTATTCGACTATATATAAAATTAAAAAAAAACCAACAAAATGTCGATCTATTTTTTAACTTAGGTATTTATTTATAAAAAAATAGTAGTGATGTATCCAACTATACTTGTATTGCCTAATCAAATTGGATAAATTACTTATGTATCCAAATATTTGTATCCACAAATTACCATTTTATTAATATTACAATACAATTATCTATGTATATAAGTATTATTAAATATAAACATCTGACATTTGATTGAACAAATATAAGTATAAATACAAGTATAATGAATTGAACCACAAAAATCACTCCTACAATCATACAAAAGGATCTTGAATTGGAAGGAATTGGGGGGAAAATACAAAAAAAAAAAAACTGTAATATAAGAATATTGATGAAAGAGAAGGTATGAATACATAATTAATTATGAGTTTAATAATAATTTTTCTATTTATTATTTATTTATATTAAACATAAAAAAAATTGATTATTGATATACAATTAAATTTGCTATTTATTGTATAGTTATAGTCATATAACATAAAAAAATTAAATTATAGCTATATTATTTAAATATATATTGAAGTTTGCTATATTATGTAGTTTTTTCATTAATATATGAGTGATCCAAGCCATTAAATATGATCAAAATAGGCTCATTTTATTAATATGGGCTGAAATTGCCATCCCAACACAGAGGAAAAATCCAAAATTTCGTCAAAAGTATAGTTGAATTGAATTGATCTTCAAATCGTCAAATATATGATGTCACAAGTTTGGAATGGAAATCCTCAATTTTCTTGCTCATTTTCAGCATGATATCTCGCACTTCGTGTTCGTGATATATATATTCAGTTGTGTCTTGAAGATACAATTGAAGCACCTCTTTCTCTGAGATAGGAATTAAATGAAGGTTGCCTCCAAATCTGCCAAAAATTTCTAATTCCTTTTTTCGTATCAATTGAATTATTAATGCATTTTTATTGTTCAAAGTTCAAGATAAGTATTTGAATTTTTTCTATGTTTGTCTTTTTTTCTTTAATGAAGTTTTACATTTTCTAGAAGATAAATGCACTACTTAAATAGTTATACTTTTACAAAAGGTTAATAGGTGAAAAGTATGGTATAAAGTCTGTCCATAAATATTTTTCTTAATAGGTGTACGCTACTTCATAAATTCACTTGATAAAACTGCGAATGATTATTTTTTGGTAATTAAATTTTTTTTTACAAGTGAACATCACAAATCAGGAAAAAATAGTAGGTATGGACATAAGTTCCATCCTTGCTTTAGCTTAATATTCATATCTAACTAGATAGCTTTTTACTTACATGTTCAAATCATAGAATCTAGTAGATAAGGAAGAATATGAGTATCAATTGAGTGAGTTGAGTTGAAATTAAAGATATTAAGATGGGTTAAAATAGAAATTGGGTGGGGTCTTGACCCGCCTAAGTTTACTTTGGGCTCAAATGGATTTTAAAATAGGTTGAGTCTTAACTAGCCCAATTTGATCCGCTTATTCTCAATAATTTTAATATATTCTTATTCAAGTGTTATAATGACAATTTGAATTTCAACTTATGAAAATTTTAAAATAAGTAACAAACGGATAGTTAAATCCTAATGGCCCATTTGGTGTGAGAGATATGTATAAATAGTCTTGGGATAAGAAAATAAACCTGGAATAAAATTTAGATGTCTTGTTTGGTTGACATGTTTTGATAACTTATCCCACCATTTATAGCATAGTGATGGATAAGTTATAACATATACATGGCGAGATAAGTTATCCAAGAATGACTAACCCCGGGATAGTTAGTTAATCCTGGGATGACTAGTTACCGACCAAACGACTCATAAAAGATATAAAATAGATAGTAATTCATACATTCAATAAAGAGTCTTAAAACATGTCGACATTGAAGATTAAATTGGGTTCAATCGAGCATTCTCTTAAAATGGGCTAAAACTTGAATGAGTTGAGTTTGTTCTCAATTTAAATTAGAAAATTACCTAACTACACACAATTTATCATCATATATTTTATATATTTTCCTGTCATTTAAAAAAATATCAAAAATCCCCTCTTTTCCTAATATCGTACCCTTTTTTCGAATACATTAATTTGAAATCTCATACACTTGATTTTCTTTCCTTTTTTCAAGCCACAAATCTCGTTGTGGTTACTTATATTAATCTATTTTGAATTTCAAATCTTTTCTCTTTCCAGTAATTAATGATTTCAAGTTATTCAAGAGGGAGATTTCTTTCCACCACTTCAATTTCTTTTTTTAGTTTTTTTTCATCTTAAAAAATTATTGAATTTGTTACTACTGGTCTCTTTATTGGAAGGTGGATGAAAAACATAGCTAATACAGAGAGTTCATCTTGGAGTGCATTTGAAATTGTTTCAATAATTTCTAATTGCGGTCTTGATACACGTCATTCCATTGGTTTGTTCTTTCAGTATTGGGCTTACCCAATTAGTTTGAGAATGATACATCTTTGTTGTTTTCCGTTGATTAGATTGTTGATTTTTTCTCGATCTTTTGATTGTTTATCTTTTCTGATACATACAAGTCCAGGTTTTTAATGTATTTAGTTGATTTTGTTTCTTAAGCAAATGTATAGTCTCTTCTTTTCAATATTATGATACATTACAATTTATCATGCACAATAAATCGCATTCAAATAGTAGTTTTCATACATAACCTTAGGTAGTATCCATACTCGATGCAAAAATTCTACCAAATGTATAATTTATCATCTATCAACCTATCTACAAATTTCTACTACATATGGATTCTGCTCTCAAACAAAATAAGTTACATAATAGTAATGTATAATGTACTAATTTATTAGGCATGATACGTAAATTCGAATTTATACTAAATATATCTAATACATAACAATTACAAACAGTATATCGATCTCGAACTTAACATCTTATGGGTTAACAATTTCTTATTTAATGTATCTAGTAGAAATACAATACTTATAGATCTCTAATTCAGTTGCAATGACTGATTTGAGATTCACAGATCAATATTTTGACCAACAACAATTTCATCACGCTTGTAGCGTTCATACCTCATTTTTTCAAATTCTCGAATGTCTCAACAAGATTGACATGTTCATGTTGTATCACAATAATTTGTCGACAAGTTTGATTTAAAAATTATGATTTTTTTAAAGAGCGGAAAGAAGAATTTTGGGACCTAAAACACATTACATGTACATCAAACTAGTTATGTATCAATTTATAATTAGTAATGTATCACGAGTTATATTTCAATACACAAACTCAAAAATTAAAAACATAGGGTATACTAAACAACTTAAATCAAAATTGGAAGGATATTCGATGAACTTGAAGATTCAAAAGAAAATCGTTTGTCCAACAACAATTCCATCACTTTAGGTTCGCCTATGTGGCGCCACCACAAAAAAGAATTTCCTTTTTAATTTATTAATTTTCAAAACTAGCCTTCCCCTTTTATGAAAAGTTGTAACTTTTGTGAAGAGTTGCGACTTTAATGAAGACTTGTGACTTTTATGAAAAGTTGTAACTTTTTTTATGAAGAGTTACGGCTTTTATGAAAAGTTGTTATTTTTATGAAAAGTTGTGACTTTTATGAAAAGTTGTGACTTTTATAAAAAGTTGTGACTTTAATGAAGAGTTGCAACTTTCATGAAAAGTTGTGACTGTGACTTTTATAAAAGGTTGTGACCTTTCTGAAGGGTTGCAATTTTTCCAATAGGTGCAACCTTTCCGATAAAACACAATAAACATTGTGCACGACCCTTTTTTGTCTATAAATAGAGTGATTTTCTCTCATTTTAAAAGAACGAAAATTTTAAACCTCCTCTTCTTCTTCTTCTTCACAACTAAATATTTGTGTATTTTGTTCATGTTAAGTGGCTCACTGATTCCATTGCTTATGTTAAAGTTCTTGATGTATATTTTCCCAGTCATTAATTTATGCTTATGTTATAAAGGATAAATGATAAGATGTAATAAATTTCATTTTTCTTTACATTATTAATATTTGCTATCACATAATGTTGTATGTACGATCATACGGAGTTTTAGTTTTAATGACTGATAAGTTTAAAATATTATGTTATAAATTCTGCGATATTAAATTTCTGCTATATAAAAGAGAACATTAGGCCCGCCTATGTGGCGCTATCACAAACCAGGATTCTCTTTTAACTTATTTATTTACAAAATTAGCTTTCTATTGTGACTTTAACGAAAAGTTGTGACTCTTTATGAAAATTGAGACTTTAACGAAGAGTTACAACTTTTATTAAGATTGCAACTTAAATGAAGAGTTGTGACTTTTATAAAGAGTTGCAACTTTAATGAAGAGTTGTGACTTTTAAGAAGAGTTGCAATTTAAATGAAAAATTGTGACTTTTATGAAAGATTGTGAATTGTCCAAAGAGTTGTGACATTTCCGATAAGGCACAATAAATATTTATTCACACTACCCTTTGTAGTCTATATATAGAGGGATTTTCTCTAATTTTTAAACAACGAAAATTCTGAACTTCTTTTTCTGCACAATTAAATATTTGTGTACTTTTCTCCTGTTCAGTGGCTCACTGACACCATTTTGTTTGTATCAACACACTGGTGAATGGAATCGTTTTGTTCTGAGATCTATTCCTTTAAACCTTGGGTACTAGAATGAAATAATTTCTTTAAGAGGACAATGTTCATCAGTGGGCTCGATTTGTTTTTGATTTTATTATTCCAGATCCTTGTATATTTTTTACAATCATTAATTTATGTTTATTTACATGTTTTAAACTTTGTTGTTTATGTTTATGCTTTTGATCATTATGTTGAAGTAAATATATGTTAATCAAGAGTTTGAAGTAATCATTAAACTATTGGTGTCATGTAAATTAGAATTCTTAAACTTGTAAAATAAATTACTTTCATCTTTATAGAGTTTTTAGTGGCTAAAAGATCCATGGGATGTCTAAGAAGGGACTTTGAGTGTTAAAAAGTTATGGTGGTTTCACACTACCTTGGTATTTTATTTATTCAACTTTCTATTTTACAGAGGCATCAATGGATTAATAACATCCAAAAAATAAAGGAATGTAGTGGAATGATAAGATAGTACTCAACCTTAATCATTGGAGGTTCAAGTGTTAGGTTTGAATCAATGAACTACTCCTTAAATAAGATTAATCTATATCAATCAAATATTAAAGAAATAATTATCTTCTTATAAATTTAAGAATGAAAGTTTTTAAAAAATAAAGTGTTAACTATATTGATCGAAACATAAACAACAAAATATGTCTTTTGCTATCAAAGTAGTGTCATTGGTTGTGTATGATTTTGAATAAGGGACATATCAAGACATCATTTAATCTAAATCATTTGAGCAACATACTTTATTTCATTGAACTTCAAGAGATGTGTTTTTATATTTTAATTAACTTATCAAGTAAACAACTAATTATATAATATGTATAATATTTAGATTCTGTATGTAGAGGCCTTGAATTGGAGAAAAACTCTCACAATTGATGTGTAAAATGCTTGCACCGCTTTTTGAAAATACAAATATAGATAGTGAAATAATTACATATCATTTTTAAAGATTTTGGTGATGAACAACTACAGTAAAATGAAGAATTAATAACAAAATTCATAAAGACTTAGAATCAAAACTTATTTGTTTTAAGATTAAAAAAATAATTCATTTCTTTTTTGGATAAAATATTCTTGACAATTTATCGTAGGGTTGTACCCTCTCGAAAATAATTATATTACTAAATATTCAGAAGTAGATTATTGACGTAATTCACCACCGCGCGAAGCACAAACAATTTACATAGTATTAAATATATATGTTAGAACCAATGATGCAAGATCTATAATGTGAAAGCAATTACACTAATATTGCCCTGCATATTAAGAAGTAATGATCACTTTTATGGGATTAGCATCTGCAGATACTTTATTATCATGGACATATTGAAATAAGAGAAATATTAATTATGGTAAAACTTTTTAGTTAATCAAATAGATCTGAGTTATTAAATTATTTGTATCACACATGTCAATATATTAAAGGGGTAATGGAGGAACGGGAGATATTATGTACGGGAGAAGAGCCTTCTTCCGTATTTTGACGAGGCAATTCAATCTGAACATCAGAAAAGGAATGTGGCAAACTAATTGAGTAAATATCTCAAAACTGTCACTCAATTTTAAAAAAGTTACATTGTTAAGTTATTCAATTTTATTTTGTATCAATAAAAGCACTTTGAGTATTTCTTTTTACAAAATCAAGTAGTCAAATTTACCATAAAAAGCAATTTAAGTACATTTTATCATAAATATTTTAAAACTTTGAATCAAACAAATTAATCTTTATATTAATTAATAAGAATAGTTTAGACATCAAGATAATATATTACAAACACATGACTACCATCTTATTAACTGAAATTAATCCTTAATTTAATAATTAACAATATCATTATGTGCAATTAATAAATATAAACGTAAAAAATATTAATCCAAATTTAGATTGAAAAACAAGATTAAAGAACATGAAGTTGGGGACGAAGACGACAAAGATAATAGAGTAGTTTTTTCTAAAACAAAAATAAAACTAAAAGTTACAACACACTTGCTCAATTTGATACTCGTAATCAAACGATTAACAAATGTACTCTCTAAACATAGAGTGTTAATATGTTTTCTCGAAGATAGTGTGACATATGCCACATTCATAACCATTCTATTGTTATTATATTGAATTAAATATTCAGATAATCAAAAGTACTATCATTATATTGTTAGATTTTATTCAGAAATTCGAAAGTTACATGTTATAACAATATACAAATCTAATAGGTGTGAAATGACTAATGAAATAATCAAAGCATTAGGCGCTAGTACAGGCGGAGTAGCCGTCATATGTGCTCTTTTAATTAGTCATTTTATCATGTTATCGCGGAAGTATATTGTACCTTTTAAAGTTTTGTTGATTAAATTTTTTATTTGAAAAATGTCTAATATAAATAATTTTTAAATATTAAAAGCATTCCATAGATATAAGATTGAATTAAGATGCCTTAGTGAAATATGTGGACATACAATTTATTCAAATCAAATTATTTACAATTTTAAAAAATAAATTGACAAAATAAGAAATTTTATGATAATGTTCCTTATAAATATTTTTGTGTTTAGATTCTGTTACCCTCCTACTTTTGATTGAGTTATATTATACTTGTCATGTAATGGTGTGAACAAGGCTAGACCGCGAATAAATTTGGCCCATTGAAGTGTGGCCCTACCAGGTTGGGGTCGGGTTAGTACTTCAATGAGTAGAGCATAGTTTAGTAGATTGGATTAAGGGGCGGGTTGGGTGGGAGAAATGGGTGTTCGACCCAACCCTCAATCCATTAAGAAAACGTAAAATTATTTGGGTGAATATTATTTAATAAGTAATTATTGTTCTTAGTGGTATATTTTATTTATTATCTTTTTTATCAATCCTATGATAAATATGCATTATGTAAAAAGTGAATTATGCATGTATTATTAATGTTTTAAAATATATTATGTTTGTTTGATAAAAAAAATAATACAATATATTGCAAGTGTTTTGAAATATGTGATAAATATATTATCCATTAATTAAATTTGTATTATATGTGTGATATGTATTATAAACTATATCCTAAAATATATATTAACATTGTATATAAGATTTCTTTGGTCACAAATATATTTGGGAAAACATGAGAAAAAATTGGGAATTAGTGTTCGGCCATAAAATTTGTTATTACTTGACAAACATTCCAAAGTTCTTTGGAATTTTTTAAAAAATTTCAAACTTTTATATTTTATAAAACACCGTATATGATTTATATTTTTGGACTAGATTTCATTTCTAGTTTATTAATATTATAAAATGAAAAGATAAAATCAATTTACGAATATTTTAATAAATTTTAGAACTTGTAAAATGTAAATATGAATTATATATATATATATATATATATTTTAAAAGTCAAATATCTTTTTACAAAAATTTATAGTCAAACATCCAAAAAAATATTTGGAAAGTATTTTCCTTTGGCATATGCATTAGAAATTTTCAGATATTTCGTGTGTGGGAACTGCAAAAGAGAGTTGAGAACAAGGAGATTCAGTTAGGGTTTAGCAAATGGATTCTACATCAAATCCAGACACCCATGAATCATGTATGCAATATCTACTGTTTCCTCAAATGAATTTGCATCTTCCCAATCCCAGAATCATCAATTGTTTTTTCTGTTTCAATTTGCAGGCAGAAAAGTGGCTATCAAGATCCGGATGATGGGCGCCAGCGTTTCTTACTGGAACTCGAAATTCGTTCAATGCCTCGCTAACCCAACTTATATTCCACTGTATCTATCTATTCCCTTCTGCTATTTAAACATGATAATTTCTGGGTATTTCTCAAAAGGACCGATTATTGTTAGTTTTATGTTATATATGTTGTTGGATGGTTCATTCTTCTTCATTATGTTTCAAGTGTGTGATGTGTTTCAATAGGACACAAGTCAAATTTGGGTGCAAAAGCTTCAATTTTCCTATTCCTTTGTATTGATGCTGATTTGGCTTAGAATAGATATTTTGAAGATTAAAATTTTATTGGGTACTTGAAATACCTTCAATACTGGCAATGAGTTGAGTACATAAAGTTTATTACGTAACTTTATAGATGTAGTTGGATTTTATGCTTTATTTGGTTGATGGTCCTTGTTCCTTCTCTGTTTGCTGTTGACTATAGGTAACTAACTGTTTTTGTCTTCCCTTTTTGATGTCAACACAGGCATCCACACTGCCTGTTCTTTCTTGAGCTTCTCCAAAATCCATCATTTCTTAATGCAATTGCACCAAGTTCTGCTCCTCCTGCATCACTACCATCAAGTGTAGCCCCTGCAGCCTTTCCAACTCCTGCTCCTACACCTGTTACAGCTGCAGCTCTTTTCCGATGAAGTATGCCATCCCTCCTGGATTTGGTCTTGCTAAAACTGACCTAAGGAATGCTTCTGTTGATCAAAGAAAGAGAAAGTATTTTCTCTCGTCTTTTACTTTTCTCTAACTGTGAAAACGTTGTCTAAGCTTGTTGCTGCATGCTCCCTCTTGTTATGTTTTCGTATTTCAGGGTTAGATATATTAACTTGATCTTTCTAATTAAGTTAATGACTTGGTAAAAATTTGGTTTTAGCAGGAAAGACGGATTCTTTTACTCATAACACAGACATCCAACCAATAGATTCATGAATTAAGGTAATACATTTTGCACCCCATGATTTCATTTTCAGAATTAGTGTTGCAGTTCCCTATTTGGCAAATGCATTTTTGAAGTCATATTAAGAGTGTGATTTTTTTTATCGAATTTTAGAGTGCTGCCCAAGTCTCAAGCACTATCAATGACCTGTAATTTCTTTCTTATGTCAGAAAATGTAGTGCTTAAGTTTTGTGAGAGTTCAACCATACATTTTTGTTAGGTTCTCTGGGATCAAATTTATAGTAAATTTTTTTTTTTCCTGAAACCAAGTAACCAAAACAATGAAGGATGCAGCCTACTTGTCACCTCTTCTAGGGTTATCAATGGAGTGAAGAAGTTATTCCAATCACCATATTAACTTGTGAACTTTAAATTTTGATGAAAAATGAAGGATTAGCTTCTCCAATGTGTTCAGGGTTTAGGAATATTTGCCTATCATCTATGGTAAATGGGTGGAGTGTTTTCCACCATGACCAAACATTTAGTGTCATGATGCCGCTCAGATCTTATGATTATTTTTTCACTCTATCAATGGTACATGACCTAAGTTGGAACCTAGTTGTTTTTATCTAACATGTATTGTCATTCTTGTTGCAAAGTCGAATCTTTAGAGTGTGATGAATCACAACTGCTATATTGGAAGGCAGCTAATAAATAGTTAATGAGACCATAATAAAAATGCAAAATAATTAACGAGGTTCGCAGAGTTTTTTTTTTGCCTAGTAATCAACCAAAATTTATTTGAGTCCATAAGAATACAAGTGAAATACTATAAGGGAGAAAGATGACTCAAATGCCTTAAAAAATGAGAAGGCAAGTGAGAAATGTGTCACAAATGAACAACTAACTACATGTTTATAGGAAATGAATTCTTCCTCTTAATGTCATCAATGATATCACTAGAATGCAAATGTCAAGATTAATGGTTTTCCAAAATTTCTACTGCAAGTTCAATACCTTGACATTTTGTGCCAATGAAAAATTATCTTCCTTCCAAATATTCACACTAGTTCATATAAAATTGTCAAATTTAACAAATTGGTGCCAGAGTAACCACACAGCACACACAGATACAACTCTGATACCAATTGTTAGCTAATAAATAGTATTTATAGTAGAAATGGAAGACAAGATAATGATGAGTCCACGTCGGGTGTCAGTAATACGTCATCATTGAAATCTTTTCTTATGACAAGAGTTTTGTCAAATGTGAAATTTGCAGTTAAAATTTTTTGTTGGATTTATCTTTCTTTTAGTTGGATTTGTTGAATGCAACAGAAAAATTGATTTGATTATGCATGTTATTCTGGAATTCTCCCTAGGAACCTATGAGAGAATCAATTATGGGCAGAAACTTTTTTGGTTCTGATAATGTGATCACCATAATTTAGAAGCTCAATATGGGTGTTGATTAATTTTATTCCCAAACCTCAAGGTGTTAACCAGCTTCTAATGCTATTAAAGAGAGGCATATCAATGACTCCATCAGGAGAAAGCTCTGTAGTTGCAAAAATATGTCCAGTATAAAAGAATATAATTATTGCTTGAAACGTGAAAAGAGCAATCAAAGGACGTTATACAACAACAGCTTTCTCTTATCCCAAATGGCATGTGTCTGTTTCACCTTCAAAAGTCTTTTCAACCTAAACATCTGGCTAAATGCTGCTGGAAGGATCATTTTAGGTTACCTTTTCTGGTCTTTTCATTAGTCAAGTGATATATGTGCTTAGATCTTCACAAAAAAGAGTTACATGGTTGGAGAAGTGTGTTTCTACTTCCTAATGCTACTATATTAAGTATTTTCCTAATCAATCTATAAGATGTACTAAGATTATTTTCTTTGGTTTAGGGCCATCTAGTTCCTGGTTTAGCATTGGAAGGACTTAAAATTTTTTTCTTCTTTTTGTAGATATGGTTTTTCAGTACTTAGGAGTACTGACTGAAATACAATGTTACCAGTGTAAGAAATGATTATTTTGCTTTGGTTCCATCATTTTAGATCTCTAGAATTTCTTATAGAAACAAATGAAAAGAGTGGCTTTCCTCATTAATGCTTGATCTTCTTTCCTAATTGAGAATAAATTCCACGTTGCTTCAGATTTAGACTCTCTTTCTATTGCAAGTTTAGAGTGTTTCTAGACGTTCTTTTACACAATTTCCAGGAGTCTGAGGGGTTGTATCTATGATTGAGTTTTTCAAATCTTTCTTGTCATGAAGTTTGTTTTAGTTGTTTCTTACTACGAAACTCAGAGTTCTTTTCTTCTCAAACTTGGGATTATCTAAATGAGATACGGGATACCATTAGACGAATGCCGAAACTGCAATTTTTGTTGTTTGGGACTCATGATTCCTGACCAGGTAGATCTAGTTAGCACCATCATTGCTATGAAATTTTTACAATAACTAGTTTCAGATTTTCTCCTGCATTTCAATGGAGGGACTATTTATTCTTGCATTTGTTGAAAAATTGTCATTTGTGTACAGGGATTCCATTTCTCCGGTATTATTTGGCTAATGTGAAATACATTAGTGTGAATCTCTTTACATAAATTCCTAGTTTATCTTCCGGTACATAAGTTATCTATTTGAATTAATAAGTGTTTATTGCAATTTTCTTGTGTGTCCTTGATATTCTTTGGAGCTTTCGTACCTAATTAATTTCGATTTGTCTCCTTTCTATTGCTAAATGGATTTGACCACTTGTCTTCTTCGGAGAAGTTAGATTTTTCTTCTAAAAGTTTCCGCCGTTACATCTTCATTTCTGTCCCCTATTTAAATTAGATTTTCTTCTGGGTTAAGCTAAATCTTCTTCTCTAGGTTGGCTTTCTTCATCTGTTCCTCCAATCACCATTAAGACAAGGTATCTTGAAGGAAGATGACTGGAGAAGTTCGCTGCTTTGAACCTAGGCGATCTTTGTGGCCGATTCCAGCACCTAAGAGTGAGCTTTTTTTCTTTCCCTTTTTGCGCTCTGTCCTTTTAATCTCAGATATATGTAGAAAAAGAAATCTATTTCTAGGTGACAATGGTTGTTTGTTTGTTCCTCTTTCTTTGATTATTGGTTTCTCTTCCTCCTTTTTAATGTCTGCTAGCTATATCCATCCTGTAATCGAGATGATTGTCTAGATCTCATCCACTTTTAGAAATTCCTTTAGTTACTAATTTTTTCTTGGATACACTGTAGCTTGTCATTTTCTCCGGTTTCTTTTTACCTTTCTACTTTTTTGTGTTTGCTATGTCCTTCCTGTAATCATAATGATTTTCTAGATCTACAACATCCTTGTATGATAATACTTTTAGGTACTTATTTCTTGTTGGACAGACTAGCTTGTCATTTAACTTGTCAAAGGAAAAAAAAACTATTATTTGGCTCATGAATTTGGTTATAGTTGATTACTCATCTTGTAGATAAAATGTGATTCTGGTCGAGTGTAAATGTGATATTGGCTAAAAATCAATTGGGTTCTCGAAAAAACTGAATTAGACCAAATGGTGGTTGACAATAAGTGACACATTTGGCTTGCATTAGCTGTCCATTAAAATTAGAAAATGGGGAAAAGGAGGACCCTTTTATTATAACTAATGATATTAATTTGTCACTAGTTTCATGATGATTATATGAGAAATTCAATATTATTGGAAGTCAGTATTTTGTTGCTTTACGTGACGAGTACTGTTAGGCAATGGGTTATCCCCTCAAGGGTGAAGCATTGTTTCTATCTATAGAGGCATAGAGTGATCGTAGCTAGAAGCCGTTGAGTCTTTGAATCTGACTATAGGAAGAAAAGAATAACAAAGATAATTAAACTAGTCTGTTACTATGCTCTTAAGATTTTTCATTGTTTTCTTCTTCTCGAGGTTTAATATCTGCTCTACCGTTGTGATGGATTTAAAAATAACATTTACTCTTTCATCACAGCAGTAGAGCAGGTGTTAAACCTCGAGAAGAAGAAAACGATGAAAAATCTTAAGAGCGTAGTAGCATACTAGTTTCCTTATATTTGTCTATTCTTTTCTATAGTCAGACTCAACTGCTTCTAGTTGTGATCACTCTGTGCCTCTATATATAGAAACAATGTTTCACCCACGAGGGATAACCCATTGCCTACAGGTACTCGTCACATTAAGCAACAAAATATTGACTTCCAATAATACTGAATTTCTCATATACACAGCCTTACCCCTTTCTAACCTCAAGAGAGGGGTAGAGCTGCGTTCACACCACTCTCCCCGGACTACACTAGGTATATGTGTGTGTATATATATATATAATATAAAGAGAGAGAAAGAAACACAAGTTAATGGTAGCTTTTTAATAACGTGAGTGAAACTTTAGAGGTGCTTCAGAAGGTCTCTCAATTATCTGACACTTAGAAGAGGAGTGAATGCGTTTAAGTTATCTTAGGTTTTGGACTTCTGTTTTTTAAGAGAGTGTCTTTCTTTGTGTGTGTGAGGAATCTTTTCCTTTGATAGCAAACCCCATCCTCCCAGAAAACAAGGGAAATCCAAACAATCTTATGTGATTTCTTGTCTTAAATGTAAGCAAGGTGATAGACCGCTTACGGGGTATTTGGTTGTTCATAATTGTGCTTATGTGCAGATCCAGCTGCTTCTTCTACTCAGGATGAAAAGGAGGAGGTGGATTCGCGATCCATATATGTCGGTAATGTAAGATTTGTCGCCTTTACCTCAACATGTTAATTTGTTTTTCCCTACATGACATGTTTCTACTAATTGCATCATCCTGCTCTTCATAAGACTTGTATTGTGTTAATCACTGACAGGAATTAATTTATATTCAGCCTTATCTGTTTATTTGCTTTCACATTTTAATCCAATGTAACTGCAGATTGCTTTATTGCTCAAAAATTTGTTGCCTGTAGTTTTTGCCCCCTTCTATTTTATATTATTTTTTATTCTTCAACACTGTAGACGCAACTTTAACATGAACTCACCTAGAAAGCAATAATAGTGTTCAACTTTCTAGAACAAAACTTATTTTGCGTATCAGTTGTCTAATTGCTGTACTTTTAGATTATTTTTTTTTCATTATGGACCCAGAAAATTGGTTCGTTGCTTTTTTACTGTTGTTTTCTGTTTTACTTTCTCAGCTTTGCTCTTGTAGCCTTAGCTTGCAATTGGTTGTGTGCAGAAGAATGTATACTTGGGATAAGTTTGTTCAGAAATACATGACAGGATAGGGAAGCTTCATAGGTTGCTCGGTCTGGATGTTCCATTTATGGGATTAGTTGCTGCATTTTGCCACTAGGTTGAGTTGCTGTATTGATAGAAGCTAACCTCACATTAAACCACGAACTAGCAAAATAACAAGATATTGTTCCTTGCACGTATTACCAAAGTAACACCATATTGTATTAGTAAAAGACATTTAAGGCACCCCTCATTATTAGTCTTTGGATGTGGTTTGATATTTGTAACACTATCTGAAATGAGGCCAGCCGAAGACCCCCATCCCACAAAAAAAATGCTGACCCATCTCTTGTGAAAATGCTTAGCGTAACTGTCATTTGAATTGTTTCTTTGTTTTGTGTTATTTTTTTGCATTTCAACTTCAGGTTGATTATGCTTGCAAGCCTGGGGAAGTGCAGCAGCACTTTCAAGTGTGTGGCACTGTTAACAGGGTAACTATCCTGACTGACAAGTTTGGCCGGCCAAAAGGCTTTGCGTATGTGGAGTTCTTTGAAAGGGAGTCTGTTAAGAATGCACTTCTGCTGAACGAATCAGAGCTTCTCGGGCGGAAGTTGAAGGTCCATAACAATCTTCTTGATGATTTACCGACTCTGTTTCACCTTCTAGACCTTCTACTACTATGTTCTTTTGTTATGTATAGGTATCTGCCAAGCGGACAAATGTTCCTGGTATGAATCAATTTCGAGGAGGGCGATTTAATCCTTATGCTGGATTCCGTCCTCGACGTGCCTTTGTGCCTGGTGCTCCAGTGATTCCACCTTTTGGGTAATTAACAATGACGCTATCCTCTGCAGAACCTTATTTTGGTGATATATATATATATATATATATATATATATATATATATATATATATATATATATATATATATATAATAGATATAGATATTTTCTTTTACAACACATTTTTATAGATACTTTTAGCTTTTTCCTCAAATATAAAACCACCAGCCCTACTCGTCACATACTGTCGAAACTTCCTTGACCTTTTTTCATGATTTTGTAGCTCATCTAGCATCTAGGGTGGCAAGTTGTACTATGAACTGCTTATTCTGAAAAGGTATGGAGGTGCTTAAAAGGTATATCAAGATATGAGCAGTTCATAGTACAACTTGCCACCCTAGATGCTCGATGAGCTACAAAAAATTATGAAACAAGGTCAAGGACTTTCCGACAGTATGTGACTAGTAGATTCAGTGGTTTTGTATTTGGGGAAAAGGCTAAAAATGTGTTGCAAAAGAAAAGTAAAAGGCTTACAACTTTGTCTCTGTCAATCATGATCTATCTTTGAAGTACAACCTCCCCTTCTCTACCCCAACCCAAAAAGAAGAGGTATCAAAATTGTTTACTTGTCGAAAACAAAGTGGATTTTTGCTTGACCATTCTTTTGGGGCTAGACATCTTTGTCTGATCTCTAGTATCACTGTATCAGGAGCAAAGAGGTGCTGGGGAAAAATAGCTCAGTGTAGTTTCCGGCCTACCAATAATATTATCCTGGCCTTTGTTACTTCAACAAACATTGGGCTAAAGCTTAGCTTATCCCCCCCCCCCCCCCTTACTCTTCGAATTTCATTCAAGTACCAGTATTTTTTTTTTAATTAAGTTAAAGTTGTATTCTTCAGCATTAAGGGTATGCTGGCTACCTCCAAAAAATTACAAGCAAAAACCATAATTACATTGATCCTAGGAAATCTACCAACTGTTCTGCTACTTCTATACCCTCTTCTTTACACCAAAAAAACATGTTCTTTAACTTTTTGCATAGTGTTAGTAATATTCTCATGACACCTAAGATTTCTTTCTCTCCAAATAGCCCACCAGACACAAGCTGGTACTATAGACCACCATTTTTTTTGTGTCTTGCTCCCCCCCCCCCCCCCTCCCAGCAGCTCAAAAGGTCGGCATGTTCTGGCATCACCCAAGGCTCTTGAGAAATGCTGTAGATCATGCTCCACTTTAAGTACCAGTATTCTGTTAGTTGCAACTTCATATATTTATCTATCACTCCATTTCTGAAGGAAGTCTAGTTGAATATTGATTGGTTCCCAACTTGGATACCGCCTACTTTGATCCCTTATGGGATCTGCACTTTCCTCATAATCTGCTTCAATGCATGTTTGTTTGACCAACACTGTTGCCCCTGCCTAGCAGTAGTTCAGAGCTTCCTGCCTTCCTAATAAATGGAATCTTGTGTTGTCTTTGGTTGGCTGGGTTTCTAGGCTTACTTCCTTTAAACGAAGTAGAATGTTGGGTTTCTCGTAAAGCCAGAGCATGTGCCATGGTAATTGTGTTGATCTGAAATGGTAACTTTTGTGTTTAATGTTCTTTCGAAGGGGTTACTTCTTTCTGTTACTATTTTGATTGAATATGACCTAAAGTCCTACACTTCTGGATTAGCAGCTCATCTACTTGAACTTGTCTATTTTCAAGTTCATCAGTGTGCTTCAGAAGATGAATCGATAGTCAAGTCTTATTGATGGAAGGGTCTAGTCAGCACTTCACTGAAATATGTTTAATCTATTTTACACATTCACAGTTACATATACCTATCTAAAATGCATCACGGGACTTTTTTTAAGACGTTGCATCACAGCACTTGCAATGCATTCCGCAAACGCTTTTTGTACTGGAAGTACGTGCCAAAATCAGCTGTTTTTTTATTGTAACACTAATGCAAATGTTGGCAACAATGCTCCCTGTACTACTACCAGTTAAGTAATACAAAGTAAAGCTTCAGAACTCCAAAATTAGGTGTTGCATCACTAAACTGTTATATGAGAATAATATAAAACTTACTTGTAGGGTATTTTGTTGTAGTAACACATATCAACTTATATTGGTCCAACATAAGTTAATCATAAGATTTGTTTAGTTGAATTTATTTCCTATTATCCCATACGTATTGCTGATAGGCTGGTACTATTTTTAATATCAAAGAGAACTGAAATTGGTTTGAATGCTTTATGCCCTTCAAAACAGAGAGCTGAACTTCCCTAGATTTTAATGGAAGAGTAAATTTTCAGATATTTGCCACATATTCTACTTCAACGCATGTTTGTTTGGCCTACACTGTTGCCCCTACATGAGCAGTAGTTCAGTGCTTCCTGCCTCCCAAATAAAATGGAATCTTGTGTTGTCTTTGGTTGGCTAGGTTTCTAGGCTTAGACTTCCTTTAAACGAAGTAGGATTTTGGTTTCTCGTAAAGCCAGAGCATGTGTCATGGTAATTGTGTTGATCTGAAATGGTAACTATTGTGTTTAATGTTCTTTCGAAGGGGTTACTTCTTTCTGTTGGTATTTTGACTAAATATGTCCTAAGCTTCTGGATTAGCAGCTCAGCTACTCGAACTAGTCTATTTTCAAGTTTATCAGTGTGCTACGGAAGATGAGCCTAGAGTCTCGTCTTATTGATGGAAGGGTCTAGTCAGCAGTTCACTGAAATAAACTAGATGACTCCTACGTCTAATCTAATTTTACACAATCACAGTTACCTATACCTATCTAAAATGCATCACTTGACTTTTTTTTTAAGACGTTGCATCACAACACTATCAATGCATTCCGCGGCCGACTTTTTGTACTAGTCGTGTGCTAAAATCAGCTGTTTTGTTTTTGCAACACTAATGGAAATGTTGGCAACAATGCTCCCTGTACTACTACCAGTTAAGTAATACAAAGTAAACCTTCAGAACTCCAAAAATAGGTGTTGTATCACTTAACTGTTAAATGAGGATAATTTAAAACTTACTTGTTGGGTATTTTGTTGCAGTAACACATGTCAACTTATATTGGTCCAACATAAGTTTTTTATAAGATTTGTTGAGTTGGATTTATTTCCTATTATCCTATACGAGTTCCCGATAGGCTGGTACTAATCGTTTTAATATCAAAGTGAACTTAAATTGGTGGGAATGCTTTTTATGCCCTTCAACAGAGAGCTGAACTTCCCTAGATTTTAATGGATGAATAAATTTTCAGATATTTGTTCATCTGGATTACAGTGTTCCTTCCTAATTTGTCCTCTTTGACTCTTCACTTTTATAAGCTATAATTTAACCGTTGTGCAAATTTTACTCTCTTGTTTGTTGTTCACTTTCGTTGTCATGTTTTGTTTTGACATGATTCAAGCTGATGCCTGCTTGATGATTACATCAAACTTTAGTTAACAAGTATTGTGTTGTCATCTTATTTGCAGAAGGGTTCCAAGGTTCAGACGTTCCATCCGCTACAGGCCATACTAGTGAATTTTAAGCTGGATGCAGCCTTCCCTAGAGAAGCATGGGGCTCGCTTTGTGAAAAGGGCATCTCCTTGTTTTACTCTCTTTGGTTGAGGGCAAAGGATGTTCTAATTCAAATAAGTCATTAGCTGACATAAATTTCAACTCTGTGGATGATGTTTTAGGTGTGGGTATTGAGAAGTTTTTTCTTTGCTAGCTTGCTCAGATGCTTGCATTTCGGGCAGCAAATGGAAAAGACAAATAAAATAGACAGTTTGTTGGAGATGGTTTGAATTATGTATGGTTGTGGTTTGGTCACTCTTAAGCTCCCCTCTCCTAAACCTCCTTATCACCAACTTCAAATCCTAATAGCTACATGCAATAAGACCAATGGTGTTTAATTTTCTTAAAGGACTATTTATTACTCCATGTTAGTGTAGATACAAAATGCTTTGGTATAGACAGAGATGAAGATTTTGTAGTGTATGGTAAAAAGCGTCTTGTTAATAGGAAAAAGCATGAACATACCAATTGAAGTAGTCCAAGTTGGTAATTGCATAAAAGGGGAAAGAAATCTAAAGCTTTAGAAAACTTCATAAAACACTATATATAATTTTATATCTCTTCTGCAGAATATCAATAGTTGATCTCTAAAGCCTAGTCGCAATATCCTTTATTTCTTGTCAAATACTACATTGGTAACATAAATAGATAAGTGGGACATTGAATCACCTAGTCTTACCCCTCTACTTTCTTTAAATTAGTGTTGTTTGCTTATGGTAACAGATTACATTATTCAGTTGATGACTTTAGTTGGCATTTTGAGTTCAACAATATTAACTCTATGAACGTCCATTTCAGAGAATCATATGTTTTCTCCATAACAATTTTCATCATACATCTTTTAGAAATTTTATGTCTCTCATAACCCTTTTACATTTTATGACTCAATATAATACTGCCATTCAAAAAAATTCCCAGTACAAATGTTGATTGGTTAGGATCCACTACTCTCCATGATCACTTTAGATATAATTTTGTATATTGTTAAGCAATTGACATGCACCTATCTATCTGGTTGAATTTTTCACCTCAGGACTCAAGTATGAATGTTACTGCAGTGTAATAGATAGGTTGGCCTATCTCACTAGTGTCAAATAAGTTTAGAAAAACATTGAAGTCATTTTTGTGGAGTTTCTAGATTACTAATGTTATGTAGAGTTATTTCCATTTCTATCTTTTTTTATTGGAGCTGTTGACTGAAGTTGATGAGATTTAGCATTTCTTCCCTCCTCATTATATTGGTATTTACATTTGGTAAACAAGTAACAACATGTTCAAATAGAAATTCAGTGCCTCATCTTAAATATCTTTCCTTGATAGAAATTCAGTGCCTCGTAAATATTTTCGTGAATAATACCTGTAACAATATTCTAGATCACTCTATTTTCCACGCGTGCAAAGAAGTATCCTATATTAGCATCACCTAGGTCCAACCGTTGCTTCATAGAGTGTTGCCTCATAAAACTTTTCTCAATCGAACTCCATTTGTCCTATTGTTGGTCTCAATTTGTTTCTTTTCTTGCTATTAACATACCTCATACTATGGTCTTTTGTACTTGATAAAGTTTGTCATTTGATGTGCTGAATTTTGTTCTTCACCTCTTTAAATTTAGTATTATTCAACTTTTTAAGTGCAGTTTTCACTTTTTTTGAAATTTCACCAGACTGAAATCTTTTATGTTCTTACTAAGCTTGATTAACTAGTTGAAGAAACTTAGGATAATCTGTAATGCAATTAAAGAATCAAAATACTTAGCAATATGTACTCAGTGTCAAACTTGGAGGGGCATGATCACACATTTTTGCTATTAAGATCTTCACCTACATAACTAACATATGAACCATTCTTTCTAACATTTACTACAGCCTTGTCAATCCTGATAAAAGATACATGTGAGTTCATTGTCCAAGTGTATGAACCCCACCCCACCCCCCCAACAATTTTCATATCATTCATCTCAACATCTAACAAATTTTGGACTTGTGTATTTTGTAAAAGGCATACAGTTTATCCTTTATCTTTAGTATTGCATTATAATACCCCATATATATTATTATTAACAACCAAGTCCTCGGGATCTTTTAGAGTTTTAGTATGTAACCCATACATCACATTAAAATATAAATTCTAGCGAACTACAGTTATGTGTTACTCTAAATTATATACTGATTACACTTATTCTCCAGAACACACTCTACATACTAAAGATCCCGCAATACTCAAATCCTACCTTGCAATCGAAGACATAATTCTCCTACTACCATATTTAAATTTAGAGAAAATGGCCAAAAGCCTTCCTAAGCTATTATCGAATTTTCAACTACACACTTATTCTTTATGGGGGTCTTATCACCCCTGAACTTTTTAAAAGTAAAATATCTAGTCCCCTATAAATTCACGCTCAAATTTCTATTAGGCAGTGGTCTACACGCGCTGCCACGTAATATTTACTCTTTTTTTGTAAAAAAAATTAATTATTCTTTTATATTTTATTTTTTTTGCTTTTTATATTCATCTTATCCTTTACTCTTTCTTTTCCATTCCTCCATTTCTTTTTATTTGAAGCTTTTCTAAATTTGACGACTACCGCATCTTCAACCTTCATTGTAATTTTAAACACTCGGAAATCTCGTTCTAAAAACTCTATCACTGATATTGTTTCTTCTTCCGCTATTATAACATTTCTCAAAGATTGATAAAAGAAACTAAATTGATGTTTACAACAATTTCAATAAGTGGATCTTCTTCATCAAAGGGTTCAAAATTCGTGTTCGTATCTCTCCACAGTGTTGAGCATTGGGTTTGATTCATTCATACAACGCTTATTCGAGTTTTCATTTGACATTTTTGATGAATTTTGAGAAAATTAAAAATTCAAATTACGGAACTAAATAAGAAATTAGAGCAGATTACGAACCATAAATTCAAGATTTGAAGTAGAAATGAACATTAACAATTAAATCCTACTTAATTTTGAGAGGAAATTGTGATTCTTTTTACAAAAGGAACAAGGATTAATGATGTGGAAGAAGAAACAATGGGTTTTTTAAAGGTGGGAAAATGACCAGTGGAGAAGAAGAAATTTTTCGTCAAATTTTTGCTTCTGACACGCCTAGAGGCGGTGACAACACCTCCCATGACAGGTCAGCACTTAGGTATGTAGAAAATAGAACAATATAAAGTTTAGATGGGTAATGGGACACTCGTGAAGTTAGAATGTGTAGTTGAGATTTCATGTATAGATTGGAGAAATTTCAGATCATTTTCTCTTAAATTTATAATGTTTTTCTCATTGTTTTCAAAAGTAATATAAATTTAAAAATTGAATTTTCACTTGAGGTTTATAAATTTGAGTTTAATTTATATTTATTATTTATAACATAATTTTTAATATTATAAAATGATATATATATATATATATATATATATCATATATTATTATAAGTGGAAGAATGTTAGGCAAAAGTTGAATTACTATTTTGCCCCTGTACTAAATCATAATCAAAGTAATTAAATATTAGTAAATAAATTGCTAATTATTTTATAGTCTTAACTTAATTACTCTTAATTTTTAAATTTCAAAAGTCTTACCCCTATCCTTACATTGAAATAGTAAAAATCATCTAATTGGTTATTAGTAAAATATTAGTATATAAAGTATATAATAAAGTTTAATTATCTTAAAGACACGTTTTCCTGTTATTATTTTTTAAAAAATAGTTTAAATTTTTTGAAGTTTATCTCTTAGACTATTTGTAAATTAATTAATTGTTAATTCGTTTACATTTGTTAATTTATGTTTCCTTAATTCTTATTTGATGCTTTAATAGGTGAGAAAATTATTTTAATGAGATTTTTTTTTTTTTTTTTTGTAATTTGTTCAATTTCTTGGAGTTATTTTTTAATATTAAATATAAAACTTTTAATTTATAGTATCTTAATTACAATGTATAATTATTAGTTTCAGCCTTCAATAATTCTATCATATAATGAAGACATATTTAAATGATGCAACTGAAAAGGCATAACAGACAAGGGAAACAAAGAGTCTCATTTACTATAATATATTGTGTGTATTCTATGTTAATCATTCAAAAATCTAATCTACCATCTTCCTAATTTCATATGTTTATCGGAGATACTCCAGTAAGTATATATTATTTCTTTTCTTTTTGTTTCATCTTTGCATATTCTAATTTTGTTGGTACAAAGAAAAATACATAGATGAACATTCTGAAAACTCTTATGATTTCTTTGATATGTTTTTCTTTTTCGATAGCAGAATGATGGTATCAGAACCTTTAATTATAAGAATGCCCTGCTAGACTTAAAAGATAAGTTATTAGTGTAATTTTGTACATGGTCAGATTATAGAAATCATTGGTTCAATATTTTTATAATTTTCTTAAATTCTCTTTTGAGTTTGGAGAAATGACTATTGATAGAGTATAAATTGGTACTAATGCGACGTGTTGAAAAAGATTATAGATGTCTTCGATTATATTCACATTCAATAGTCTACAACCTATATATATTAAGCTATCCCAAGAAAATATTTATGACATATTTGTACTTAGTCTGGTAGATGATTTTTTTTGATGATATAACATATACTCTTATTATTATAAGTGGGAAGCTCTTAATTTAAAAGTTGAATTACCATTTTGCCCTTATTTTATTCCTAAACTAAATTAAATATTAATATATGATTAATTTAATATTAAATAATCATATTTAAATACATTCATCTAGACACAATAGTTTAAATTCTAATTATTTACATACTAAGTAATAATTATATTATACTAAAACTAAGAAGGTGTAAAGTCAAACTTTGAAAGACAAAAATATTTTATAGAAAAAAATTGTTAGAAATTATTTCATAGGAAATTGTTAGGAATTACTTTTTTTAAAAAATAAAAGTTATTAATTCTTTCTCTATAATTAATGTGGTTAAATGATTAAATTTGTTATCCTCTCTATGTAGTTAGTACAATTAAATGTATTGAATTATTAGTAAAAACAATCACCTTTCCTCTACCGCATGTCTAAGATCATTCAACTTCTGAAATTAACTTAAACATCTCTTCACCTTTTCATCTTATCCGATGAATCTTTAGCTATATATATGTATCATTTAAAAATAATTGTTGTTTACCATTTGCCTCATGTTGATGTGAATTATTAGGCAATTTACAGGTACTTTTTTTTTTGTTTTGAAATATTAATATTTGTTGATCCTCATTAGAATGATATTTTGAATCATAAATTTTATCTTTACTATTTTAGATTGTTTTTTTTTTTGTTACGGGAGAAAAAAATTTTACTCCTTGTGTATTTCTTTTACTATATATATTGTTATAATAAAAGTCTTAAGAAGGATATGAATATTGTATGTATTCTTATCTGTTTATTTTTTTTGTATTCTTTACCGATTATACTTCTTTAATATAATCTTCTATGAAATTATGAATGTTTTAAGTCTATTTTTATTAGTGCTGGAATTACTAATTTCTGACATTTAGATTCATTTTTAAATGTACTATTATAATATTTATTTACTTTTATCTTTCCTTAATAATATAGTTTCTTTAAGTAGCTACACATTTGTGTACTTACTAATATGGACAGTAATGAGAGATTATTAAGAATAAGTCATATAGATATATTCATATTATTAGATGCTATAATAATATAATTATTTTTTTATATTTCTTGCTTGATGGTCAATGTATTATTCGATTATTATGAATTTTATTTAATAAATAAAATATAAATTGGTAAAACTAATATTTCTAATTTCAACATTATATAATAATTCAACTTTATAATAATTGTATGAGGCAAACGTGCAACGCACGTTTCAGAAACTAGTATATATATATTTACGAATATTTTTATAAATTTTAAAACTTATAAGTGAATTATATTTTTTTTTAAAAAGTCAAATAACTTTAAAAATATTTTTAGTCAAACACCCAAAAATATTTGGGAAGTATGTGCCAGCATAATGTATTTTCGTTTGGCATATGCATTAGAAATTTTCAGATATTTCCTGTGTGGGAAACTTCAAAAGAGAGTTGAGAACAAGGAGATTCAGTTAGGGTTTAGCAAATGGATTCTACATCAAATCCAGACACCCATGAATCATGTATGCAATATCTAGTGTTTCCTCAAATGAATTTGCATCTTCCCAATACCAGAATAATCAATTGGTTTTTCTGTTTCAATTTGCAGGCAGAAAAGTGGCTATAAAGATCCGGATGATGGGCGCCAGCGTTTCTTACTGGAACTTGAAATTCATTCAATGCCTCGCTATCCCAACTTATATTCACTGTATCTATCTATTCCCTTCTGCTATTTAAACATGATAATTTCTGAGTATTTCTCAAAATGACTGATTATTGTTAGTTTTATGTTATATATGTTGTTGGATGGTTCATTCTTCTTCATTATGTTTCAAGTGTGTGAAATGCAATGTGTTTCAATAGGATACAAGTCAAATTTGGGTGCAAAAGCTTCAATTTTCCTATTCCTTTGTGATTTATTTTTTGTGCTTGACTTTGTATTGATGCTGATTTGGCTTAGAATAGATATTTTGAAGATTTAGCTTTTATTGGGTACTTGAAATACCTTCAATACTGGCAATGAGCTGAGTACATAAAGTTTATTACGTAACTTTTTTGATGTAGCTGAATTTTATGCTTTATTTGGTTGATGGTCCTTGTTCCTTCTCTGTTTACTGTTGACTATGGGTATCATTAACTAACCGTGTTGGTCTTCCCTTTGTTGATGTCAACGCAGGTATCCACACTGCCTGTTCTTTCTTGAGCTTCTCCAAAATCCATCATATCTTAATGCAATGGCGCATCCCGCCAACAAGGTATAAAGTTATATCATGTGTTATCCTGGTTTCCTTCTCCACTTTTACCAATCCCTTTAGTGAGTTAAGAGTTAAGACTGTCAGCCACAATAAGAAAGTTCGTCTCACTTTCTGTAGACACAGTTTTTGTGGACAAAAAATGCAGCCAAAGTACTTTATAATACATGTTACTTCATTGTCTTAGGCTCTTAGCCATTAGCCTTATTCACTTTCTTAACTTTCTCATACTTTCTAGATATAAAACTTATAACTATTTAATCGTGTCGTCCAGGTTAATCCTCGCTCCATGGAATTCTCATCTCATTTCACTTTTTATTGTCTATTGCACTATGTTTGCCTACCTAAAGTTCTGGCGCATAAATCTGTGATAAGATCTGATTTAGATGTTCCTAACAATTATTAGGAAGTAGCACATAGGCAGTAATTTTGCTTCTGGAAGAACTACATATATAACCCGTTGAAGCATATTTATCCACGGTCGCTTCCTGAGAACTGCAATTGCACCACCAAGTTCTGCTCCACCTGCATCACTACCTTCTGGTATAGACCCTGCAGCCCCTCCACCTCCTGCTCCTACACATGTTTCAGCTGCAGCTCTTTCCCGATGAAGTATGTCATCCCTCCTGGATTGCTAAAACTGACTTAAGGAATGCTTCTGTTGATCGAAGAAAGAGAAATGATTTCCTCTCTTCTTTTACTTTTCTCTTACTGTGAAAACGTTGTCAAAGCTTGTTTCTACATGCTCCCTCTTGTTATGTTCTCATATTTCAGGGTTAGATATATTAACATGATCTTTGTAATATAGTTAATGACTTGGTTAATTTGGTTTTAGCAGGAAAGACGGATGATTTTCTTGTACTCGTAACACAGACATCCAAACAATTAATTCATGAATTAAGGTAATACATTTTGCACCCCTTGATGTCATTATTAGAATTAGTGTTGCAGTTCCCTCACTGGTAAATGCATTTATGAAATCATATTAAGAGTGATTTTTTTATATAGAATTTTAGAGTCTTGACCAAGTCTCAAGCATGATCAATGACCTGTAATTTCTTTCTCGTATCAGAAAACATGGCTCTAAAGTTTTGTGAGAGTTCATCCACACATTTTTGTTGGGTTCTCTGGGATCAAATTTATAGTAAAATATAAATGTATATTTTTTCCTGTAACCAAGTAACCAAAACAAAAAGGAAGCAGCCTACTTTTCACCTCTTCTAGGGTTATCAATAGAGTGAAGAAGTTATTCCAATCACCATATTAACTTGTGAACTTTAAATTTTGATGATAAATGAAGGATTAGCTTCTCCAATATGGTCCAAGTTTTGGAGCCTTTGCTATCATCTATGATAAATGGGAAGAGTATTTTTCACCATGACCAAACACATAGTGTCATGATGTTGCTCAGATCTTACATATCATTTTTTGAATCTATCAATGGTACATGGCCTAAGTAGGAACCTAGTTGTTTTTATCCTACATAGAGTGTCGTTCTTGTTGTGGAAGCTGAATCTTTAGAGTGAGATGAAATCACAATTGCTATATTAAAAGGCAGCTAATAAATAGTTAATGAGACCATAATAAAAATGAACAAAAATTTATGAAGTTCGGTAAAATTTTGTTTTTTGCCTAGTACTTAAACACAACCAACCAAAATTTATTTCAGTCCATAAGAATAAAATACAAGTGAAATACTATAGGGGAGAAAGAAGACTCAAATGCCTTAGAAGATGAGAAGACAAGTGAGAAGTGTGTTGCATATGAACAACTAACTACATATTTATAGGAAATGAATTCTTCCTCTTAATGTCATCAATGACATCACCAGTGTTCAGGGAAGCGTGAAGCGGAAAAAGGCGACAAGGCCCCACTTCAAGCTTTAAGAGATGAAGCGCTCACATACTCATTCTAGTCTGTGAAGCGTAGAAGGCTTGCATTTCACATACTCATTCTAGTCTGTGAAGCGTAGAAAGCTTGCATTTCTTTGCTTCATCGCTTTAAGCGATGAAGCGCTCGCTTTCCTTAACACTGGCATCACTAGTAAGCAAATGTCATTGATAACAATTAGCTTTGATACCAATTGTTAGATACTAAAAAGTATTTGTAGTAGATATGGAAGACAAGAAAATGAAGAGTCCACGTCGGTAATACGTCATCATTGACATCTGTCAAATGTGAAATTTACTGTTAAATCTTTTGTTGGATTTATTTTTCTTTTAGCTGGATTTGTTGAATGCAACAGAAAAACCAATTTGATTATGCATGTTATCCTGGAATTCTCCTTAGGCACCTATGAGAGAATCAATTATGGGCAGAAACTTTTTTGGTTCTGACAATGTGATCACCACAATTTAGAAGCTCAATATGTCTGTGGATTATTTTTATTCCCAACCCTCAAGGCGATAACCAGCTTTTGATTAGCTATTTAAGAGAGGCAAATCAATGACTCCATCCAGAAAAAGCTCTGTGCAAAGATGTGTCCAGTACAAAAATAAAATAAAATTATTACTTGAAACACTGAAAGAGCAAACAAAGGACCATGTATAACAACGGCTTTCTCTTACCCCAAATGGCATGCGTCTATATTAAGTATTTTCCTAATCAATATATAAGATGTACTAAGATTATTTTCTTTGGTTCCATCATTTTAGATCTCTAGAATTTCTTATGGAAACAAATGAAAAGATTGGCTTTCCTCTTAAATGTTTGATCTTCTTCCTAATTGAGAATAAATTCCATGTCGCTTCAGATTAGACTCTCTTTATATTGCAAGTTTAGAGTGTTTCTAGACATTCTTCTACACGATTTCCAGGAGTCTTGAGGGTTGTGTCTATGATTGAGTTTTTCAAATCTTTCTCGTCATGAAGTTTGTTTTATTTGCTTCTTACTGCGAAACTCAGTTCTTTTCTTCTCAAAACTTGGGATTATCTAATAAGATACAGTTAGATGAATGCCAAAACTGTAATATCAGTTGTTTGGGGCTCATGATTCCTGACCAGGTAGATCTAGTTAGCACCGTCATAGCTATGGAATTTTTACAATAACCAGTTTCAGATTTTCTCCTGCATTTCAATGGAGGGACTACTTATTCTTGCATTTGTTAAAAATTGTCATTCATTGATAATGATTTCATTTCTCCGGCATTGGTTCTGTTATGAGAAGCTTGGCTAATGTGTAATACATTAGTGTGAATCTTTTTACATAAATCCTTAGTTTTTCTTCCGGTACATTGTTAGTTTGATGACAAAGTTATTCCTAGATAAATAAGTATTTATTGCAATTTTCTTGTGTGTCCTTAATATACTTTGAAGTGCTTTCATGCCAAACAAATTCCGATTTGTCTTCTTTCTATTGGTAAATGGATTTGACCACTTGTCTTCTTCGGAGAATTTTGATTTTTTCTAAAAGATTCCTCCGTTACAACTTCATTTCTGTCCTCTATTTAAATTAGATTTTCTTGGTCAAGCTAAGTCTTTGTCTCTAGGTTTGCTTTCTTCATCTGTTCTTCCAATCACCATTAAGACGAGATATCTTGCAGGAAGATGACTGGAGAAGTTCGCTGCTTTGAACCTAGGCGATCTTTGTGGGCGATTCCACCACCCAAGAGTGAGCTTTTTTCTTCTTCTTTTTTCTTTCCCTTTTTGCACTCCGCTCTTTTAATCTCAGATATATCTAGAGAAGGAAATCTAATTTTAGGTGAAAATGGTTGTTTGTTTGTTCCTCTTTCTTTGATTATTGGTTTCTATTCCTCCTTTTTGTGTCTGCTAGCTATATTCATCCTGTAATTGGGATGATTGTCTAGATCCCATCCTCTATTGGAAATTCCTTTAGGTTCTAATTTCTTCTTGGACACACAGTAGAATGTCATTTCTCCGGTTTCTTTTTGCCTTTCTACTTTTTTGTGTTTGCTATATCCTTCCTGTAATCAACATGATTTTGTGTATTGTATGAAAATACTTTTAGGTGCTAATTTCTTGTTGGACACACTTAGCTTGTCATTTGACTTGTCAAACGAGAAAAACACATATTTGGCCCATGGATTTGGTTATAGTTGATTACTCATCTGTTTCTTCTAGATAAAATGTGATTCTAGTCGAGTGTAAATGGTAAATTGGGCTACACCGAGGGTTCTTGAGTATTTGATATATGTACAGGGAAAAACTGACCTTAGACCAAACTGTGGTCGACAATAAGTGACACATTTGGCCTGCATTAGCTATCCATTAAAATTAGGAAAATGGGGAAAAGGAGGACCCTTTATTATAATTAATTTTATTAAACTGTAGCTCGTTTCATGATTATTATATGAAAAACTCAATGCATTGGAAGTCAATGTTTTGTTGCTTTATGTGACAAGTACGGGTAGGCAATGGCTTATCCCTCCATGGGCGAAGCATTATTTCTTTTTATATAGAGAGGCACAGAGTGATCGCAGCTAGAAGCAGTTGAGTCTTTGAATCTGACTATAAAAAGAAAAAAAACAGAAAAATAAGGGAACTAGTATGCTGCTATGCTTTTAAGATATCTTAGGATTTGGACTTTTGTTTTTGAAGGGACTGTTTGTCTTTGAGTTTGTGAGGAATTCTTTTCCTTTGATAGCAAACCCCATCCTCCCAACAAAACAAAGTAAATCCAAACAATCTTATGTGATTTCTTGTCCTAAATGTTAGATTTAAAGCAAGTAGATAAGACATTGTCAAATTTGCTTATGGGGGGGTATTTGGTTGTTTAATTGTGCTTATGTGCAGATCCAACTGCTTCTGCTACTCAGGCTGAAAAGGAGGAGGTGGATTCGCGATCCATATATGTTGGTAATGTGAGTTTTGTTACCTTTACCTCAACGTGTAAATTTGTTTTTCCCTACGTGACATATTTTCACTAATTGCATCATCCTGCTCTTCATAAGACATATTGTGATAATCAATGACAGGAATTAATTTATCCTTCAACCTTATCTGATTATTTGCTTTCACATTTTAATCCAATAAAACTGCAGATTACTTTATTGCTAAAAAATTGTTGCCTATAGATTTTGCCCCCTTCTATTTTATATTATGTTTTGTTCTTTAACACTGTAGATGCAACTTTAACATGAAATCACCTAGAAAGCAATAATAGTGTTCGACTTTCTAGAAAAAGCTTATTTTGCGAATCAGTTGTCTAACTGCTGTTCTTTCATTTTTTTTTTCATTATGGACAGAGAAAATTGGTTTGTTTCTCTTCTACTTGTTCTTTTACTTTTTGTTTTCTGTTTTACTTTCTCAGCTTTGCTCTTGTAGCCTTAGCTTGCAATTGGTTGTGTGCAGAAGAATGAATACTTGGGATAAGTTTGTCCAGAAATACAGGATAAGGCAGAACTTTAGATTGCTCGGTCTGGATGTTCCATTTACGGGATTAGTTGCTGCATTTTGCCATTAGGTTGAGTTGCTGTATTGATAGAGCTAACCTCACATTAAATTACGAACTAGCAAAAAAAAAAAACAATATATTGTTCCCTGTATTACCAAAGTTTCACCATATTCTGTTAGTAAAAGACATGTAGGCGCCCCTCATTATTTGTCTTTGAATGTGGTTTGATATTTGTAACACTATCTGATATGAGGCCAGCTGCAGCCCCCCATCCCACAAAAAAAAATGCTGACCCAATTCTTGTGAAAATGTTTAGCATAACTGTCATTTGATTTTTTTTTATTTTTTTTGCATTTCAACTTCAGGTTGATTATGCTTGCTTGCCTGGGGAAGTGAAGTTACACTTCCAATCTTGTGGCACTGTTAACAGGGTAACTATCCTGACTGACAAGCTTGGCCAGCCGAAAGGCTTTGCGTATGTGGAGTTCTTTGAAAGGGAGGCTGTTCAAAATGCACTTCTGTTAAACGAATCAGAGCTTCACGGGCGGAAGTTGAAGGTCCATAACAATCATCTTAATGATTTATAGACTCTGTTTCACCTTCTAGACCTTCTACTAACCATGTTCTTTTTTCATGTATAGGTGTCTGCCAAGCGGACAAATGTTCCTGGTATGAAGCAATTTCGAGGAAGGCGATTTAATCCTTATGCTGGATTCCGCCCTCGACGTGCGTTTGTGCCTGGTGCTCCAGCCATTCCACCATTTGGGTAATTGACAATGATGCTATCCTCTGTAGAACTTTATTTTAGTGTGTATATATGTAATTATATATATATATATATATATATATATATATATATATATATATATATATATATATATATATTGACAAAGACAAGGTTGTATGCCTTTTCCTTTTCTTTTGCAATACATTTTTTATAGATATTTTTAGCTTTTTCTCAAATACAAAACCACTGACCCTACTTGTCACATACTGTCAAAACTTCCTTGACTTCTTTTCATGATTTTGTAGCTCATCTAGCATCTAGGGGCAAGTTGTACAATGAACTGCTCATATTTTGATACACCTTTTTAGCACCTCCATATCCAACCAAAACCAAAGAAACAGGAAAGAAATTGCCCCATGTAATATATAAAAAATCACTCTAGCATTCTGAACCTGAATAATACATAAATATCCATGGAACCAAAAGTTCAAGTGATAGAAACTTAAATCCTCAACTCTCAGAAAAGAGAAGTAGGAAGAAGACCCAAGGGGAGGGATTCTCTCGAGCACAAGATGGTAGAAAATAGAAGCATCATCACATTAGTACTGTATTATTTATTATATGGGGCGATTTCTTTTTCCTTTTGTTTTTGTCTGGGTATGGAGGTGTGCTTAAAGGTGTATCGAGATAGAAACAGTTTGTAGTACAGTTTGCCACCCTAGATGCTGGATGAGCTACAAAATCATGAAAAAAAATGTCAAGGAATTTTCGACAGTATGTGACGAGTAGGGTCGGTGGTTTTGAATTTGGGGAAAAAGCTAAAAATGTGTAGCAAAAGAAAAGGAAAAAACTTACAACTTTATCTCAGTCAATCTTGATCTATCTTTGAAGTACACTGTTAGGAATGCGTTGGAAGTCATTAATTTATTTATTTATTTAGTAGCTTTATTTATTATTCTAGAATAGGGTTTATATTTCATAGTTTTATAAGGATTAGGTTAAGTTATAGTTATTAGTTTGGAATAAGACTTAGGTTACCTACTTTCATAAGAATTAGATTTCCTATTGATATAATAAGACTCCTATTTAAAGGGGCTTTTGATGAATAAATCAGTAAGTCATAATTCAACAAAAATCAAGAGATCAGAGTTCTCTCTTCTAAGGTTTCAGTCTCCCTTTAACGAGCTTGCCCTGTGAATTGATTCTTCCCTAAAGATTCATGACATACACCCTCCCCTTCTTTACCCCAACCCAACAAGAAGAGGCATCAAATTGTTTACTTGTCCAAAACGAAGTGGATCTTTGCTTGACCATTCTTTTGGGGCTAGACATCTTTGTCTGATCTCTAGGATCAGGAGCAAAGAGGTGCTTGGGGCATATAGCTCAGAGCAGTTTCTGTCCTGACCAATAATATGATCCTGGCCTTCGTTACTTCAATAAACATTGGGCTAAAGCTCAGCTTATCTCCTTACTCTGCGAATTTCATTTAGGTACCAGTATCCTGTCAGTTTCAACTTCATAGATTTATCTATCACTCAATTTCTGAAGGAAGTCAAGTTGAAATTAATTGGTTGCCAACTTGGATACAGCCTACTCTGATGCCTTATGGGATCTGCACTTGCCACATATTCTACTTCAATACATGTTTGTTTGGCCTACACTGTTGCCCCTACATGAGCAGTAGTTCAGTGCTTCCTGCCTCCCAAATAAAATGGAATCTTGTGTTGTCTTTGGTTGGCTAGGTTTCTAGGCTTACTTCCTTTAAACGAAGTAGGATGTTGGGTTTCTCGTAAAGCCAGAGCATGTGTCATGGTAATTGTGTTGATCTGAAATGGTAACTATTGTGTTTAATGTTCTTTCGAAGGGGTTACTTCTTTCTGTTGGTATTTTGACTAAATATGTCCTAAGCTTCTGGATTAGCAGCTCAGCTACTCGAACTAGTCTATTTTCAAGTTTATCAGTGTGCTACGGAAATGAGCCTAGAGTCTCGTCTTATCGATGGAAGGGTCTAGTCAGCAGTTCACTGAAATAAACTAGATGACTCCTATGTCTAATCTATTTTACACAATCACAGTTACCTATACCTATCTAAAATGCATCACTTGACTTTTTTTTTTAAGACGTTGCATCACAACACTAGCAATGCATTCCGCGGCCGACCTTTTGTACTAGTCGTATGTGCCAAAATCAGCTGTTTTGTTTTTGCAACACTAATGCAAATGTTGGCAACAATGCTCCCTGTACTACTACCAGTTAAGTAATACAAAGTAAACCTTCAGATCTCCAAAAATAGGTGTTGTATCACTTAACTGTTAAATGAGGATAATTTAAAACTTACTTGTTGGGTATTTTGTTGCGGTAACACATGTCAACTTATATTGGTCCAACATAAGTTTTTTATAAGATTTGTTGAGTTGGATTTATTTTCTATTATCCTATACGAGTTCCCGATAGGCTGGTACTAATCGTTTTAATATCAAAGTGAACTTAAATTGGTGGGAGTGCTTTTTATGCCCTTCAACAGAGAGCTGAACTTCCCTAGATTTTAATGGAAGAATAAATTTTCAGATATTTGTTCATCTGGATTACAGTGTTCCTTCCTAATTTGTCCTCCTTGACTCTTCACTTTTATAAGCTATAATTTAACCGTTGTGCAAATTTTACTCTCTTGTTTGATGTTCACTTTTGTTGTCATGTTTTGTCTTGACATGATTCAAACTGATGCCTGCTTGATGATTACATCAAACTTTAGTTAACAAGTATTGTGTTGTCATCTTATTTGCAGAAGGGTTCCAAGGTTCAGACGTTCCATCCGCTACAGGCCATACTAGTGGATTTTAAGCTGGATTGCAGCCTTCCCTAGAGAAGCATGGGGCTCACTTTGTGAAAAGGGCATCTCCTTGTTTTACTCTCTTTGGTCGAGGGCAAAGGATGTTCTAATTCAAATAAGTCATTAACTGACATGAATTTCAACTCTGTGGATGATGTTTTAGGTGTGGGTATTGAGAAGTTTTTTATTTGCTAGCTTGCTCAGGTGCTTGCATTTTGGGCAGCAAATGGAAAAGACAAATAAAGTAGACAGTTTGTTGGAGATGGTTTGAATTATGTATGGTTGTGGTTTGGTCACTCTTAAGCTCCCCTCTCCTAAACCTCCTTATCCCCAACTTCAAATCCTAATAGCTACATGCAATAAGACCAATGGTGTTTAGTTTTCTTAAAGGACTATTTATTACTCCATGTTAGGGTAGATACAAAATGCTGCTTTGGTATAGACAGAGATGAAGATTTTGTAGTGTATGGTAAAGCGTCTTGTTAATAGGAAAAAGCATGAACATACAATTGAAGTAGTCCAAGTTGGTAATTGTATAAAGGGGAAACAAATCTAAAATTTGGTTGGAAACATTGGTCATCGAAATATGATTTCGTAGTTGTAGGTCCAAAACCCCCAATTTCCATGATCATTTTAGGCATGGTATTATGCACCTCTCTTTCATGACACATATATTCAGTTGTGGCCCGTAGACATGTTTCTTTCAGAATTAATCGAAACAGAATCAAATTAATATGAGCTTATAAATATCAAAAGTGATGTAAGACTTTTATTCCAAACAAGGTTGCATTCAAAATCGCCCAATTTTTTTTTTTTAACCCCTTGGACTAAATTCACAATTTTCACATTTATATAACTACGAATTTAAGCTTAAAAATTCATACATACGAATAAAAAACTGATCAAAACTTAGATATAAAGCGCACGAGCGAGACTTAAAACGTGTTGAGGGTTTCGCCTCGCTTTATGTGCACTTCAATGTCTTCACCAATGTTCTAAGGCAAACGTCACCTTACTAATGAGCCTCTTATGAGACAGTGAAACTAAATCATTGATATTTCACTTTGTCATAATTATTTTCAATTTCTTTGATCATATATTTGACATATTCATTTTTATAGTTATTAGTTTTGGACTAAACATACATATTTATACTCTTTTCCTCCCTTTGCGTCTTTTTTCATCAAAGCTTACATTTTATTTGCGCTTTGCGCTTAAATCCCCCATGGATCGTAAGAATTTTTTTGCGCTTTTCATCTTTAGTAACACTGGTATAATCACATATCGGAGTTATGACTTCACCTTAAAAAAAAAAAAAGACTTCTAACCATTTCAATTTGATCGACTATATAATCTAGGTGAGTAAACGAATCTAATCACACACTCATATTGAGCAAATAAAAATTAGGATCAAATCAAATACAAGATGTCATTTTAACACTGAAATTTTATTTCAAAATGAATTTAATCCATTTTTACATTACATCTTTAAAATACAATGAATTTCAGACTCTCCTTTTGTATATATAGCGCAGCAATACAATCAACGGCTAACTTTGAAAAGTGGAATTAGTTAGGGTTTAGCGAATGGCTTCTACATCGAATCCAGACACCCATGAATCACCGTAAGCAGAATCAATTCATCTCAAATCAATTTGCATCTTCGCAAATTCACATTAATCAACTGTTTTTTCTGTTCCAATTTGCAGGCAGAAAAGCGTCTATAAAGATCCCGATGATGGGCGCCAACGTTTCTTACTCGAACTCGAATTTGTTCAATGCCTTGCTAACCCAACTTACATTCACTGTATCTATCTATCTATTCCCTTCTCTTATTTAAACATGATATTTTCTGGGTATTTACCAATTATTGTTAGTTTTATGTTATATATGTTGCTGGTGTGAAAATGAATATTGGGTTGCAAAAGCTTCAATTTTTCTATCCTTTTTCATTTTTTTTGGTTTCGTGGACTTTGTATTGATTCTGATGCAGATTTGGCTCAGAATAGATATTTTGAAGATGAAGCTTTTATTGGGTACTTGAAGTACCTTCAGTACTGGCAACGACCTGAGTACATAAAGTTTATAATGTAAGTTAGTTTATAGTATTAATATGTGATAATAGTTATGTATGTTCTTTCTACTGCAACTTTTTAGATGCAGTGGATGATGGTCCTTGTTCCTTTTCTGTTTGCTGTGGACTATGGATATCGTTAACTAACCGTATTGGTTTTCCCTTTCTTGATGTTAATGCAGGTATCCGCACTGCCTATTCTTTCTCGAGCTTCTCCAAAATCCAACATTTCGTAATGCAATGGCTCATCCTGCTAACAAGGTAAAAAGTTATGTCATGTGTTGTCCTGGTTTCCTTCTCCACTTTTGCTATACTCTTTAGTTAGTTAAGACTGTCAGCCACTATAAAGAAGGTTCGCCCCACTTTCTGTAAACACAGTTTCTATGGACTAAAAATGCAGCCAAAACACTTTATAATACATGGTACTTCATTGTCTTAGCCATTAGCCTTATTTCCATTTCTGAACTTTCCCGTAGTTTCTAGGCATAAAACTTATAATTATTTAATCGTGTTGTCGAGGTTAATTCTCGCCTCGAGGACATCTCATCTCATTTCACTGTTTATTGTTTACTGCACTTTGTTTGCCAACCTAAAGTTCTGGCACATAAATCTGTGATAGGATCTGATCTACATGTTTGTAACAACTATTAGGAAGTGGCACATAGGCAGCAATTTTACTTCTGGAAGAACTACAGAAATAACCGGTTGAAACATATTTTGCCGCGGCCGCTTCCTGAGCCTGCAACTGCACCAAGTTCTGCTCCACCTGCATCACTACCATCAAGTGTAGCCCCTCCAACTGCTCCACCTCCTGCTCCTACACCTGTTACAGCCGCAGCTCTTTCCCCGATGCAGTATGCCATCCCTCCTGGATCTGGTCTTGCTAAAACGGACCCAAGGAATGCTTCTGTTGATCGAAGAAAGAGAAAGTATTTCCTCTCGTCTTTCACTTTTCTCTTACTGTGAAAACTTTGTCAATGCTTGTTGTTGCATGCTCCCTCTTGTTATGATTTTATATTTTAGGGTTAGATTTGTGACGTAATGTTTCTGACATGGTTATTGACTTGGAAAATTTTGTTTTAGCAGGAAAGACGGATGATTTTATTTTACTCATAGCACAGACGTCCTATCAACTAATTCAAGAATTAAGGTAATATATTTTGCACCCCATGACTTCATTTTTAGAATAAGTGTTGCAGTTCCTCATTGGCAAACACATTTATGAAATCCTATTAAGAGTGTGATTTGTTGTTTATTGAATTTTAGAGTCCTTCCCAAGTCTCAAGCATGATCAATGACCTGTACTTTCTTTCTCGTGTCAGAAAACATAGTGCTAAAGTTTTGCGAGAGATCAACCACACATTTGTTGGGTTCATTAGGATCAAATTTCTTTAAGAAATAAATGTAGAACTAATTTTATTCCCAAACCAAGTAACCAAAACAGAAAGGAAGCGTGCCTTTGAACTCTTTTGGGATGCCCTCATTTGTGGTTTCAATTGCCAGTGTTGTGAATGGCGAGCGCCTCATCGCCAAAGGCGAGAGGCAATGCGAGGCGAGCCCTTCTTGCCATTCCACACTGAGGCGAGGCGACCCAAAAAAGGTGACTTATGGCGAGGTATGGCGACAAAAATGGCGCCGCCTTTTTGATTTAATTTTTTTAAAAAGATTTGACTTAACAATATTAGTCAAAATTAGGGTTTTTTTGTTTATTTTAAAATTTGCTGCTGCCCGACTCCTCTTTCCCTCGCGATCTCTTCGCCCCGACTCCTCTTCCCTTCGCGATCTCTTCTATTGTCAAAATTTGCCGGTCGCGTCTCTTCTCCTGTTTTCCATCATCTTCAAGGTGCTGCTGCACTGAGGACCTGAGGTATACCTCTTTTTTTTCTTCTTCTTTTGATTTTTTTCAGTTCTTCTTGAGTTCTTTTCTTCAAGAGTTGGATAGTTTTGAAGAAGAATAGACATTTAAAGTTTTAGTATTGTATTTTGAATTATTTTGTCTTTAAAGTTTTACTACTATTGGTTTTTGAATTGAATATTTGCTAATATGTGTTATTACTATTAAGATTTTGGATATTTATATATGCAATTAAATATTAATAATTTTTGGTATTAATTGGCGCCTTAATTCAAAAAGGCAAGCGCCTCGCCGCTCGCCTCGCCGCGTGGCGAGGCAGGCCCTTGTCGCCTTTTGTTGCATCTCGCCGTTCAAAACACTGTCAATTGCTAAATTTTTTAGGCTTTCAGTTCAGACATCTGGTGATAGGTGACTGGAAGATTGCCAATGCACACTTATAGCAATAATGGGTTATCAATGGAGTGAAGAATTTGAATCACCATATTGACATGTCAACTTCAGATTTCGATGATAAATGAAGGATCAACTTCTCTAGTGTGGTCTAAGTATACGAACCTTTGCCTATAATCTATGGTAAATGGGAGGAGTATTTATGGTCTTTGATGCACTTCACTTGGGCAAGGTTATGGTCCCTCTCCTCTCTCGCCTCGGCTAGCCTGTACGAATTCCTATAATCACCTTTGCCTTTGTAGTTATTCTTTCCCCTTCGACTGTTCCAACTTCGTGTCCTCAAAGTTGCAGGTACTGACTCTCAAGGGCCTACTGTCTTTCCAGAAAACTAACAAAAGAGGAACTTTATCCATTTGGCTTGAATTGGGTGGTGTAACACTTTAGAATTGGTACAACCTAGATCTATAGACCTGAAATTAAGTGCAGCACACAAAATTATATTAGCTGTATCACTTCCACAAACGGAATTCCAAGGATTTCATGTTATCACTCATCTCTTTTCTCGTTTTGGTCAAGTGAAGTGCTTCCCCATATATATTTATGAGTTTCAGTTAGAAACTATGCCGTGTGTCCTTCTCTCGACAAGATGTACTCTTTCCTATTTACTTAATACATAGTTCTCCAATGTAAAATCAAGTGTTGTGCTTATACTTTATTCTGGTTGGTCAAATTGACCTAATTGCGACTTTGTGACAACTCATTAAACTTATATATGCTTAAGCGGAAAATTGGGTAATACTCCTACTGAGCATACGATGTGTTTCTTCCATTATCTTGATAATGACAATTCTTTGAATTTAAGAATGGCTTTTGGGTTCTATAGGAGCATTACACTGAACATATTACTTTGTGTTAAAATATTCTGATCATGCATTGGTTCTTTAATTATCCTATAAAAGCTATGTTGCATCCTATTTGTGGAATCTAATTTCACCACCACACTTGTAGGTGATCATCCATGGAATTAGACTACATCCTATGTTTAGAAAAGAAGTCAACCCTGTTTAATTGCTGATTGCAGTTTCAAGAATGGAGCTTGGCAGTTGTATACTGCAATCTGGTGCACCCCAAAACAAAACAAAAATAGAAATTTTAGTTCTTCCTGCAGGCAATCACTCATCAGCTTACACTTGCTGTCACCTGTTGTGCTGCTGAAGCTGATAGTAGTTCATGTGGTAGTGTAAGGAGCTAAACCTTGGAATTGTAATACCATCGAAACACCCATTTCTCTTTTCTCTCATGCTGGAGAAATACATGCCAGCCAGCAATAGCTTATTATTGAGTAGGCCCAGTGTGCTACTACTTTAGTCTAATGAAGTCCTTGAATATGGTTTATCATCCCATATATGGAACTTTGTGGTAATATTATGTTGATGGTTTCTTGTGCAGTACAATTGAATTACAAGTGTTCTCTTGACAATGTTAATCTGGACAGCAAATATGGGTTAACCTGTTTGCAACCCATAATAAAACGTGTTATATACAGATTGAACGCTTGTTGAAGACAATTTAGAAATTTGTTGGTTTATCTGGTAGATGTAAGCGATAATACTGCATTCTAGAGTATTTGACTCGGATATGAGATGGTTTCTCCCTTTTCACTAGGAAAATTATACTTCACTAAGCAAAGGCTGGGTTTTAACTTTTACATATATCCACTCCTTTGTTCTTGTGGATAGGATCTCTACTTGTTTAAGTTGTTTACATAGATATGTCACATGGTTGACTCAGTTTGTGGTTTGGTGTGGTTTTTGGTTCGATTTTGTTCACTTGATGGATAAAAACAACTAACATTGTGCAATGCAAACTAAATCTTTTAGATACAAGTGATGAAACTTTTGCGGTGGGAAGGGTTTTTCTTGTTGGGACAAGGCACAAGTACCTCCTAAACTTTTTTCAATTTTAATTGGGCATATATGAGACTTGGGAGGAGGGTGAAATATGAAGATGAAAAAAAAAGAACTTCAAAGATATGAAGGTAATAGTTAACTAAGATACGTTCTCTATGATAGCATTTTATTATAACAGTCAAGTATATTTTGCATCAAGTAATAACATTTTATTATAACAGTCAAGTATATTTTTCATCAAATAATAACATTTTATTATAAAAGTCAAGTATATTTTGCATGCAATTCGCCTTTCGGACACATTTAAGTGATTGTCTGATAATGAGCAAGGAATATCCGTCTTTCTGCTAAACAGGATGGATTGAACTCATAATTCATTAGATGCTTTTTATGAATGTCAACTAAGTATCGTAAGTAAATTGCTCCCGGTTGTTCAATCATTTGATAACCAGAGTCATTCTTTGATAAATGATCACTATGAGTCAGACTCAATAGAATTTGATCAATCCTATTTTCTGTCGTTAAGATGAAAAACTGAACCAAGAATTCTCTTTCTTCATCATCAATCGAATCACTGTTCGCGATTCAGGATTCTTGTGTATTTTCCCGTCCTTTTAATCTACATTCGAATTAGGTCCACAAGTAAAAAGGTGCATGTAACTTTCAATAAATGGTAGATAGTGGAGTTAATTAGGTCTAGGTTAATAATGTAGTGTATCTTTCCATGATGCCATCCACATACAATCCACTCTAAGCAATAGAGCTTCAAGTTTCTTGATTGTTACTTCATCTGTCTCAATTTATATGACATTTTTTTTTATTTAATCTAAAAAAAATGTAATATTTCTATATTCTAAACTACATCTTCTTCTTATAGTTTGATTTGTCAAGAAATTTAAAGAAGAAACAATGACTCTTTAAGTACTAAAAATATGTTTCCATATGATTGTTTGATCATGTCTGATTGGATAAATATTTTTTCTAAGGTTAAAACTTTGTATATTAAAGCTTGGTAACTAGCACTAGTGAAAATGATATTCAAGTCGTTTAAAACAAGTGATAATTGAAAATGGAATGTGAACGTGTAAATAACTTTTACATTAATTATTTGATCGTGTTTGTGGTATTATGAATTTGAATGTCAACGTCAAATGATATTTACTTTTTACATTGTATACAAATTCCGCCTTCATCTTAGAAAAAATGCAAAAACTAAAATAAACTTGAGAGATGGAATATAATCAAATTAAATATTTGGAGAAATAAATTATTTTCCATTTCAGCTTTTATTCTTTTCTTTATTTATTGGTCAAAGATTCTATTTAATTTAAAATTTTAAATGGAAGGCTTTAGTCTCTACTATATGATAGGGAATATTCATCAATATTGGTTTCTGAATATTTTCCAAATGTATTTTTTATTTGGCTTTAATTGATAATTCTATCTTGTAACTATGGATGTGTATAATTAGAAACTTAAATTTGTATAAAAGTTGAACAAATAGACAAATACGTCCTACGTAGAATCCTACCTTGCATCCTTCCACGTAGAACACATGTGTTTACTTGTGTACACCTAAAATTAAAAAAAAATATAACTAAATACCAGTTAAAGTTAAGTTAAAATTAACGACCACATGAGTCAGGACAAACTAAACTTATATCAACCACACAAGGACACTTGTATGAATCAGATGTTCAATAGGTTAAGAACTTAGTCTAATGTACCAATTAAGTGAACCATTTAATTTAGCCATTATTGCGTCTCCATGCATATTCCACAAACCCCATCAAATACAGAAGTGAATCTTCCCTGTATAGCTGACCAAGTACGCCTTTGAATTATCAAGAAAATAACGTCTAACTAAACTAACTATGGTTCAAAATCAATGGATTTCTCAAAGTCCATAAATATATTTATTTTTATTCTTTCAAATTACCCTTCTTTTATATGAGATTAGCAACCAGAGTTGGACCTACAATGGGTCAAGTATATTCATATTGAATTTACTTTGTAAAAGAATAATGTTCTATACAAAATTTTATCCGTTTTATAAAATTTTATGGATATATATATTAAATTTTGACTTTATTTATATTTAACATAAATGTGACGCTTAGCCTGACGGTGAAAGGGTTATTTTGCACATCTAAAAAGAAATTTGACATTTATGTTCGAAAAGTAATATTACTATTTTCATAATATTCCAATTTCCAACCAACAGGGCTTATTAGAATCTTGACAAACCAATGAAAATTTTGGATCGACATAGGTGGGGTCAAAATTTTCTGTTTCAAATTTGAAGAACTAAAACACGTGAAAAGATCAATTATATACTAACTATCTATTACACATTCACAAAAATAATACTTCCTCTTTTTTACTTTATGTGACTTATTCTTTTTTATTTTAATTCATTCTAAAAAGAACGACACATATTTATTTTATCCTTAGTAGAATGATATAAATTTCTATCATTTATCTTGAACTATGAATTTTAAAAAACTTTCAATCTTTTCTAAACTCAGCATCGAGTCAAATTATGTCACATAAAATTAGACGCGAGGAGTACTAATTTTACATAACTAATGTACAATGTGTATAAATAGATTTCCTTTAGAGTAACTCTTCATATTTTCTAACATGACAAGTTTGAAAATCAGCAAAAAGCATCACAAACATTTCAATAATCCTTTTCCATCCACCCCAAACTCACCATTCATATATGGAACTTTAATCTTGAATTCACATAAACTCCCTTGTCATCAGATCTACCCCATTGGCAATGATTTTCAGTTACATTGGTCATCAAAAAATGGAGGATTTTTATCAATTTCTCACCAATCTGAACCTACAAGGCCTATATGGTCCACTCTCCCTGGTGAGCCATTCATTTCTGCTGCCATTGCTGAAACTCAAGTGGAAGAAAGCAGAGGTTCATTCGTCGTAAAAGATAAACATGTACATTCTCTTTCAAATAATCAGACAATTGACGATATAAAGATCATAAATGAATCTGATAAAGATCAGCTTTTTTCGTCGTATCCCCTGTTTCCTGTTTTAATGATCACAGGGAAGGTTTTCGGGGTAAGTAAACGAAAGAAGAAGGTTGGATTTTCGCGAAGAAAAGATTCGGAGAAGGAAAATTCAACTTGTGCAAGATATTGGATTCTGTTTGATCAGAAAGAATGTCATCAAGTTGGTTTCCAAGTGAGGATTGGGAAAACAGATTTACAACTTCCAAAAAGAGTTTCTCCAACAAGTTATAGGATTTTTTCTCTAAAATTTGGTCGAATTCGGAGACGTAGAGGTGGGTGGTTTGGAGGATTAAGAAAGACTGTTACTGTTTCATCATTAGCTGAGGAGAAAATAGTGATGAAAAGTAGTGAAGGAGTTGTTAATAATAGAGTTTGTTTAACATATTCAAGTGAAAAAAATGAGAAAATATTTGGTTTTGGGGAGCAATTTTCTCATATGAATTTTAAAGGAAAGAGGGTCCCTATTTTTGTTCAAGAACAAGGGATTGGACGCGGCGATCAACCAATTACCTTTGCAGCCAATTTAGTTAGCTACAGGTACTCTCAAAGATGGAGTGTTTTACTTGCCAGTTGAGACGTCTGTTTTATGTATTATACATTTCTTTTTATCGAACTACATTATATGTCGTATAGTGTGCCAAGTTTTTAAAATCAAAAGACTGAACTAAGCACTATTGTGTCATGTAGGGCAGGAGGTGATTGGAGTACAACTTATGCGCCTTCGCCATTCTACATGACATCGAAGATGAGGTCAATGTACTTGGAGGGTTATGATTATTCAGTGTTTGATCTAACGAAAGATGATAGAATTCAGATACAGGTGAGTTTCGACGATTTCTCTTTCTGATTTTGAATATTTTGAGTGTAACTCAAGCTTAAATATTGGTGGTGTAATTTCAGATAATGTTAACTAGGCCAACATTAACACAATACAACAGTCGTATCTGAATTATCTGCAGCACAGAACTTGTATTTTCTCTTAACACACAAGACGAGATCTTATCTCGTTGTAAAACCAAATCGAAAGAACATTAAGGCCTGAAGAAATAATCCAACTATATGTTGTGTTAAAGCGGAAAATATGAACGAAAAGGATGTACGTTTTGTTCAAATGTGATACTCACTTGAGCTCATACTTTGATATCTTGTTGCAGTTACATGGGGACTCATTGGAAGGTCGGATACTACACGGGAACTCACCTACTGAACTCATTGAATGTTTCACACGAAGCGTTGGTAGGCCTCCACTTCTTCCAGAGTGGATTATTTCTGGTGCAGTAGTGGGAATGCAAGGTGGAACGGACACTGTCCGCGGCATTTGGAATGAAATGCAAAGATATGACGTCCCAGTATCAGCATTCTGGTTGCAGGTACATCAAGAGAAGATCATTTAAATGAAGGAATTAAAAAGATTCCAGGCCTCATAAAGATTCAAGAATAGATGAGTTATCCAAGTATGTAACATCTTTTCGTATACTCTTTATGTTCAGGATTGGGTAGGGCAGAGAGAGACAGTCATTGGATCACAACTTTGGTGGAACTGGGAAGCAGATGAAACGAGATACTCGGGATGGAAACAACTAATTCAAGACCTTAATAGGCAACATATCAAAGTGATGACATATTGCAATCCTTGTCTGTCTCCGGTATTCATCATAACTGTTAACTTATCGTTATTGTGTGAAACTCCTCGTAGACAACCTTTACAAGTTTTGGTTAAAAAAAACTGCAGATGGATAAAAAGACAAACATAAGAAGACACCATTTTGAGGAGGCAAAGAAGTTGGATATCTTAGTAAAAGACAAGAATGGAGAACTGTATATGGTTCCCAATACAGCATTTGATGTAGGGATGCTGGATTTGACACATCCACGTACCGCTAACTGGTTCAAGCAGATTCTGCAAGAAATGGTAGATGATGGAGTACGAGGATGGATGGCAGATTTTGGCGAAGGCCTTCCTGTGGATGCCTGCTTGTATTCAGGTCCACCAACAACATCATTTTCTTCTTCAACATTTGTGTCTAAGAAAGTACTAATATATAGTCCTTTTAATTATCTAGGTGAAGATCCAATTGCAGCGCATAATAGATATCCCGAATTATGGGCCAAAATCAACAGGGAATTCGTGGACGAATGGAAAAGCACACATGTAGGTAAAGAGGGAGAAGATCCAGAGGATAGTTTAGTTTTCTTCATGAGGGCTGGTTATAGGGATACTCCTAAATGGGCAATGCTATTTTGGGAGGGAGACCAAATGGTAAGTTGGCAAAAAAATGATGGCATCAAGAGTGCAGTCGTTGGCTTGCTTAGCGGAGGACTTTCAGGATATGCTCTTAATCACAGTGACATTGGAGGCTACTGTGCAGTAAACTTACCATTACCATTTTTTAAGTATCGAAGAAGTGAAGAGCTTCTTTTGCGATGGATGGAATTGGCTGCCTTCACCACTGTGTTTCGGACACATGAAGTAAGATTCAGCACATCTCCCGGGCTCATATTTCCTACTTTCTCCATTTCAATTTGTATATCTCCTTTTCATTTTTAGTCCTTTTAAACAAGAATATTTCTCCTTTTTTACCAGCTCTTCAATTCCTAACTTTTCACCTGACATGTTTAAGACAATAGGATTAGAGGGCATTACGGTACAGTTAGTTTGAGACCACAAGATTCAAAGTGTTTTTTACTTTCTTAAACTACGTGTCAAGTTAAAACCAGACAAACAAATTGAAACGGAGGGAGTATTTCTTTTTCTTTTCGTTCTCATGCTCAAAAATTTGACATGTTCTGTCATTTTTGATCATTCATTCAGGGTAACAAGCCATCTTGCAACAGCCAGTTCTACTCTAACAATAGAACTCTTTCACATTTCGCACGTCTTGCAAAGGTCTACAAAGCATGGAAGTTTTACAGGATTCAACTAGTTAAGGTAACATAAACACAATCTCTCTACAACTGTTTTCTCCAAACTAGAATTATAAACCAAAAAGATCTAAGAGTTATTACCTTCTTTTTTTTTCCCGATTACTCAGGAAGCCTCTCAGAAAGGGCTACCAATTTGTCGACATCTCTTCCTTCACTATCCAGAAGATGAAGATGTACATAGCTTAACATATGAGCAATTTTTAGTTGGCACAGAGATTCTTGTGGTACCTGTGCTCGACAAAGGCAAGGAAACTGTTAAGGCCTATTTCCCGATAGGAGAAAGCTCGTCATGGAAGCATATTTGGACAGGAAAATTGTATTCAACACATGGTTCTGAAGCTTGGGTGGAAGCACCAATTGGATATCCTGCCATTTTTGTTAAAGAAGGATCTTCTGTTGGAAAAACCTTCTTGGAAAAACTCCGCGAATACAACGTCTTATAATGCAACTGCTTACTACTGCCAGATGATGTACATTGTTTTAGGGGATTATAACCATGGAAATAGCATTTAGAATTCTTTCTTGTTCAACAGTTACATAGATGTGGTGATAATACATGTGTAAATAGTAGTGATGAATTTGCTTAGTCCATTTGATTTTATATTAAAACTACTGAGAGATAATAACAAGAACATGTTTTAGTACATATAGTTGAAACTTTTGGTTGTTCTCTAATAAGTTTGTTGTAAATGTTAGTTGTGTCAAGATTCTTTTTAGTACTTCTTAAGGAATGTCCATATTATTAGGATCGAAATAATCAGATGTCATGCGAAATCTAGCAAAACAAATCTAGAAAGATCCTGAGTAAGAAGATAAACGAGAAATATACCAAAACAAATAAATATTTAACGTGGTTCGATCAATTGACCTATGTCCACAAGAGAAGATGAACAATTCGTTATATAAATATGAGAGTTCTATTCTTACTCAAGCTTGAAATCGAAGAAATAGACCTACATTTGGTGTTTTGAGCTCCAATTCACACTAATTATACATCAAATTTGGTGCGTGAATAGTGTTAATACTATTCATCACACCAATTCACTTTTTCAATAGTATAATCTTTTTTCATTATATAAATTATAATTAAACAATATATAAATTGTATGTTTTAATTAAATCTCTTGTTTATTTAATTATTCTTTATGTAATATTTTTATAATATTAATTTTAGATATAAAATTCGCTTTTTTATAAATTAATTTTTCTATATGACTTTTTTACAATTTTTTTTTAAATTCTACTCTAAATTATATAAATTACAATTAACTTTCACAAAAATTAAAAATGCAAACATATAAGTTTTTGAAGAAATAATATAATGTACTTAAAAAACAATCGAAAAACATTCAACAAACTAGTAATTGACATACATCAAAATTGAAATACAAAATATACAGTACTTTAAAAAAAAACAATAACTTACAAAAATTACTATAATAAACTAATAATATGATAGATTCAATCCGAATTCATCAATACTATTAAAATATGAATTGTAAAGGATAAAAAATTATTGTGGTTGTGGTTGCGGCTGCTGAAATTGATGTTTTGTTTTCCATTATTCGACTTTGTTCTTGTCGAACAAATTCACCAACATTTGGATTAGTAATACCATCCATATTTATTAATATAATTTTATTTTCTTCTTTAAATTCTCTAAATTTCAAAGATTTATGTTTCATTTTGAACTACGTAATGCATTAATAGAGCATTTATGGGAGCATCATAGTGATCTTGAAAGTTGAATATTTATGTAGAATTTAAAATATTTTTTTCAATTATGTAATGTTTATTTAATTGTATTTCATTAATGATTTCACTTGTATTTGTATTATCCATTATTATATATAATATATAATATTTACTAGCAATGTATATTATTTAAAAAATTAGGGTAGCCAAATTTAGAGGTGTTTCATCCTCTGAAAATCAATTCACTTCTTTTATTTGATGGCACAAAAATGAAAATGGATGCTTTTTACTTGTAAATTTTTAAAATTAGTCACACTGCTTGCA
>JAKWJD010001757.1:48330112-48575112 GCA_027705065.1 Solanum peruvianum
AAGGCTTGATGAATTAAAGTAATGGGATTGATGATGCCTTGGTATAGAGAAGGCTTGATGAATTGATAGAATGAGATTAGTGGATCGGAGTGTCACGTACCGACACATAGTATTAGTGGGACGGGTGTCACGAACCGACACGTAGAATTAGGGGATCGTAGTGTCACGTACCGACACATATTATTAGGGGATCGGGTGTCACGAACCGACACGTAGATTTAGGGGATCGGAGTGTCACGTTCCGACACATAGAATTAGGGGATCGGGTGTCACGAACCGACACGTAGATTTAGGGGATCGGGTGTCACGAACCGACACGTAGATTTAGGGGATCGGAGTGTCACGTACCGACACATAGTAGTAGGGGATCGGAGTGTCACGTACCGACACAAGAGGAAGAAAGATAATGAATCTTGAAAGATGATAAATATACTCAAGTTAATGAACCTAATTCCCAAATGAGTATGGTATTGAGGCTTGAGTCCTCATGTGTGAACTTGACGGTAATTGTTAATGATATAGTACTTGTTGTTGCTACATGTTAAGCATCATAGTTGATTTTATAATATTACTTGATATATATTGTCTTCTATTTTGAGTTGGCCGATGATATCTACTCAGTACTTGTGGTTGTACTGACCCCCTACTTTTATGTTTTCTTCTTGTTATTTGTGGAGTGCAGCAAACGTGCCGTCGTCTTCAACTCAACAGTAACTCTAGCCAGTCTTCACTACATCGGAAATTTAGGGTGAGCTAATGCGTCTAGCTTGGACTAGATCTTCTTCTTCAAGTCTTGATGCCTTGAACTTCTGGCATAGACTAGCTATTATTTGTTTTAGCTTCTTAGACATTTTTAGTTTAGAAATTTGATTATAGATGTTCTTGTGGTGATGACTTCCAGATTTTGGGGAATAATAAATGTTGAATTTTAATAGTTAATGAATTGGTTTTTATTTACGAGTTTAAGTCTTCCGCATTATTTTCTGTTGATTATGTTTGAAATGTTAAGGGTTAGATTGGTTGGTTCGCTCACATAGGAGGGTAAATGTGGGTGTCAGTCGCGGCTCGGGTTTGGGTCGTGATAAACTTGGTATCAGAGCATTAGGTTCATTGGTCTCATCACACAAGAACGAGTCTAGTAGAGTCTTAAGGAACGGTAGAGGGACGCCTTTACTTTTCTTTGAGAGGCTATAAGACTTTAGGAAAATTCCATTCTTTCATTCTTTCTTTCGTGCTACTACTTGAGTCCAATTGGTATCTAGGTGATACAAATTGGTATCTGACCATCTTCACTCTATTTCGCAGATGGTTAGAACTAGAGCAACGACCGCACCAGCAGTGACCCCGGCAAGACAGGATGCGTCAGAGCCAGCCACTGGGGCTGTAGCTCGAGGGGGATCAGTGGCAAGAGGCCGTGGTAGAGGCCGTGGGAGGACGTCCTCTAGAGGAAGAGGACGAGCACCTAGCCCATTTGGTACTAGGGCGGTGACTCCTCCACCGACTGAGGAAGCGATAAGAGATGGTGAGGAAGGGGAGAATGAACAAGCACAGAATGAGGAATTGCCACCCCAACCTACCCCAGAGATGATCAATCAGGTTCTTGCTTATCTTAGCGGGTTATCTGATCAGGGTCAGGCACCTCCAGTGGTTTCTGCACCAACACCTCCGGTTTCAGAGGTACAACATGCGGCTACTATGGCTCCCCGCATGGATGCCTCATTGGAAATAGGCACATTTCCACGTCTGACTACTGGGCCTATAATGACAAATGATCAGCATGAACTTTTCAGTAAGTTCTTGAAATTGAAACCTCCAGTCTTTAAGGGTGCAGAATCAGAGGATGCCTACGATTTTCTGGTTGATTGTCATGAGCTACTACACAAGATGGGTATAGTGGAGCGGTTCGGTGTTGAGTTCGTGAGTTATCAGCTTCAAGGGAACGCCAAAATGTGGTGGCGGTCACATGTTGAGTGTCAACCAACAGAGGCACCGCCTATGACTTGGGCCTCATTCTCTAGCCTGTTTATGGAGAAGTATATCCCAAGGACTTTGAGAGATAGAAAAAGAGATGAGTTCTTGAGTCTAGAGCAAGGTAGAATGTCGGTTAATGCATATGAGGCTAAGTTTCGTGCATTATCCAGGTATGCCACTCAACTCTGTTTCAGTCCCCAAGAGCGGATTCGCCAGTTTGTGAAAGGGTTGAGGTCAGAATTGCGGATTTCGGCCTTACAGATAGCGGCAACGGCAAAATCCTTCCAAGAGGTGGTAGACTTTGTGATAAAGGTGGAAGGAGTGAAGCCAGACGACTTCACCACGACATCGACATCGAAAAGGTTTCGAAAGGGAGGTGAGTTCAATGGTTCTTATACTAGAGGACAGGGTTCTGGAGGTTACTCAGTTCGACCAATTCAGTCTTCATTACAGACTGTAGTTGGGGGTCCACCTCAGATCGGTCAACACTTCTCCGAGAGACCTATGCCTGACTCTAGAGAGTGTTATGGATGTGGGGAGATTGGACATATTAGGAGGAATTGTCTAAAACAGAGTTACAGACCCCCAATAGCTAGAGATAGAGGTGGTCATGGTAGAGGTCGTTTTTCTGGAGGACGTGGTGGTCGAGGCAATGGTGGTCACCAAAACGGCCGAGGTGATGGGCAAACTGGAGCCACTACGGCCCAACCTGGTAGGGGCAACGGACAGACGGGTGATAGGGCCCATTGTTACGCTTTCCCTAGGAGATCTGAAGCGGAGACATCAGATACTGTCATCACAGGTAATCTTTTGATTTGTAATTGCATGGCTTCTGTATTGTTTGATCCTAGATCCACATTTTCTTATGTATCTTCCTCATTTGCTAATGGTCTAAATTTACATTGTGAATTACTTGACATGCCTATTCGTGTTTCTACTCCGGTGGGTGAGTCTGTGATAGTCGAAAAGGTATATAGGTCTTGTTTGGTGAGTTTTGTGGGGAGCAACACTTATGTAGATTTGGTTATCTTAGAAATGGTTGACTTTGATGTAATTCTGGGTATGACTTGGCTTTCTCCGAATTTTGCGATCTTGGATTGTAGTGCTAAAACTGTGACGTTAGCCAAGCCTGGGACAGACCCGTTAGTGTGGGAGGGCGACTACACTTCCAGTCCGGTTCGTATCATCTCCTTTCTTCGTGCTAAGAGAATGGTTAGTAAAGGGTGTTTAGCTTTCTTGGCACATCTCAAGGATGACACTACTCAAGTACCTTCGATTGAGTCAGTTTCGGTAGTCCGTGAGTTTCTGGATATGTTCCCTGCAGTTCTTCCTGGCATGCCACCGGATAGGGATATTGACTTCTGCATTGATTTGGAACCGGGTACTCGCCCCATTTCTATACCCCCTTATAGAATGGCTCCCGCAGAGTTAAGAGAGTTAAAGGTCCAACTTCAAGAGTTGTTGAGCAAAGGCTTCATTAGACCAAGTGCATCTCCTTGGGGTGCTCCGGTGTTATTTGTGAAGAAGAAAGATGGGAGCTTTCGGATGTGCATAGACTACAGACAACTGAACAAGGTATCTATTAAGAACAAGTACCTCATTCCTCGCATTGATGACTTGTTCGATCAGTTACAAGGTGCTTGTGTCTTCTCTAAAATTGACTTGAGGTCCGGTTATCACCAATTGAAAATACGAGCAACGGATGTGCCAAAGACTGCTTTTCGAACTAGGTATGGGCATTATGAATTTGTGGTAATGTCTTTTGGTCTTACGAATGCCCCTGCTGCCTTCATGAGCTTGATGAACGGGATTCTCAAGCCATATTTGGACCTCTTTGTGATCGTGTTTATTGATGATATACTGATATACTCCAAGAGTAAGAAGGAACATGAGGAGCATTTGAGAATGGTGTTAGAGTTGTTGAGGAAGAAAAAGCTTTATGCGAAATTCTCCAAGTGTGAGTTTTGGCTAGATTTAGTGTCCTTCTTGAGGCACGTGGTTTCTAAGGATAGAGTGATGGTGGATCCATCTAAGATTGAGACGGTGAAAAATTAGGTAAGACCTACTAATGTGTCAGAGATAAGGAGCTTTGTGGGGTTAGCTAGCTACTACCGCCGATTTGTCAAGGGATTCTCTTCTATTGCTTCCCAATTGACGAACTTGACTAAGCAGAATGTTCCATTTGTATGGTCGGATGAGTGTGAGGAAAGCTTTCAGAAACTCAAGACTTTGTTGACTACCGCACCTATCCTTACCTTGCCAGTAGAGGGTAAGAACTTCATTGTTTATTGTGATGCATCCTATTCTGGGTTGGGTGCAGTGCTAATGCAAGAGAAGAATGTGATTGCTTATGCTTCGAGGCAATTAAAGGTGCACTAACGTAACTATCCGACCCATGATTTGGAGTTGGCCGCGGTAGTATTTGCACTAAAGCAATGGAGACACTATTTGTATGGGGTTAAATGTGAAGTCTATACGGATCATCGTAGCCTACAGTATGTCTTTACTCAGAAAGATTTGAACTTGAGACAGAGGAGATGGATGGAACTCCTGAAGGACTATGATATCACTATCTTATATCATCCGGGAAAAGCAAATGTTGTGGCGGATGCTTTAAGTAGAAAGGCCGGAAGCATGGGGAGTCTAGCTCATTTGCAAGTTTTTAGACGCCCATTGTCTAGAGAGGTTCAGAATCTGGCTAATGACCTTATGAGGCTAGAAGTAAATGAGAAGGGAGGATTGTTAGCTTGTGTGGAGGCAAGATCTTCCTTCCTTGACAAGATTAAGGGAAAGCAGTTTAACGATGAGAAATTGATCCGGATCCGAGATAAAGTGTTGCGAGGAGAGGCTAAGGAAGCACAAATCGATGAGGAAGGTGTTTTGAGGATTAAGGGAAGGGTATGTGTGCCTCGTGTTGATGACTTGATCCACACTATTCTTACAGAGGCTCATAGTTCCGGATATTCGATACATCCTGGTGCAACCAAGATGTACCGCGACCTAAAACAACACTTTTGGTGGAGCAGAATGAAGCGTGACATTGTGGACTTTGTTGCCAAATGTCCAAATTGTCAACAAGTAAATATGAACACCAGAGTCCCGGAGGAACACTTCAGAGAATGCCCATTCCTGAATGGAAATGGGAGAGAATTGCAATGGACTTCGTGGTTGGTCTTCCAAAGACATTGGGGAAGTTTGATTCTATCTGGGTAATTGTGGACAGATTAACCAAATCTGCTCACTTCATTCCGGTCAAGGTGACCTACAATGCAGAGAAGTTAGCCAAAATCTACGTCTCAGAAATCGTTCGACTGCATGGAGTTCCACTATCCATCATATCAGATAGAGGTACGCAATTTACTTCTAAGTTTTGGAGGACATTGCATGCTGAATTAAGTACTAGGTTGGACCTTAGTACTGCGTTTCACCCTCAGACTGATGGTCAGTCTGAGCGAACGATTTAAGTGTTGGAGGATATGCTTCGTGCATGTGTGATAGAATTTGGTGGTCATTGGGATAGCTTCTTACCTTTGGCAGAGTTTTCATACAATAATAGCTATCACTCCAGTATTGACATGGCTCCATTTGAAGCATTGTATGGGAGGAGGTGTAGATCTCCCATTGGTTGGTTCGATGCATTTGAGGTTAGACCTTGGGGTACTGACCTCTTGAGGGATTCGTTAGATAAGGTGAAGTGCATTCAAGGAAAGCTTCTAGCGGCTCAAAGTAGACAAAAGGAATATGCGGACCGAAAGGTTAGAGACTTGGAGTTCATGGAGGGTGAACAAGTCTTGTTGAAGGTTTCACCCATGAAAGGGGTGATGCGGTTTGGAAAAAGGGGTAAGCTAAGTCCAAGGTACATTGGACCATTTGAGGTACTTAAGCGAGTAGGGGAGGTGGCTTATGAATTAGCCTTGCCTCCAGGGCTGTCCGGGGTGCATCCGGTATTTCATGTGTCCATGTTGAAAAGATACCATGGGGATGGAAACTACATCATTCGTTGGGATTCAGTTTTGCTTGATGAGAATTTGACTTATGAGGAGGAACCGGTTGCTATTTTAGACAGAGAAGTTCTTAAGTTGAGGTCGAGGGAGATTGCATCCATCAAAGTTCAATGGAAGAATCGACCGGTTGAAGAAGCCACTTGGGAGAAGGAGGCTGATATGCGAGAAAAATACCCACATCTGTTTACAGATTCAGGTACTCCTTTTCGCCCTTCTTTTTCTTCTTTTGATCGTTCGAGGACGAACGATGGGTAAATTGGTATCTATTGTAACGACCTGTTTAGTCGTTTTGAGCAGCAGACTTTAATTCTGGAAAAACTGGCTGAGACGACGGACACCACGACGGACCGTCATGGGCACGACGGACCGTCGAGGGTGTCTCGTTCCAAAACACTTAGGAATTCTGAAATCTGAGTACAGAAATTGAGTCTCTGAACTTTGTGACGGACCTGCAGGACGGACTGTCACAGCTACGACGAACCGTCGTGAGCTCCCGTTGCAAAACACTTCAACTCTTGAGAATTTGGTACAGGAAACGATTCTCTGAACGTCGTGACGGAAGTGCAGGACGGACCGTCGCATGTGTGACGGACCGTCACAGACTCCTTAGTGGAAAATAGAGTTTCTGGTCTTTACGACGACCTGCATGACGGACCGTCGCAGTCACGACGGGCCGTCACAGGTTGCGTAATCCCAGTCAGAGTTGGATTTCTTTACACGTTTTAAGGGACGTTTTGGACTATTCCTTCCTTAATTATAAAGTTAGAGAGATAATATTAATAAGTCTAATTACTTGGGGGTTAAAAGAGGTAACCTTAAGTAAATTAGTGGGTTATTATTATCATCTTTTATACTTAATTATATACTAATTAGGGTAAAAGAAAGAGGGTTGGAATAAGAAAAAGAGAAAGAACAAGAGAGAGAGAAGAGAACGAATCAAGTGGAGGAAAAACGCATCTTTGAGGATTAGCTTATTTGATCAATTCTTCGGTGGAGGTAGGTTATGGTTTTCATGCTATTCGTAGTAGACTCTTAATAACGCATGATATGTATTGGTAGTATTGTAAACCTGTCTATATGCTTAATTGTATGCTTGCCTGAATATGATTATGTGATTGTGATAAAATAAGCATGATGAAACTATTGAATCCCAAATCTTGAAAAGAAACTTTAATCTACGTTATTAATGATGATGCCTTGGTATAAAAGAAGGCTTGATGAATTAAAGTAATGGGATTGATGATGCCTTGGTATAGAGAAGGCTTGATGAATTGATAGAATGAGATTAGTGGATCGGAGTGTCACGTACCGACACATAGTATTAGTGGGACGGGTGTCACGAACCGACACGTAGAATTAGGGGATCGGAGTGTCACGTACCGACACATATTATTAGGGGATCGGGTGTCACGAACCGACACGTAGATTTAGGGGATCGGAGTGTCACGTTCCGACACATAGAATTAGGGGATCGGGTGTCACGAACCGACACGTAGATTTAGGGGATCGGGTGTCACGAACCGACACGTAGATTTAGGGGATCGGGTGTCACGAACCGACACATAGATTTAGGGGATCGGAGTGTCACGTACCGACACATAGTAGTAGGGGATCGGAGTGTCACGTACCGACACAAGAGGAAGAAAGATAATGAATCTTGAAAGATGATAAATATACTCAAGTTAATGAACTTAATTCCCAAATGAGTATGGTATTGAGGCTTGAGTCCTCATGTGTGAACTTGACGGTAATTGTTAATGATATAGTACTTGTTGTTGCTACATGTTAAGCATCATAGTTGATTTTATAATATTACTTGATATATATTGTCTTCTATTTTGAGTTGGCCGATGATATCTACTCAGTACTTGTGGTTGTACTGACCCCCTACTTTTATGTTTTCTTCTTGTTATTTGTGGAGTGCAGCAAACATGCCGTCGTCTTCAACTCAACAGTAACTCTAGCCAGTCTTCACTACATCGGAAATTCAGGGTGAGCTAATGCGTCTAGCTTGGACTGGATCTTCTTCTTCAAGTCTTGATGACTTGAACTTCTGGCATGGACTAGCTATTATTTGTTTTAGCTTCTTAGACATTTTTAGTTTAGAAATTTGATCATAGATGTTCTTGTGGTGATGACTTCCAGATTTTGGGGAATAATAGATGTTGAATTTTAATAGTTAATGAATTGGTTTTTATTTACGAGTTTAAGTCTTCCGCATTATTTTCTGTTGATTATGTTTGAAATGTTAAGGGTTAGATTGGTTGGTTCGCTCACATAGGAGGGTAAATGTGGGTGCCAGTCGCGGCTCGGGTTTGGGTCGTGACATTAGTATAGTATAAGTGTGTCTCTGAGATTTTGGGCATAGGTTGAGGGGATACTTAGGCATTATCCCTTTTAATAATATATATATATATATATATATATATATATATATATATATATATATATATATATATATATATATATATATATATATATAACTTCTGACCTTTTAATTTAATAATATATATATATATATAACTTCTAACCTTTTATATTCATAACCTGCAAATTATTTAATGTAAAAAATTATAACTCCTAAATATTACATTTATAAAATTCACTTTGAGACGTGTATGATGGTCATTTTATTTTTATTTTCCTTATTGTTCATTTTTTGTTTCTTTGATTTGTTAATTTTTTGGTCTTCTTTGATTTGATTTTTGGAGGAGAGGGATGTATAATGAAAAATGTTAGATATGCATAGTTTGATTTTTGTGAGGTAAAATAATTTGACATGTCTAATTATCATTATCACTTTTGTTCTATTGTAATTATACATTTAATATTATTAGTTTGGATTGTTGATGATACAAATCATGATTTTTTTTTATAGAAAAAATAATTTGTTCATTTTCTCTTTTGCTTCTCTTTGTACTTTTTTTAGATTTCTTTTCTTAGTCTTGTAGTTTCTAAAGACACTGATTGTTTTTATTCACTTTGTAAATTTTGAAGAATTGAATTATGTTATGTTGAGAACATGATCCTTCTTCCTCTTCAAATCATATATAACTAAATATTTTTAATATTTTTGCTTTATTAGTTAACTATAATTTTATGTCTTTTTGTTGTTACTAGTTTCCGGAACATGCGTTGCACGTTTGTCCCATACAATTATTATAAAGTTGAATTATTATATAGAAAATGTTGAAATTATAAATATTAGTTTTACCAATTTATATTTTATACATTAAATAAAATTCATAACAATCGAATAGAACATTGACCATCAAGCAAGAAATATGGAAAAATAATTATATTATTATAGCATCTAATAATATGAATATATCTATATGACTTATCCTTAACAATCTCTCCTTACGCTCCATGTTAGTAAGTACACAAATATGTAGCTACTCAAAGAAACTATATTAGTAAGGAAAGATAAAAATAAATAAATATTATAAAAGTACATTTAAAAACGATCGAAATGTCATAAATTAGTAATTTCAGCACTAATAAAAATAGACTTATAACATTCATAATTTCATAGAAGATTATATTAAAGAAGTACAATCGATAAAGAATAAAAAAAATTAAACAGATAAGAATAAATACAACATTCATATTCTTCTTAAGACTTTTATTATAACAATATATATAGTAAAAAGAAATACACAAGGAATATAGTTTTTTTTCTCCCGTAACAAAAAAAAATCTAAAATGGTAAAGATAAAATTTATGATACAAAATATCATTTTAATGAGGATCAACGAATATTAATATTTCTAAACAAAAAAAAAAGTACCTGAAAATTGCCTAATGATTCACGTCAACACGAGGCAAGTGGTAAAGAAAAAAATATTTTTTCATGATACATATATATAGTTATTCATTGGATAAGATGAAAAGGTGAAGAGTTATTTAAGTTAATTTTCAGAAGTTAAGTGAACTTAGACATGAGGTAGAGGAAAGATGATTGTTTTTACTAATAATTCAATACATTTAATTATACTAACTAAAGAGAGAGGATAACAAATTTAATCATTTAACCACATTAATTATAGAGAAAGAACAGATAATTTTTATTTTTTAAAAAAAGTAATTCCTAACAATTTCCTATGAAATAATTTCTAACAATTTTCTATAAAATATTTTTGTCTTTTAAAATTTGACTTTACACCTTCTTATTTTTAGTATTTAGTATAGTATAATATAATTATTACTTAGAATGTAAATAATTAAAATTTAAACCATTGTGTCTAAATGAATGTAATTAAATATGTCACTTATAATAATATATGATTATTTTTAGTATTTATTATAATATAATAAATTATTACTTAATATGTAAATAATTAGAGTTTAAACCATTGTGTCTAGATGCATGTATTTAAATATGATTATTTAATATCAAATTAATTATATACTAATATTTAATTTAATTTAGAAATAAAATAAGGACAAAATAGTAATTCAACTTTTAATTAGGAGCTTCCCACTTATAATAATATATGATTATTGTAATGATTATTTATAGTTCTCCGGTTAAACCTCCAATGCAAATAAGAGTTGATTGTTCCTTATCAGCTTAATTAGTTAATTGAAGAAACATCAATATATCTTATTTTTATTTCGTCTAACAATATTTTCCTCCTCACTAGCTATAAAAATGTTATACAAATATATAATAAATATTACCAATAAAAAAAGTAATATATCACATCTCAATTTAAAGTAATAAAATACGAAATATTAAATACAAACATGTTATATAGCTAAGAATCAAATAAATCAATTTCTCTTACAATTTTGTAAAAATAAATAATTTTAGCGTTGCATTATTTATTATATTATTTACATGTAGAAATTATTTATAGGCCAAAAAGTTGTTTCACAATTTTCAGAATTTAATCAACAAAAAGTTAACTATTTTTTAATTTTATTTTAAAACATCATTGGATATCTTTTTTTTTTTTACAATTTTAAACTTTTTCTATTCCTTCTGATTAACTTTTTAATTTTTCTAGTCGTAAAATTCTTTCAAGTATTACGGATGAAAAAGTAGACAAAAAGGTGGAGATCTCCATGATGGCATAAATTTGTTTTAATTAATTTTTTTCTTAATAGATTTCTCTCCTATAATATAAAATAAGAGAAAAAATATATATTGTTCAAAATGATAGTAATTACTAAAAATATGTTTATTAGTAGAAGCATAGTTAGAGACTTTTAATTAATTTGAAATTTCTAAAATGAGGTAAAAAGAAAATATGTCATATAATAAAATTAAACCATAAAAATGATAGAGGATTTTACTTAAACATGCTTTTGTTTATTAAAAAAATATGTAACTTTTTTTTTTTACTTTTTCTCTTATTTTTATATATTTATTTTAATTTAATTTTTATCATAAACTCACACTTCTTCATCTTTCATAACCTCTATACTAAATTAATACTTATTAGGTATACCTATAACTTCCAACTTTATACCTTCATAACCTCCAATTATTTAATGTTTAAATTTGTGACATCTTAAAAGCACATTAAAAGAATATTTCTAACCAAATATATTTATGTTTAGCTTAATTGTCCTCTACTTTAATCTTGTTATGCAAAACCTATCGACAAAGACTATTTTTTGTAATTATTTTTACTTCTAATAAGAATGATACAAAATAAGATATATAAAAAAGAATAATTGATTTGTTTTTTTGCATAAAAATTATAAGAGCAAGATCATTAATAAACGTCAGACTAAAAATGATTCTTGAAAACATTAAAATGTATTTGTAGATACGCTTAGCGGCGGGAGATAATCAAAATTATTATGAAGTTATTTTTAAATTTTCAATATGAATCATGAAAAACATAATAAAATTTAATTAAGAGAATTCATTTTAAACATTTTTCATAAATTAATAAAAAGCTAAAGACAAGTTAACTTGATTATGTAAAGATACAATGCTAATTGTTACTGTTTTAAAAAATATATATAAATTATTAAAAATAATAAAGACGGGCAAACTTGATTCTCTTAATTACGATACTAATTGTTAGTGTTTTCTTAATGGAATTAAATAAGCAAAGACTAAAAAAATGAAAAATAAAATAAGAAAAAAGGGAGACTACAAAAATAGCGTTGAAATAAATTTAATAAAAATGTAGAATTACAGAAGAGAATTTATCAAGAAAAAAATTAATACAGATAATTATTTCAAATATACTTATTACTTAACCATTCATCCTCCATTATAATGATTCTAAAATTTACTTAACTTTTTCTCTTGCACTTTAGTTATATAAAAATATTATTTATCGTTAATAATTATTAATATTCATATTATTTGTGAACAATTTTTTTATATTTACCTTATTTACAAAAAATTCAAGAGTCTAATTTTAAGTTTTTATTAGATATTATAAGATTTTTTTTAAATCTTAAAATAAAACCTTTTATCATTCATTTATAATTGTTCATTTATTACTTATTTTATTATGTATTTTAACAACAATATATTTATTTTATGTTAATTCTATATCACTAAGAAATCATTTTACCGAACTAAAATCACGTATCACCCATTTTCTTCCAAAGAATCAACATATAGAGAGAAAACTTTAAGCTTAATATACAAATATTGAAGTACTTTTTTAAGTCTTCAAATTGTAGGTAGCTTATCTTACAAATTATTTTTCATATTTCTAAGATTGATTTTGGATTTGTTACTATTTTAATTCTTTTGATATTTTTTTAAAAAAATTGAAAGACTAAAAATCTCAATTTAAATTTTTAATATTTTCAATATTTAATTTTGAGAACTCATTCAAATGGATAATAAAGTCATAAATTCTTAATGACAATATAACTAGGTATATTATTAGGTATAGATTATTATTTTTTTTGATAAAACTAATTCATGAATTAAGTTGAAATTACAAATTTAAATGATAAATTTATTAGCTAATCTATTTGAATTTAAAAATTAAAAATAAAAACTTTTATACATCGCGCATAGCACCGCTAAGTTTACTAATTAATTAGTAAATAAAAGACGAGACTTATCCTATTATTTTGGACAAATATTCAAGAAGGCATGTTAACAAAACCTTGTCAAATAAAAAAAAAATCAAGACATGTAATGATAAAATATAAACCCATACCACATATATTCAATGTTGTGGTAAAAGTTTAGCTTGGCAAACAATGAAAGGCTTTTTTTTTTCTCCAAGGAATCACAAACAAAATCTTGTCAACTTAATATGCTTTAAAGACAAAGGCATGAACAAAGGTAACATCTTGGCGTCAAACATATTTAAAAAAAGAAAGGAAATGTTTTACAACTAAATATGTTTCTTTTTTTCTTAAAAAAAGATTTTGCGCTTCATCTTTTTCATTACACTTGTTTACTATTTATATATTAAGAAATGTTTTTAAAAATCATATATATAATTTCACTTAATCTCTACAATTAATACCTCTTAAGGAAATATTTTTTAAAAGAAATAATTTAACTAGAAAATAATGAATTCATTAAATGTTTTGAATTTCATGAAAATTAATAATTTTATTCTCAAGATGAAATATAATTATTGAAATTGTAAATTATTATTTTAATTTTGTAGAGTTATTATCAATAAATTAATAAATATTATTTTAAAGAATGTTTTTAAAATTTAATGAATACACCTTATTTCTCCTCTTATAAAAACAAGTGATACTAAAATAGAAGAATAAACAACAATGAAAAATAAAAAAATTGGAAGAATAAATTACAATAAATGCTACTTGGAATTTTTTTTTAATTGGACAGAAAAAGAATTTAGGCAGGGTAATTTTTTGAAATCATCAAGTGATTTTGAAACTTTTATTTTAGTAATTCTAATTTAAAGAGTATTTTAAATACACCTGAAATTTACTGCTATTACGATTTCATGCCAAATATATTTATTGAGATAGTTTTAAATATGAATTCTTTTGATAAGTGTCACATCCTAGTCATTTAAATAATTGTGGCTAGTAAATCTTTTTTGTAGAAGTGTCACATCCTAGTCAGCTAGATAGAAATTAATTCTCACATTCTAGTCAAATAAATAGAAATTTATTTTACTCAATTTCCTTGTTATTGGTTAGTCTTCCAAAATAGTGTAACCAAGAAAACATCAATTTGCTGCTATGAACGCTCTCGCTGCAACCAACCGCAATTTCCGACAAGCCGCTAGAATTCTTGGCTTGGATTCCAAAATCGAAAAGAGTCTTCTCATTCCCTTCAGAGAAATTAAGGTTTTTTTTTTTTTTTACAACTAATGAGTATTCTGTTTTAAATTTTGAGTACAAAAAATAGAAATTTTCTTTCAGGTGGAATGCACAATTCCCAAGGATGATGGAACGTTAGTTTCCTATGTTGGATTTAGAGTGCAGCATGATAATGCTCGTGGCCCTATGAAAGGCGGAATTAGATACCATCCTGAGGTAAATAATAACTGTTAGTTGACTGATCATCTTTAAAAGATTGTTTTGTTTGTACTGCAATTTTGTGATTGGATCTTGTATTTTATGACTACTTTGTGAGTGATCGTGAATATGATCTGGTAAAAAAAATTACTGATTGGGGGATTCGGTATGGAATTTCAATCATGATACATAATCGTCTGCCGTTGTGTTCTTATTCAAAGAGAATCCTTGTAACTTCTGATGTTGGTTTTTGAGGGATAGGTGACTTCTTGTATAGTATAGCAAACTATAGTTATGATGAGTAATTAAGTAGTATAAGATTGCTCTGCCACTGCTCGACTTATCAAGACAATGATTGTTAGATGGTTGGTTATTGATGCTAGATTTTAGTGAATCCAAAATGCAATTAGAAATGATAATTTATTCGAGTTCTAGTTTCAATAAGATTCACTACTATGTATGCGTATAGACATTTGCTTGTAAAAAATATCATGGTATCGATAACTCATGTTATGCAACGCTTGATGAGGTGTTTCAGACATGGAGCACTGGTTTTATTGGAAAAGAAAAATGTTACCGTAGCTGTGGAATGGGATTTAGTTTTTCAGCTTTGCGAAAGTATTTTGCAGACGGAGGTTCCCCACATATAATTTTTTGTAAAACTAGTAGTTGTTTTATCAGCTATGTCTAGAGACTCAAGTGTTTGTTGCAGTTAATTGTTGGTCGTTGTTGTTACAATTACGTTTAGTGAGGTGTTATGCTAGAAGCTGTCTAAGTTGATTAAACACTTAACTGTAATCATAAGGATAAATGTGAATTTAGAGAACTCCTAATTTGTTTTGAAAGACAAAAAGTATTTAGTATTGGAACAAGAAGTTCCAGAATATAGCATTCACACTCTTGAGCTGTAGTTTATCGATTCTTCTGACGATCAACTCTTGTAAATTTGGTATAACATTTGTATCTGAAGGTTTTCTCTCTTTTATAGTTGATTTAACTTCACTACAGTCTACATCCTTCTACAAATCTACTACCGTTTTATGATAAGAGCTCCACTAATAAATGATTCTATACTGAGATGCTATAAAATTTCTTTAAGGTTGACCCTGATGAGGTAAATGCCCTTGCTCAACTGATGACTTGGAAGACCGCTGTAGCCGACATCCCATATGGGGGAGCTAAAGGTGGAATCGGCTGTAACCCAAAGGATTTAAGTGTGAGCGAGTTGGAGCGACTTACTCGTGTTTTCACACAGAAAATTCATGATCTAATTGGAGTTAATACTGATGTGCCTGCCCCTGATATGGGCACTAATGCTCAGGTTAGTAACACAATTCTATTTGCAAGTTTGTCGATATATGTTCTTCATTTTGAAATTTTAGAATAAGGTGCGATTAATAGTCTATGTAATGCTTGCTGTCAACAGACTATGGCCTGGATTTTGGACGAGTACTCAAAATTTCATGGTCACTCACCAGCAATTGTGACTGGAAAACCAATTGTAAGATTTTCATAATGTACTACTTACTACCTTTTAAAACTGAAACAATTCATGTGTGACTCTTGTAATCATCCTTTGCTGCATTTTGTTTAGGATCTTGGAGGGTCATTGGGAAGAGAAGCTGCAACAGGGCGTGGTGTCGTCTATGCTACAGAAGCTTTACTTGCTGAATATGGGAAGCACGTTAAGGATTTGACTTTCGCAATTCAGGTTATTATGCAATTAGATTAGTCCTAGCACATTACACAATATTTGGTCGAAATGATGTCATAAATATGTATTTGGATTCCTTAGGGATTTGGAAATGTAGGAGCCTGGGCAGGAAAGCTCATTCATGAGAGAGGTGGAAAGGTAGTTGCAGTGAGTGACATAACTGGAGCGATCAAGAACTCCAATGGGATCGATATACCAGCTTTACTCAGTCATAAAGAAAAAACAGGAAAGCTCATCGATTTTGCTGGTGCGGATGTGATGAATTCTGATGAATTGCTAACGCATGAATGTGACGTTCTCATCCCTTGTGCTTTGGGAGGAGTTTTGAACAGGTTCAACCTTTATCTTGTTGTTTAATTCTTGAAATTTGCTTTTGTGTCGAGAAAATGGAGAAGTCAATGTCAGCAACTGTTCCAAAATTATGGGCATAAGCTCTGCAAATAGAAACTTCTCCCTTTTTTGGGAGCTAAATGTACCTAATGTAGAGCATCTTACTTGTCCTTGTATATTCTGATCTTTTTTTTTTGTTTGAAGAGAAAATGCTGATAACGTCAAGGCCAAATTCATTATAGAAGCAGCAAACCATCCTACTGATCCAGATGCTGATGAGGTATCACTTTTTTTTCCAGTACTTTCAAGTCTCTTGGACTAGCATGAATCATAATTTTCCTCACACAATTGCCTTCTGCAGATTTTATCGAAGAAAGGAGTAGTAATACTTCCAGACATCTATGCCAATGCTGGAGGAGTGACTGTCAGCTATTTTGAATGGGTTCAGGTAACTTTTGATATTTATGCCTCCCCAATATTTTTGCCATTGCAACATATAGCATCATGAAGGGTTTATGTTGAAAAATATTTCAAGCGAAAATTTAGTGAAAGATGCAACAGTATAGTTAATTGGGAATCTTGCATCTTTATCAAGACAGTCTTTGTAAAGTCATTTCTCGAGAAAATATAGTTACTAAGTTCCAATTTGCTCAAACTCTAAATCTCGCTTTAACTGGTGTTGAGACATGTACTTACTCTATTCTTTTTATCTGAAAACTGAGATGTAATGAACATTTGGAGTTCTTATTTTCAATAATTCTTCTTTCATATGCAGAATATTCAAGGATTTATGTGGGATGAGGAGAAGGTTAATAGGGAGCTTAAGAAATACATGACAAGAGCCTTTCATAACCTCAAGGGCATGTGCCATTCACATAATTGCAATCTTCGGATGGGTGCATTCACATTGGGGGTGAATCGTGTTGCGCGTGCCACTCAATTAAGAGGTTGGGAGGCATAATGGCACTTTTTTCACAGCACAATGTATCATCCTGCAGCAGATCATTCACACTTCTTCCTTTCAAGTACGAACCATAGAATGTTCTATGAACTGAAATGTGTACTTGAGACATTAATCATAACTTGAGTCATCAATTACTTAGAATTTTATGTTTTTTTTCATTTGGGACCTTGGAGCCATTTGGCCCCTATCGCCATTTTCTTATGATCTCAGGTGCTTAACTGTTTTTTCCCCTCATTTTCTAGCATGAGGATTGCCTGTTATGGAGTAACTTATACTAAGAGCATGTTGAATGCATATTATTGCATTGGTTTATCTTTACTCTGATGTGATGTGACAGAAGTAGTAGTTTTGAAATTCCTTATCTGTTCCAATTTCTTTGATATTATCTTCCTTTAAAAAACAGTTCCGTAATTTGGAAATAATTAACTTTAAACTTCTCATTTTGCCTTTAACGAGAAGTTTCTATACTCACACACATGTTATGACATGTTTATAACGGCTATAAGTTTTTAAAATCTTCATATCTTTCTTAAACATCTTGCAGAGTCAAACAATAAAGATGAAATCCTATCTGGTGCAATCAATAGGCCATAATTGTATGGACATATATACTAAAAGCAGCAGGTTTCCAAATTCTTACTCCAAACTCATTGGGGCTCAAGGCCCCAAAATATAAACAGAACATGCTTGATTCACTGCTGGTGCCAGTAGTTTATACCCTGCTCTCATCATATAACAACATATCCAGTGTAGTCCCGTAAGTGGGGTCCGAAAAGAGTAGTGCGTATGCAGCCTTACCCCTACCTTGTGAAATATAAAGAGATTGTTTCCAATAGACCCTCAGCCTAGGTAACGCGTATCCTCTGCTCTTGTTATATTCTTAAAAATAGTCACCAAAAGTGGAAGCAGATATGGTCAGGATTAGACATGGGCTGCCATGCCCATGATATTGCAGAAAAAAGTTACAGAATTGGATAAGCTTTTTTAATTTCAGAATGGGCCTTTTTGCATCTTATCCTTACCACCATTTCATTCAAGATGAAAAGATCAGTAATTTGAGACAAACCAGAGAAAACACTTACAATTATGGCTGCTTTTACTATTACTTCATTTACACATACACCTTGCACCTCCCATAACTTCAAGAAGAAACAATGGCCTCGTCAAGCCAAGTCGATGAAGATTACTAACGTTATGACTCCAAAAGTCGAAGAACAAACACACTTAAATGTTGTTGAAATCAAAGATAAATCATCTTTGCTGATTGATGATAATACAAAGACCACAAGGAATGATGATGAAGTGCAAGGTGATACTACTACAGGTTCATCAGAGTCTGAAGATGTAATAAGGTTTTCGGATAAGCGATGGAAGAATGGGACATGGGATCTAAATATGTTTGTCAAAAATGGCAAAATGGATTGGGATGCTGTCATAGTAGCTGGTAAAATTACAAAAGAACAAGTCTTTCAATTACTAAAACACCGCGATTTTTCAAGTGAATTAATTTATTCATTAATCAACAATATATACGTTTGCAGAAGCAAAGAGAAGGAAATTTCTTGAACTATTCCCAGAAGCAGCAACAAATCAACAACCTGTTGTCTTTAGAAGTTCTATCATACCATGGTGGGCATGGATGATGCATTCTCACCTCCCTGAAGCTGAGCTACTAAATGGTTTGTATTATCTAGAAAAAGTACACAAGACTGTACTCTCTGTGTTTCAATTTATGTGACATAGTTTGATTCATTAAGTTAAAAAAAATGAACTTTTGACGTTAAATATTGTCATAGCATTTGTATTTCTGTACTAATAAGGAAATAGTGTTACGTAAATTGAGACAGTACGGTTATGAGTTTGCAGGAAGAGCAGCAATGGTGGGATTTTTCATGGCGTATCTAGTGGATGTACTAACGGGACTTGACGTAGTAGGCCAAATGGGAAATTTCTTGTGTAAAACTGCTCTTTTGGCAACAGTTGGAGGTGTAATTTTGTTTAGGAAAAGGACAGATTTTGATAATTTAAAGAAACTGGCTGATGAAGCTACATTTTATGACAAGCAATGGCAAGCATCATGGCAAGATCAAACTTCAACTAATGGTGATTCCAAGCAACAGAGAAAAAAATGAGACTAATTGAGTTGTTGTATTTGTATTTGTCACACACCATGATTCCCTAATTATATACCACAAATATGTTATATTTGGATGATATATTGAAATAGTTTCAAAATTGCTTTCTGATTTTTCTGTAATTTTAAAATATTATACTAACCTTGTCTATATAGATATTTTTAGAACAAAATTTATTTAAATGATAAATTTTCTATGTGCTTTGTAATTTATATACCCTTTCGTGACATGAATAGCCGGATATAAAAATAAATTAACTTGAATGTTCAAACTAAATCAATTAGCTTATTTTAAGCGTTTTAGGCTAAAAAATAGTTTTTAAGTATTTTTGAATTATTTGGGTAAATGTAAAAGTGTTAACAATAGCTTTTTTTAAAGTAAAAAAGACAAAAATAAGCTAAAAGTTATAAGTTAGAAATCCTAACTTGTAACTTTTGACTTATAAGTGAAAAACCACAGCTCAAAATTATGGGTTTTAAATTTTATAATAATGATTTTTAATGATAGGTAATTAAGGAAAATTTAGCTAACTAGTCAAAAAAACCAACTTATTTAGTGATAATATCCATACTTTAATAATATTAGTAAACATGTCAAAAATGTCATTATTTTAAAATAAATAATTATTTTGATATTATTAATATTTTCTTTCTCATTATTTACACCCTTTCTTTCTCTCTCATACATTACACATTTTCCTATATTTATGTGATTGGATATATATTAATGTCATTTTAATTTTCTCTTTCTTTTCTTAAGTTTATCAATTCCTCTTTCTTACTTTCTTCCTAATCAATTCCAGATTTTTCTCTCTTTTCTTATTCTTCTTTTCAATTTCTCTATCTAACATTCTTCCAAATCAATTCCATAGATTTTCGATTCAATATATTAATATTTTCTACTATTCTCATTTAATTTCGTTGCAAGATTTGATTTGAAGATTAACGTTGATTTGGGTATTATGTTTTTCAGATTCCTTATTTATTTACTTACTGATTTTAGTGTTTTCTTTTTTAAAAAAAAATTATTTTGTTGTTATTCTTAAAACATTTTTTTAGGGTTTGAGACTACATAATTCTCTCTTCAATGGACGTTTTCAAGAGAGTTACTAGAGGTATTGGACAAAATAATCAAAGTTCTTCCGATTTTTCATCATTTAATTTTTTTTCACTCAAGAATTAAACAACAATGTAGATCTGCTTCTAAATCTAAGGATTATATACGATGGGGAAAAATGCCTGAATCCGTTCGTGTGCAAAATCCCACATAAATTCATAACCATGAAGTTGAAGAAGACCAATTTGTTGGAGAAGAGGTTTTTTTTTTTTGCATGTTCTATGCCTTGCATGTTTAGTTTAATTTGTTTAGTAATTTTTAAGATTCAAAAAAAATCATGTTACAATGCGTTTGGAAGTGTATATGGAATTTTTATAATGTTATAGTTAGTATTTATTTTTGTATTTCATATATTTATTGTATTTTGTGTTCTGTTGTTTTTTTTTGTGTGTAAGTTATGTCAATATAACACATTATATGAGTTTGATTGTGTATATTTCATAGTTTTAATGTTTTTTGTATTCATAGATTTGGAAGTGTATGTTGAATTTTGTTGTTGTTTTAGTCCGTATGTATTTTTGTATTTCATTGTTTTATTGTATTTTGTATCCATAGATTTGGAATCGTATTTCATATATTTAATTCATTTTGTATTCTATTTTTTTTTTTTTGTGATAGTTATGTCAATGTACCACAGTTAGTATTTATTTTTGTATTTCATAGTTTTATTTTTTTTTGTATTCATAAATTTGGAAGTATATATTGAATTTTGATACTGTTTTAGTAAGTATGTATTTTTACAATTAATAGTTGTATTCATTCAAAATTATGTTGCATTGTTTCTGAATTTGACATTTTTATCTAATTTGTATTTATTCTAAAGGTATGTCAACTAGTTATGTATTTTATTTAAAAATGAGTACACCAAATATTCAATTATTTCTTTTCAATTTTATATTTTATTCACTTTTTCATCATACTAATTTTTTGTATTTTATATATTATTATACAAAATTCTAAATAACAATTAGAATAAATAGAAATACAAATAAAATACATAATGAAATGAAATACATACAAGATTTTTTTTTTTTTAACTATATAGGAAAAATATATATGAAAATACAAATATATTTCTTAAATGACTATATAGATAAATTCGGCATACCTATTGGAATGAATACAAACTAATAAAAAACTATAATACATATAAATATTATATTGTGGAATGAATATAATTTTAAAAAGGTAAAAGTTCTGGAGAAAAAAAAAAAGAATAAAATTTAAATTTTATTTGAAAATGTAATTGATGAGTAAATTAAGGATCTTTACCTTTTTTTGAAATATTCTCTTCCTTGATTTTCTCCCTTTTGTTATTAAATAATTATATTCTTTAAATAAAAACAAATAATAAAAATATAAATAAGATATATAACAAACTAAAATTTGACATTTTTACTAAATATTGAAAGTGTTGCTAATGAGCCCTCTTAAATGATAAAATGTTGACATTTTGAAAAATTTCCCTTATAAATTTAATATTTATACATATATAGTTTAATTTATGGAAAATTTAGCTAACTAGTCAAAAAAATCAACTTATTTAGTGATAATATCCATACTTTAATAATATTAGTAAACATGTCAAAAATGTCATTATTTTAAAAATAAATAATTATTATGATATTATTAATATTTTCTCTCTCATTATTTACAACTTTTCTTTCTCTCTCATAGATTACACATTTTCCTATATTTATGTAATTGGATAAATATTAATGTCATTTTAATTTTTTTCTTTCTTTTCTTAAGTTTATCAATTCCGAATCAAATTTCCAGATTTCTCTCTTTTCTTTTTCTTCTTTTTAATTTCTCTCTCTAACATTCTTCCAAATCAATTCCACAGTTTTTCGATTGAATATATTAATATTTTCTACTATTCTCATTTAATTTCGTTGCAAGATTTGATTTGAAGATTAACATTGATTTGGGTATTATGTTTTTCAAATTCCTTATTTATTTACTTACTGATTTTAGTGTTTTTTTTTTAATTTTGTTGTTGTCCTTAAATTATTTAAGGGTTTGAGACTAAATAATTCTCTCTTCAATTGACGTTTTCAAGAGAGTTACTAGAGTTATTAGACAAAATAATCAAAGTTCTTCCGATTTTCCATCATTTAATTTTTTTTCACTCAAGAATTAAACAACAATGTAGGTTCTGCTTCTAAGGAGGATATACGACGGAGAAAAATGTCTGAATCCGTCGATGTGCAAAATCCCACACAAATTCATAACCATGAAGTTGAAGAAGACCAATTTGTTGGAGAAGATGTTTTTTTTTTTTACATGTTCTGTGTCTTGCATGTTAGTTTAATTTGTTTAGTAATTTTTAAGATTCAAAAAAATTCATGTTACAATGTGTTTGGAAGTGTATATGAAATTTTTATTGTGTTATAGTTAGTATTTATTTTTGTATTTCATATATTTATTAAATTTTGTGTTCTATTTTTTTTTGTGTGTGTTAGTTATGTCAATATAACACATTATATGAGTTTGATTGTGTATATTTCATAGTTTTGATGTTTTTTGTATTCATAGATTTGGAAGTGTATATTGAATTTTGTTGTTGTTTTACATGACGTATGTATTTTTGTATTTCATTATTTTATTGTATTTTGTATCCATAGATTTGGAATCGTATTTCATATATTTAATTCATTTTGTATTATGTTTTTTTTTTTTTTATAGTTATGTCAATGTACCACATTTAGTATTTATTTTTGTATTTCATAGTTTTATTGTTTTTTGTATTTAGAATTTTGTATAATAATATATAAAATACAAAAAAATAGTATGATGAATACAAGATTTTTGATGAAAAATTAACTATATAGGGAAAAAAATATATGAAGATACAAATATATCTCTTAAATGACTATATAGATAAATTCGGCATACCTATTGGGATGAATACAAACTAATAAAAAACTATAATAAATATAAATAAAATATATTGTGAAATGAATATAATTTTAAAAAGGTAAAAATTCTGGAGGAAAAAAAAGAAAAATATTTAAATTTTATTTGAAAATGTAACTGATGAGAAAATTAATGATCCTTACTTTTTTTAAAATATTCTCTCCCTTGATTTTCTCCCTTTTGTTATTAAATAATTATATTTTTTAAATAAAAACAAATAATAAAAACATAAATAAGATACATAACAAACTAAAATTTGACATTTTTACTAAATATTGAAAGTGTTGCTAATGAGCCCTCTTAAATTTATTAACAAAAATATATTGAGTTTGAAATTAAAAGTGACTTATAAGTAAAAAGCAAAAAACTCTAAATTAGTTATTAAAAAAAAACAATCAAAGGAAAAATTAAAATTTAATTTTAATGGGTTCTAAATTTTAAAATAATAATTTTTAGTTTAAAAATTAGGTTTTAATTTAATATTTATACGTATATAATAAATTCATTAACGAAATATATTAAATTTGACCAAATCGACAGGTGAGCTACTAGCCCTACCCCTACAGAAGTTAGAGGTGAAAATTAAAGGAGTAGTATAAACATGTTATAGCTGATTATTTTATATTTAAAATTAAATGTGTACATTTTTTAGTTTTAACACGATATCAAATCTCTAAAACAAACAAAACAAAATTATAAGTTACTAATTTTCTCAAAAAAAATTATTTGTAAATAAATAGAATACAACAACTAATTGTTGGGTTATGGGTCTTTTTCCCTTCCTATGTGGATAAATAAAAGCCCAATTTGGACCAACCCACTTTTGCCCATAAGCCCAATCTTATGAGGCAAATATAAACCCATTTAGGGTCTTATTTTCAGAACAACAAGAGAGAGTTTTCAGCAGCCAAAAGAGAGAAAAAGAGAGAAATTCGCAGTCCAAAATTCAGCCTTCATAGCCATCTTTCAAATTGCGATTCCCGCTTCGTTTCTTGTCCGATTGAGCTGATTTTTGGACAGCATATTGTCTTCATCTCAATCTTTGATTAGGAACTGACAGAGTTGGATTTGGTGGCCTGCAGCTTCAGTTTTGCTGTCGTGAACAGTAGCTGCGAAATTGGTGATTTTGTTCCTTTAATTCTCTAGATTTGGTTCAATCTTATTTTGTTGTTGCTCATTGTTTGGCACTTGTTTTGTGGCCAATTTTGGAGAACAATATTGTAACTCTTGGTGATTATAGTGGAGCTTTTGGTCCCGTGGTTTTTTACTCTTCACATAGAAGGGTTTTCCACGTAAATCTTGGTGTCTTGTGTGATAGATTTATTATTGTCTTGTTATATTTGTTTGGTTGAATTACTTGCTGCCTTACCATCATATTGCTTGTGGTTGTTTGTCTTCTCTTGGTTCAAATCGAAAAGGGAAAGTATAGACTTGGGTATTCTTCCGCTGTTATCCTGTCAGGCATTCTTGGTAGTGCCTTGTCTTTCCCAACACTAATAACATAATTTAAAATGACAATTTTGATCCTTATTATGTCTATATATATTATCCATGAAAATAAACAAATATGAACATATTATTAATTTAAATTAAATATTATAAATATATTTTAATTTAAATATTATCTATAAAAATTATTGTTATTTTTGCTTCTCTCTGGTGGAATCTCGTTTGTCACTCTCGTTTTGGTGGCGATCTCGCTAGCCTCTCTTGTTTTTGTACAAACATAAATATTTAAAAATGTATTTGTGTTTGTATAAAACGAGAAAAAATTGTACAATTATTTTGTTTGTAAATGTATAGCGAAATATAACGCATACGAATATGATTTTTATGTTTTCTTAATTATATTTTCTAGGATTTAAAACAATATTTTGGAATTATTACATCATCATATACAAAAATGGCTAATCGCTGCACATCTTTCAAAGTTACCCGAAATCATCTCTCCTTTTTCTCCCAGATCAGATGCGAGACCCCTCATTGATTGCCTTCTCTGCAAAATGCGTCCTCTGTCCTCTTCTTCGCCGCCGGTTTTACCCAACGACGCTTCTGAAAGCGGTGAATCCGCCGAGCGCCGTCTTCATGAGGCGGAGGAGCGCTTAAGAGAGGCAATTGAAGAGCTTCAACGCCGGCAACGTCGTGCCAGAGGTATCTATCCACCCTGTGACCATGCCGATGAATCATGTGTTGCTAACGCAATTGGTAACGTTTGCCAAAGTTTTCTTCTCTCTTATGGTGTTCGCGTTGGCATCGGTATCCTCCTCCGTGCTTTTAAGCTAGCTCGTCGCCAGTCCTATTCTTCTCTACTCGATCTCAAGGTTCCAAAATTCTTACTTAAGCATTTCTTTAATTATGTAACTTATCATTAATTTGATTTATGAATGTTTTTAGTTTTATACTAGACTGATCTCAGCTAGGTTACATTTAGAAATGTTCCTGTCCTCGGTTGGAGAATCTATTTTAATGGACTAAAATCTTTTGAACTGACTGTTACTCCTTTAGTTTTTCAGTTTCGTACTTTTGTTGAATGCTTGCCTTTGTTTGAACTAAAGCTTGCTCCTTTGTAGTTTCTGATACATTTACTTTGATTTTGAGAATATCATGATCTAGAAATAAACCTCCTTATTAGAAAGATATGGTTTCAAGATCAGGATTTTTTTTTTTCGAAATTGCTTCAGTTCTGATGAAACCAGTTTAGGGATTTGTATTTTATTTTTCAAATTGCTCAAGTTTTGATGGAACTAGGATGAAATAATTTTGCACAGATGTTATACATGTTTTTCATAGCAGCATTCCTATGATTGCAAGGGAAGGGGCATTTTGGCTTAGAAGCACCCACAGCCTTGTTAGCTTTGCGTTCTAAATGATTTTTTAGATTTCCTCGCATGAAGAATATTGATTGCAATTCTTGATAGATTGAATGGATATGAGTCACTCGAATCTACAGATTGAAGCATTGCGCCTTATCTGATTGATTGATATGTTGATGGAATGGTTATCAATTCCGAGATAGGATATCTTGGTCCTTTTAGTACCTTAAGAGTATCATAGTAATGGTGATTACACTCCAAGGGGTTTATGTTCTGGCAGTGTATGTATTGTGTTTCCATGATTTCACCTGCTACTGGGACATGTGGGTTACCAAAATGCTTGACCATAAGGATATTTAATCAATCAAAGATTACTGAGCTAACGCTACTCATTCTCCCTCTTTGTGTGAGTGTGTTGCACGCTCCTGTGCGTCATGCATTTCGCCTGCATGAGTGTAGCTTAACACCATTTGAACGTCAGCTGATGTCAAAAGTCGTACAGAAAACTTTACGCATGTGTCTCTCACTTCCCTTCTGTTCTTATTTTTTTTGGATAAAAGTCTGCTCTTTCAGGAAGGGCGAACCATGTGGGGTTTTCTCCCAAACGCTTTGTAAATCCAATTTTCCCTCTGTCCCACTTTTGTTCCTTTTTCTAGTGGTGAAATGCTGATAGAGTACACTTTGTGCTCTGGTCTCCACAGTTGTTTTAAGAAATGACATATTACGATCTAATCATTCAGGGTGTCTTTTTAAGAAATACTTATATTAATGCAATTTTTAAGGAATGGAAGTTTGAAGGGGCTGGATCTTTGACTATTTAATTGTTTAAACTTGTTTCACCTTAGTATTTTCCTCTTGATAAGTTTCTTGGAGTTGCGAACCTCACGAAATTCTGTGAAATAATTTAGCAATCTCAGCTGTAGCATAAATGATGAATGGAGGTTATTCAGATCTGACCCTATGCACAATCCTCAAATCCTAAGGGAAGAAGCAAAAGAGAATATAAAAGAAGATTTTCTAGAAGAGGATATTATAATTTTTAGTGTACATGTGTGCTGATTTCTGTCTGTTCGACTGTCCTTGGTCTCATCTATGAGTACATGGGAGATTTTATTCTTTTCTGCAATTGTTTGAATCCTTGTGGTTTTGCAGCAACTTGTGTCCGAAAAAGACCTAATTGTAAGAGAGGAAGCATGTCGAATTGGTTTGCTCTTTGGGGGATTTAGTGGTTCATATCATGCTCTAAGATGTTTGCTAAGAAAGCTGAGAAGAAAAGAGACACCCCTAAATGCGTAAGTACAGAATGCTGAATTCTCAACTTAAAAGTTTTTACTTACTTTTCTGTGGTTTTGCTTTGAGAAGCTTTTGATAGTTGATATCCTATCCGATATATTTGACTTGGCTAAAGGGGATGATGGGCAGAATTTTAGCAGGTTCAGTGGCAGGTCTGTCTATTTTAGCATTAGATGATTCCAACAGGCGGCGGACTCTTGCCTTGTATCTTCTGGCAAGGCTATCTCAGGTATAATCATACTTTGGCTATTCCCCTTCCCCACACCCCCAGGCAGAACAGAACAAAATAACTACCAAAAAAAAAACGAAGGATAAAGATAAAAGCGGCTAGTACTAGATTTACCTGCTAAACACAAAGTCACCAGTACCAGTTTACTTGAAGTTTTTCATTTCTGTTTTTCTACTGGCTTGTATTCTGATGACTTTACAATTGTCAGTGTGCATATAATTCTGCCAAATCCAAGAACCGGTTTCATCTCTGGGGAAGTCACTGGAGTCATGGGGATTCTTTACTCTTTGCATTCGCATGTGCCCAGGTAGTTCTCGTGTTGCTTAACCTTTGTGGCGAATGTTGAAGATCCTTTTCCGTCCATGTTTTAATTCCTTTTACTTACCCACAATTTGGTGGTTGGAAAGGGGTGGCTGGGATATCATAAATGTTTAAATATCCAAGTTTAAACCCTAGGAGATTGAACTTCTTCTTCAGTTATTTCTTGCTTTTCTCTTCTTTTTAAATAATGTAATTCAAATGTGCAAGGGGATTGAACTTCTCTACGATACTAACGTACCAATGATATTAGATAACTTGTTCTCTTTTATATCTGGACAAAGTAGTTATATATCTATCTTTGTTCTTAAAAAAATGTTTTGAAGGTTATGTATTCCTTCATAATGCGTCCTGAGAGCCTTCCAAAAGCATATAGAGATTTCATTCAGAAGACTGGGCCTGTTGCAGCACCAGTATACAAAGCTGTTAAGGATTGCTGTAGAGGCTCTCCAGTTGATGTTGCTTCATTACATGCCTATTTGTCCAAAGCAAAGGGCTCTACTGCTATAAAGTTGGAAGAGTTTCCTTCTATTATCCCATGCTCTGTAATTCACCCTGGGACCAAATCTTGCTTAGTTCACGATGCTAATGCAGCGGCTGCAACTTTCCGGAAAACATTTCCTCTTTACTTCTCTTTGACTTTTGTGCCCTTTGTCGTTCTACGCTTGCAGAAGGTACAATTTATTAATATTGGTTTCTGTTTCACCTGTCTTTCTGCTTTGATTTCTCATTAAGCTGTTTATGGAAAAATCATATAACTGCGCTGCTGGTACTTCTGTTAAACAAGATGAGATCATAGACCGACATGATTTGTTTTTTCTTGGTATATATATGTTGGACTTTCTAGAGTTATAAGTTGTAAATACAATGATTAAGATACTAGGGGTGCAAAGTATGTTGTCGATTCGGTTATATTTGTCTTCTGTTGTTGTTGTTTGAGTTGCTTGGACCTGGTAGGAAGCAGTATTACGAGGACCATCTTGATGGAAATTATGATGGTCTACACTTTTAGGTTATGTAATTGTAAGCTGGAGTGGTAGAATTGCTACTAAAGTAATGAAGTTCCAAAAATGCTCCGACACATTTCTCAAGGTAATACTCTTAAGGGATCCTGTATGAGGGATAAAAAATAATAATCCCTGGATAAATGCAGGATTATTTTATCTTGTATTTGCTTAGGGGTATTAGTTATCCCATCATTTATACTATAATGATGAGAAAAGTTATCCCATATAGGGTTGGAATACTTTATCCCATGGGATAACTTTGTTTATCTCATTCCCCATCCATACCAAACAAACCCTAAGGTCTTGTTTTGTCTTCCCACCCTCTTCCAGAGAGAGACTGTTTTTTTCTCAATCATTTTACTAGTGTTTGATTGAAAACTTAGTTTAAGGGTTGCAAAACAATTTATTTCATGGTGGAAGACAAATCTTTTACAGGAAGTTACTCAAGAGCAGGGGGTGTTGTATCAGGAATGAATGGTTGAATATTTGCAAAATTTAACTTGAGGAAGCAAGTTTCTGAAGGAGCTATTTCCAGACTTTTTCAGTCTGGTATTATGATGCAAGGATTCATGAGGTATGGGATTAACAGGGATGGAATCTAAATTGCAGAAAATTCTGAATGACCGGGGGGTTAATAGAATGGCTGAACCCATTCAAGGTGCTGGAACAATTTCAAGGAACTACAACAAATGAAGATAGATAAATTTTGATGCAACATAGCAGAGAAATCTGCCTACATACACTCTCTGATCTGGAAACATCTGGCCTTTGAAGCATAGTTGGAAAGTTAAAATATAATGTTTTGACTTGATTTACTTGGTTTGGACTTTGGTGGTTATAAGAAGCATGTCAGCCCTAGAAATCTGAAGGGGAAGGGGATTCAACTATGTTCTAAATGTTATTATATGGGAAGGAATCAGAGAGCAACCATTTATTTTTGCGTTGTGTTGTGATTTATCAGCTGTGCCAACTATTTTTAACATGTAAGAGATCAAATGGATCATGCCAAAGCTTTCTGGAGAAATGATTGCTTCGTGGAACATAGGAGGAAAAGTGAAACAGAAGAAATGGTGGGCGACAAATCCTGAATGTATTTGGTGGTCTATATAAAAGGAACGGAATGCAAGATCTTTTGGAGAAAGAAGTAGCTCTATTCAAAAAATTAAAATGATCCGTCTGTTTTATTCCACTTTTGGTGTAAAGAACTTTTAGAAGCAGACTCACTGTTAGACATTATAGAACCCTTATAAGAAAGGACTCACTTTTGTTTTGTGTTTTGAACTGTTATATGACTCCCAGCAGAGACTTTGTGCTGAGGATATGTTTTACTTTCCTTTAAAAAAAAAACAAAAAAAGAGTTCCTACTTAAGTATTTCATTTCAAAACTCTTGCTGATCACAGTTTCAAAAATTTAATTGTTACTGGTCTTATGTAAATCTTATCCCAGTTTATGGACGCTCCTACACGCACCTGTTGGTATGCTCTTACAGGGGCTGTTCGCTCGACAACCTTCTTGTCCGCATTTGTTGGAATCTTTCAGGTAGTTTATGTTCTTGATGACTCATACATCTGGGAGTCTCTAGGGTCTTTTTTTTTTATGCTGCTGGAGTGCTAGTTGACTTGCTTAGCTTTACTGATGATTAACTTCTCTATCTCAATAAAAGGCTGTCATATGTTGCCACCGGAAGGTGGCATCAAAAGACCATAAGCTTGTATATTGGTTAGCTGGGGCCCTCTCAGGCCTCTCTGTGTTGCTTGAGAAGAAAGCTAGACGTGGGGAACTTGCCTTGTATGTTCTTCCTCGAGCTGCAGATTCTTTGTGGTATATATTGGTGAATCGCCATTTGCTTCCAGATATCAAGAATGCTGAGGTATCTTGTCTCACCTTTCATGCAATTTGGTGTGTCTGCTCTGTCAATCACTCATAAATTCCATTGTACAATTTATGACTACTTACTTGTCTACTTGTATGATTAAAGCATATTGTGGATAAACATAGAAACAATTTAACTATTTAAGGGAAGTTTGTTCTGGAAATATTGTGTCTCTTGAAGTAAGTGCAGGGGTGATTAATTCAGAAATCGTGAAGTGAAACTTATCCAAACAAATGTCATTTCTGATTGTTATACAGGTGCCCTTGTTTTGTGCCTGTATGGGTGGTATTATGTACTACCTGGAGCATGAACCAGACACCATGGCTCCCTTCCTTAGAGGCCTGATCCGCCGCTTCCTTGCTAGCAGAATCAGCAATCCTACTCCCCCATCAAATAAGGGTGCCTCCTATACATATGTACACACTCACGATGCCACGAAGGAGACAAAAATGCCAGAAATCCGTGAAACTGAAACTTTAACTGCAGAGAAATACAACCTTGAATCAATATCAGGACTTTGAGCAACTTTTTGACGCTCGGGCCATGTTTTTCCCTATTCATTATACCATTTCATATTGGTTATCAGGCGGCTATTCGATGCTCATTTTGATTAAACTAGAACTCTAATTAAAGCTTGATTAACCCCCTTTTTCTTTACATAATTGATTCATGGCATAATGTTCTCATTTTGTACGTAGGTGAAAGCCAGTAGTTCTGGTGAGATAAAAATCTAACCAAATCTTGTAAATTAACGTGGCTTGTTTAGTTTTTGCTTGGACTGTCAGATATATGGTGTAGTCAGTTCTAACCGCTAAAGTTGATAGAACTTATTTTTTTCTGGTACGAGTTGATATACGTTAGCTTTTTTTTTCTGGTACAAGTTGATATACGTTAGTACTATATCATAATTGATCCATTTTGTTTGATTTTGTCACGACCCAAAACCGGGACGCGACTGGCACCCACACTACCCTCCTGTGTGAGCGAACCAACCAATCTAAACCCAAACAAAATACAACGCGGAAGACTTAACTCAATACGAAAAACAAATACAATAAATATCCCCCAAAATCCGGAAGTCATCATCACAAGAACATCTACGATCAATTTACGAAACTAAGAGTTTGCTAAGAGACTAAACAAATGAAAGCTAGTCCATGCCGGAAACTTCAAGGCATCAAACGAGAAGAAGAAGATCCAGTCCAAGCTAGAAGCATAGCTCACCCTGAAAATCCGGTGCAGTGAAGACTGGCTAGAATCGCGGTCGAGTTGAAGACGACGGCACGGTTGCTGCACTCCACAAATACAAGAAAGAAACAAACAAGTAGGAGTCAGTACAACCACACGTACTGAGTAGGTATCATCGGCCAACTCAGAATAGAAAACAGTATATATCAGTTAATCTCACAAATCAACTATAATACTCGACATGTAGTAACAACAAATACTACAATCATCAACAAATATCACCAAGTTCATCCAGGAGGACTCAAGCCTCAACATCATACTCATTAAGGAAAAACAGGTTTAATAGATGTAGCATATAACATCTTTCAAGATTCATTATCTTTCTTCCTCTTGTGTCGGTACGTGACACTCCGATCCATATTCTATCCTCGTGCCGGAACGTGGCACTCCGATCCTCATTTCTATCCTGGTACCGGAACGTGGCACCCGATCCATATACTATCCTGGTGCCGGAACGTGGCACTCCGATCCTCATTTCTATCCTGGTACCGGAACGTGGCACCCGATCCATATACTATCCTAGTGCCGGAACGTGGCACTCCGATCCTCATTTCTATCCTGGTACCGGAATGTGGCACCCGATCCATATACTATCCTGGTGCCGGAACGTGGCACTCCGATCCTCATTTCTATCCTGGTGCCGGAACGTGGCACTCCGATCCTCTAATTCATCGAGCCTTCTTTATACTAAGGCATCACAAATCTCATAACAAGTTCATCAAGCCTTCATTTATACTAAGGCATCACAAATCTCATAACAAGTTCATCAAGCCTTCATTTATACTAAGGCATCACAAATCTCATAACAAGTTCATCAAGCCTTCATTTATACTAAGGCATCACAAATCTCATAACAAGTTCATCAAGCCTTCATTTATACTAAGGCATCACAAATCTCATAACAAGTTCATCAAGCCTTCATTTATACTAAGGCATCACAAATCTCATAACAAGTTCATCAAGCCTTCATTTATACTAAGGCATCATAAATACAAGTAAATTAGGGTTTCATCAAGATTTAGGGTTCACAAGCTTCATCATGCTTATTTCATCACAAACATATAATCATACTCATACAATCATACAATTAAGCATATAGAAGGATTTACAAGATTACCCAATACATATCATTTGCTATTGAGAGTTCACTACACATAGCATAAACCATAACCTACCTTCACCAAGGATTTGTATTCAAGCAAGAAATCTTCAAGAATCCTTGCTCCTTCTCTCTCAACGCCTCTTTTCTCTTCTCTTTCTCTTTCTCTTTCTTTCTCCAATCTCTTCCTCTTCTTACCCTAAATCACAAGAATTCAAGTTTCAAAGGTAATGAAACCAACCCACCAAGTTACTCAAAGTTAGTCTTTCAACCCCCAAGGAATTGAACTAGTCACATTAACCCACCAACTTTATAAATTAAAGCCGGAATAGTCCAAAACACCCCTTTAAAAATAGCCAGAATTCTGACCCCGACTGGGATGACGGAACCTGTGACGGTCCGTTGTGCCTGCGACGGTCCGTCTTGCAGGTCCGTCGTAACGGTCTGAGACTTCATTTTCCTCGAAGAGTCTGTGACGGTCCGTCGTGCCCACGACGGTCCGTCCTGCACTTCCGTCACGACTTTCAGAGAGTTGTTCCCAGCACCAAATTCTCGATAGTCTAAGTGTTTTGCAACGGGGCTCACGACGGTCCGTCGTGGCTGTGACGGTCCGTCCTGCACGTCCGTCACAGAGTTCAGAAACTCAATTTCAACACTCACATTCATAATTCCAAGTGTTTTGGGACGGGACACCCTCGACGGTCCGTCGTGGTGTCCGTCGCATGCAGCCAGTTTTTCCCAAAATAAAAAATTTTACCCAAACGACTAAACAGGTCGTTACAATAGATACCAATTTACCCATCGTTCGTCCCCGAACGATCAAAAGAAGAAAAACAAGGGTGAAAAGGAGTACCTGAATCTGTAAACAGATGTGGGTATTTTTCCCGCATATCTGCGTCCTTCTCCCAAGTAGCCTCTTCAACCGGTCGATTCTTCCATTGAACTTTGATGGATGCAATCTCTCTCAACCTCAACTTGCGAACTTCTCTATTCAGAATAGCAACAGGTTCTTCTTCAAAATTCAAATTCTCATCGAGTAGAACTGAATCCCAACGGATGATGTAATTTCCATCCCCATGGTATCTTTTCAGCATGGACACGTGAAATACCGGATGCACTCCGGACAGCCCTGGAGGCAAGGCTAATTCATAAGCCACCTCCCCTACTCGCTTAAGTACCTCAAATGGTCCAATATACCTTGGACTCAACTTACCCCTTTTTCCAAACCGCATCACCCCTTTCATGGGTGAAACCTTCAACAAGACTTGTTCACCTTCCATGAACTCTAAGTCTCTAACCTTTCGGTCCGCATATTCCTTTTGTCTACTTTGAGCCGCTAAAAGCTTTTCTTGAATAGCTTTCACCTTCTCCAAGGAATCTCTCAACAGATCAGTACCCCAAGGTCTGACCTCAAACGCATCAAACCAACCGATGGGAGACCTACATTTCCTCCCATACAATGCTTCAAATGGAGCCATGTCAATACTGGAGTGATAGCTATTATTGTATGAAAACTCCGCCAAGGGTAAGAAATTGTCCCAATGGCCACCAAATTCTATCACACACGCACGGAGCATATCCTCCAACACTTGAATCGTCCGCTCAGACTGACCATCGGTCTGAGGATGAAATGCAGTACTAAGATCCAATCTAGTACCTAATTCAGCATGCAAGGTTCTCCAAAACTTAGAAGTAAACTGCGTACCTCTATCAGATATGATGGAAAGTGGAACCCCATGTAACCGAACGATTTCTGAAATGTAGATTTTGGCTAACTTTTCTGCATTGTAGGTCACCTTGACCGGAATGAAATGAGCAGACTTAGTTAATCTGTCCACAATTACCCAAATAGAGTCAAACTTCCCCAATGTCTTTGGAAGACCAACCACAAAGTCCATTGCAATTCTCTCCCACTTCCATTCAGGAATGGGCATTCTTTGAAGCGTTCCTCCGGGCCTTTGATGTTCATACTTTACTTGTTGACAGTTCGGACATTTGGCAACAAAATCCACAATGTCACGCTTCATTCTTTTCCACCAAAAGTGTTGTTTTAGATCACGGTACATCTTGATTGCACCAGGATGTATAGAGTATCTGGAACTATGAGCCTCTGTAAGAACAGTGTAGATCAAGTCATCAACACGAGGCACACATACTCTTCCCTTAATCCTTAAAACACCTTCGTCATCAATTATTGCTTCCTTAGCCTCTCCTCGCAACACCATATCCCGGATTTGACTTAGTTTCTCATCCTCAAACTGTTTTCCCTTAATCTGGTCAAGAAAAGAAGATTTCGCCTCCACACAAGCTAAAAATCCTCCTTTCTCATTTACTTCTAGCCTCATAAAATCATTAGCCAAATTTTGGATTTCCCTAGCCAATGGGCGCCTGGAGACTTGCAAATGAGCTAGACTTCCCATGCTTACCGCCTTTCTACTCAACGCATCTGCCACAACATTTGCTTTTCCCGGATGGTATAGGATAGTGATGTCGTAGTCCTTGAGTAGTTCCATCCATCTCCTCTGTCTCAAATTCAAGTCTTTCTGAGTGAAGACATACTGTAAGCTACGATGGTCCGTATAGACCTCACACTTAACCCCATACAAATAGTGCCTCCATTGCTTCAATGCAAATACTACCGCGGCCAACTCCAAATCATGAGTCGGATAGTTACGTTCATGCACCTTCAATTGCCTCGAAGCATAAGCAATCACATTCTTCTCTTGCATTAACACTGCACCCAAACCAGAATAGGATGCATCACAATAAACAATGAAATTCTTACCCTCTACTGGCAAGGTAAGGATAGGTGCAGTAGTCAATAGAGTCTTGAGCTTCTGAAAGCTTTCTTCACATTCATCTGACCATACAAATGGAACATTCTGCTTAGTCAAGTTCGTCAATTGGGAAGCAATAGAAGAGAATCCCTTGACAAATCGTCGGTAGTAGCTAGCTAAACCAACAAAGCTTCTTATTTCTGACACGTTTGTAGGCCTTACCCAATTCTTCACTGTTTCAATCTTAGATGGATCCACCATCACTCCATCTTTAGAAACCACGTGTCCCAAGAAGGACACTGAATCTAGCCAAAACTCACACTTGGAGAATTTGACATAAAGTTTCTTCTCCCTCAACAACTCTAATACCACCCTCAAATGCTCCTCATGTTCCTTCTAACTCTTCGAGTATATCAGTATATCATCAATAAATACGATCACAAAGAGATCTAGATATGGTTTGAAAATCCCGTTCATCAAACTCATAAAAGCAGCAGGGGCATTCGTAAGACCAAACGACATTACCACAAATTCGTAATGCCCATACCTGGTTCGAAAAGCAGTCTTTGGCACATCCGTTGCCCGTATTTTCAATTGATGATAACCGGATCTCAAATCAATCTTAGAGAAGACACAAGCACCCTGTAACTGATCGAGCAAGTCATCAATGCGAGGAATGGGATACTTGTTCTTAATAGTTACCTTGTTCAACTGCCGGTAATCTATGCACATCCGGAAACTCCCATCCTTCTTCTTCACAAATAACACTGGAGCACCCCAAGGAGATGCACTTGGTCTAATGAAGCCCTTGCTCAACAACTCTTGAAGCTGGGCCTTTAACTCTCTTAACTCTGCGGGAGCCATTCTATAAGGGGGTATAGAAATGGGACGAGTACCCGGTTCCAAATCGATACAGAAGTCAATATCTCTATCCGGTGGCATACCGGGAAGATCTGCAGGGAACACCTCCAAAAACTCTCGGACTACTGAAACCGACTCAATTGGGGGTACATGTGTAGTGTCATCCTTGAGATGTGCCAAGAAAGCTAAACACCCCTTGCTAACCATCCTCTTAGCACGAAGAAAGGAGATGATACTAACCGGAGTGGGAGTGTAGTCGCCCTCCCACACTAATTGATCTGTTCCAGGCTTGGCTAACGTCACAGTTTTAGCATTACAATCCAAGATTGCAAAGTTTGGAGAAAGCCAAGTCATACCCAGAATTACATCGAAGTCGACCATTTCTAAGATAACCAAATCCACATAAGTATTGCTCCCCACAAATGTCACCAAGCAAGACCTATACACTTTTTCAACCATCACAAAATCACCCACCGGAGTAGACACCCGAATAGGTATATCAAGCAATTCACAGGGTAAATCAAGACCCGCAGCAAATGAAGAAGATACATAGGAAAACGTGGATTCGGGATCAAACAATACAGAAGCCATGCGATCACAAACCAAAAGATTACCTGTGATAACAGCGTCTGATGTCTCCGCTTCAGATCTCCCAGGGAAAGCGTAACAATGGGCCCTATCACCCGTCTGTCCGTTGCCTCTACCATGTTGTGCTGTAGTGGCCCCAATTTGCCCATCACCTCGGCCACCACGCCCTTCAGAATAACGGCCTCTACCACGACCACCTCTACCTCTAACTATTGGGGGTCTGTAACTCTGATTTGGACAATACCTTTTTATGTGTCCGGTCTCTCCACATCCATAACACTCTTTGGATTGCAGCATTGGTCTCTGTGAGAATTGTTGACCGGTCTGAGGTGGACCCCCAACTACAGTCTGTAGTGAAGACTGAATTGGTCGGACTGAGTAGCCTCCAGAACTCTGTCCTCTAGTATGCGAACCGTTGAACTCACCTCCCCTTCGAAACCTTTTTGATGTCGATGTCGTGGTGAAGTCATCTGGCTTCACTCCTTCCACCTCTACCACAAAGTCTACCACCTCTTGGAAAGATTTTACCGTAGCCGCTACCTGTAAGGCTGAAATCCGCAATTCCGACCTCAACCCCTTCACAAAACGGCGAATCCGCTCTTGTTGACTGAAATAAAGCTGGGTGGCATACCTGGATAATGCGCGGAATTTAGCCTCATATGCATTAACCGTCATCCTTCCTTGTTCTAGACTCAAGAACTCATCCCTTTTTCTATCTCTCAAAGTCCTTGGGATATACTTCTCCATAAACAAGTTAGAGAATGATTCCCAAGTCATAGGTGGTGCCTCTGTTGGTTGACACTCAACGTGTGACCGCCACCACATTTTGGCGTTCCCTTGAAACTGATAGCTCACGAATTCGACACCAAACCGCTCTACTATACCCATCTTGTAGAGTAGCTCATGGCAATCAACCAGAAAATCGTAGGCATCCTCTGATTCTGCACCCTTAAAGACTGGAGGTTTCAATTTCAAGAACTTACTGAAAAGTTCATGCTGATCACTTGTCATTATAGGCCCTGTAGTCAGACGAGGAAACGTGCCTATTTCCAATGGAGCATCCATGCGGGGAGCCACAGCAGCCGCATGTCGTACCTCCGGAGTCTGAGGTGCTGGTGTAGAAAACACTGGAGGTGTCTGGCCCCGATCAGATAACCCGCTAAGATAAGCCAGAACCTGATTGATCATCTCTGGGGTAGGTTGGGGTGGCAGTTCCTCATTCTGCACTTGTTCATTCTCCCCTTCCTCACCCTCTCTTATCACTTCCTCAGTTGATGGAGGAGTCACCGCCCTAGTACTAGTTGGGCTAGGTGCTTGTCCTCTTCCTCTAGAGGATGTCCTCCCACGACCTCTTCCACGGCCTTTCGCCACCACTCTTCCTTGAGCTACCGCCCCAGTGGCTAGCTCAGACGTTTCTTGTCTTGCCGGTGTTGGTGTTGGCGCAGACATTGCTCTAGTTCTAACCATCTGCGAAATAGAATGAAGATGGTCAGATACCAATTTGTATCACCTAGATACCAATTGGACTCAAGTAGTAGCACGAAAGAAAGAATGGAAGAATGGAATTTTCCTAAAGTCTTATAGCCTCTCAAAGAAAAGTAAAGGCGTCCCCCTACCGTTCCTTAAGACTCTACTAGACTCGTTCTTGTGTGATGAGACCAACGAACCTAACGCTCTGATACCAACTTTGTCACGACCCAAAACCGGGACGCGACTGGCACCCACACTACCCTCCTGTGTGAGCGAACCAACCAATCTAAACCCAAACAAAATACAACGCGGAAGACTTAACTCAATACGAAAAACAAATACAATAAATATCCCCCAAAATCCGGAAGTCATCATCACAAGAACATCTACGATCAATTTACGAAACTAAGAGTTTGCTAAGAGACTAAACAAATGAAAGCTAGTCCATGCCGGAAACTTCAAGGCATCAAGACGAGAAGAAGAAGATCCAGTCCAAGCTAGAAGCATAGCTCACCCTGAAAATCCGGTGCAGTGAAGACTGGCTAGAATCGCGGTCGAGTTGAAGACGACGGCACGGTTGCTGCACTCCACAAATACAAGAAAGAAACAAACAAGTAGGAGTCAGTACAACCACACGTACTGAGTAGGTATCATCGGCCAACTCAGAATAGAAAACAGTATATATCAGTTAATCTCACAAATCAACTATAATACTCGACATGTAGTAACAACAAATACTACAATCATCAACAAATATCACCAAGTTCATCCAGGAGGACTCAAGCCTCAACATCATACTCATTAAGGAAAAACAGGTTCAATAGATGTAGCATATAACATCTTTCAAGATTCATTATCTTTCTTCCTCTTGTGTCGGTACGTGACACTCCGATCCATATTCTATCCTGGTGCCGGAACGTGGCACTCCGATCCTCATTTCTATCCTGGTACCGGAACGTGGCACCCGATCCATATACTATCCTGGTGCCGGAACGTGGCACTCCGATCCTCATTTCTATCCTGGTACCGGAACGTGGCACCCGATCCATATACTATCCTGGTGCCGGAACGTGGCACTCCGATCCTCATTTCTATCCTGGTACCGGAACGTGGCACCCGATCCATATACTATCCTGGTGCCGGAACGTGGCACTCCGATCCTCATTTCTATCCTGGTACCGGAACGTGGCACCCGATCCATATACTATCCTGGTGCCGGAACGTGGCACTCCGATCCTCATTTCTATCCTGGTACCGGAACGTGGCACCCGATCCATATACTATCCTGGTGCCGGAACGTGGCACTCCGATCCTCATTTCTATCCTGGTGCCGGAACGTGGCACTCTGATCCTCTAATTCATCGAGCCTTCTTTATACTAAGGCATCACAAATCTCATAACAAGTTCATCAAGCCTTCATTTATACTAAGGCATCACAAATCTCATAACAAGTTCATCAAGCCTTCATTTATACTAAGGCATCACAAATCTCATAACAAGTTCATCAAGCCTTCATTTATACTAAGGCATCACAAATCTCATAACAAGTTCATCAAGCCTTCATTTATACTAAGGCATCACAAATCTCATAACAAGTTCATCAAGCCTTCATTTATACTAAGGCATCATAAATACAAGTAAATTAGGGTTTCATCAAGATTTAGGGTTCACAAGCTTCATCATGCTTATTTCATCACAAACATATAACATACTCATACAATCATACAATTAAGCATATAGAAGGATTTACAAGATTACCCAATACATATCATTTGCTATTGAGAGTTTACTACACATAGCATAAACCATAACCTACCTTCACCAAGAATTTGTATTCAAGCAAGAAATCTTCAAGAATCCTTGCTCCTTCTCTCTCAACGCCTCTTTTCTCTTCTCTTTCTCTTTCTCTTTCTTTCTCCAATCTCTTCCTCTTCTTACCCTAAATCACAAGAATTCAAGTTTCAAAGGTAATGAAACCAACCCACCAAGTTACTCAAAGTTAGTCTTTCAACCCCCAAGGAATTGAACTAGTCACATTAACCCACCAACTTTATAAATTAAAGCCGGAATGGTCCAAAACACCCCTTTAAAAATAGCCAGAATTCTGACCCCGACTGGGATGACGGAACCTGTGACGGTCCGTCGTGCCTGCGACGGTCCGTCCTGCAGGTCCGTCGTAACGGTCTGAGACTTCATTTTCCTCGAAGAGTCTGTGACGGTCCGTCCTGCACTTCCGTCACGACTTTCAGAGAGTTGTTCCCAGCACCAAATTCTCGATAATCTAAGTGTTTTGCAACGGGGCTCACGACGGTCCGTCGTGGCTGTGACGGTCCGTCCTGCACGTCCGTCACAGATTTCAGAAACTCAATTTCAACACTCACATTCATAATTCCAAGTGTTTTGGGACGGGACACCCTCGACGGTCCGTCGTGCCCACGACGGTCCGTCGTGGTGTCCGTCGCATGCAGCCAGTTTTTCCCAAAATAAAAATTTTTACCCAAACGACTAAACAGGTCGTTACAGATTTACTATGTGGAGTCAGTTGTGCTCCTGTATCTCAGCCAAGCCGTTAAACCATTATTATGACTATGCTGGTCTGTTACTTTTCTTGCAAAAATCAGGCTGCGTGAGCAACGGATGTTCAGAAAGGAGCTGGGGTTCATTGCAAAAATTATGTTGGGAGTGGATTCAGCTGGAACAAGTTGCATCGGATTGTGTTGAGTTGGTAAAGTTGGGTTTGATTTTGCTACCTCTAGTAGTGGCCCTCAGACTTCTTGGGAGTTGGCCTTGTCTTGGCATCCTTGCCATTGCTAATCACATGAAAGTTTAAGAGGAGAAAGCAAGAAAAGGGTGTAGGTTTAGGTACAAAGCTATGGCACTCATGGGTGTGGCTTAGTGGTGAATTAAGTGTTTACGGTCATTAAATCTTAGGTTCAAATTTTAGCGGAGATAAAATAAAGATTAGGTGGGCTTTTTCATTTTCATAGCTTTGGTGGATAGAGTTACTTGGTATTGGTTGTTGGTGGGAGGTGGTAGGTATCCCGTAGAATAAGTCGAGGTGTGTGAAAACTAGTTCGGAAACCACGATTATTAAATAAAAAAAAGGTGCAAAGTTATGGTTGAGCTAGAGTAGGAAATACGTGAGGGAATTGCTTAAATGGTTAAGCATCCAAAGGCGGAGCCAGAATATTCAATAAGGGGTTCAAAATATGTAGAATTAGACACATGAAGTAGCTGAAGGGAGTTCCACAACTAATATATATACATATAAAATTGTTTTAACTATGTATAAATAATATAATTTTCTGTCGAAAGAGGTTTGGATGAACACCCTTTTTACAAGTTAGCTCCGCCCATGTAAGCACCACTCATTTCCAACCCTAACATTGTGAGTTCTTTCTACCAAGAGAGCAAAAAGGTAGAAGCTTTTGCGGTAAGTTAAAAAGACTTAAAGAGTTGGAAATACACTTTTGGAGTAGTTACATGAAGCCAAAGTATGGCAAAGGTGACCATCCGACAAGCTGCCGTTTGGTAATTCTTCAACTTGGGAGAGAATGGTTCAAGCTTGAAAATAGTCCATTAGCAATGTTAATATCAAGTGAGGAGGAAGAAATTAAAAAAGAAAGTTAGGACTATTTTATATATATATACATAGTTGTAGTGCTCGGTTTAGTTTTTCGCTTATCTATCTTTTACCAATAACAGGTATCAGATAATTTATCCATCTAATGTTTTTTGTTTACATTGAGTTTTGAACTTGAGACCTCAAAATTCTCTATCACATCATTGATCACTAGGCTAGACTCTTGATAGAAATTACAGACTTTGTTTGCTACCATGTTTAGAATAAGGCCACGCTTAAAGTTGTCCTCATATTTCACTTAAACACCTCAACTAAGGAATGTATCTATTGAACACTTAAACCTTAAAAAAATTATACCTATTTGACACAAACTAACAATCAATTGAAAAATAAAAATGTGTGTATGTCAAACGCGAATTCATAAATAGTTTTACCAATAATATGATGACAAATGGCATTAAATTTAATTTTTTTAAAACCTCTATTTAATTAACTCAGAAAGTATTTTAAAAAATTAAAAAAAAATTAATTAAAGTCTCCCCGCCCCCGCCCCTGCCCCCCACCCCCACCCCACTTTCCTCCTCCTTCAGAAAGAGTCATTTCTGAATTTTCATGGAGTCGGCGTCGCTCTATCTCTTTATTCTCTTCCATTAATATCAAAACTACAATGATACACCATTGTTGTCTATTCAAGTTAAATATGCATGCTCTTTCATTTCGATAGCATTAAAATTTTTCACTCATTGCCTCCATCTTTTATACATTAGTAACTATTTATTTGAATTGAAAAAAAAAAAACAGACTTTTGCCCAAAAAAATCTATTCGTATTTTTTTCATCATGATGAATGAAACTTCTTCGAGATATTTGAGACGTAAATCGACATAAGAAAAAAGAGGAAAACAGGAAAGAACAATGAGGGTGAGAGAAAGAGAGGTGGAAGGAGTGTGGTGTGCGTGCCGGTGTAAAAAAAAAAAAGAGATAAAAATGGTGAAAGAATAATATGACAGAAAGAGGGAAGAAAATGACTGTCCTTCTTCTTTATTGTTAATTAATTTTTTTTAATTAATTTACGGGTATATTAAGAAAAAAAAAGGAAAAAAAATTATTTTTAATAAATTAACGCGCTCAAAGAAAGTGAATTACATGTTTTTTGCCATGTTAATATTTTGTATTTAATAAAAATAACTTTTAAACAAATAAAGTGTTCAATTAACACAAAAATTAATTAAAATATTTAAATAAATTATTCAGACAATTTTAAATGACTTAAACTTTGAATAAACACGAAAAGAAGTGACCCAAGCTTCAAGAATAGTGTAGGTGACAAATTTATGATTACGATTTAATGAAATTTGATCATTTCAAAAAAGTCCTCAAGTTCCCTTATTGAATTAAAAAAAAGGTGACAACAGACTAGTCAAAGTTAAAGCTTTTACTACTCCGTCTATTTAGAATTGTTTGTTATATTGTGTTTATCGAAAATCAATTTAATTAATTTTTAAAAATAAATTAAATCATATTAATTTGACATCTTAAACAAAAAAATTAGATATTTTAAAACTACATGAAAAGTACTATATATTACAATTTTTTGCATATCAATATGATGAAAAAATACATCTTAAAATGTTAAGTCAAAATTTTTATAGTTTGACTCTAAAAATAGAAATTATGACAAAAAATTCCGGACGGAGAAAGTACTAATTAGATTAGCTTAAGTAGATTTCAAAATATATATTTTAAAACTTTGATAAAAATACAAAAATAATCCATCCTTTTTTCCATAGGTTCAAATTTATTTTTCCTTTTTTCTTTTATAAATTCAAATTCTCTCCCCTTTCCTCGAGAGAGAACTAAGAAAATTTCTCAACTTTGTTCTTCTCTATTGTCTTACTCCTCTTATTGTTAGGGTTTCAATTTTTCTTCTGAAAATGATGATTTAGGTTAAAAAAGACACGAAAAAGCATATAAATTTCACAAATTATGTTTTTGCATATCCTACTTAACTTAATCCCTAATTAGTAAAAGCTTTGATTTTGGCTAAGTTAAAGTTGTCACATTTCTTTTTTAATTTTCAAACACTTGTTAGACACCTCCTACACTCATTTTTCACATGATTCAAGAATGAGAAGAGGCTTTTGCTTATAAAAATGTGTATTTAATATTGAAGGGTGTAATACTCTGAAATTAGACATGCTTACAATGCTAACGTAGATGGTGTATACAATGCCCCATGCCTTCTTTTTTATGGCAGCCATGGAAAACAACTTGTGTCGATGAGCTCTTCATCAATTAAACATGATATTTTTAACAACTTTAAATAATGAGTTTACTTTATATTTTGTGTTAAGGGATTCAAAGTTTATATAATATACATAAAAAAATTCTTTATAAATTAATACAATGTATATGAACACTCTTACGACCCTCTTGATTCGCCTATGACAGTGTGCGCGCTGAAAATTGGCCACCTAATCATATTTTGTGACTTAAAGATAATAATGTCAAAAACAAGGATTATCTATCTAATCTAAGGATAAAAACGAGCTTATCGTATACTTTCTTCGTTACATTTTAAATGTCATTTTTTTTTATAAATAGCTGGATCACAATACTTATTATTTTATAAAATTTATGTATAAATTATTACTCTCTTCGTCTCCTTTTATGTGACACTTTTCACATTTCCAGATTCAAACAAGTCTATCTTTGAACGTAAGTTTTTCATAGATCCTATAACATTTTAAATTATCAATTATTATGACTTATAGTTCTCTTAACGTAGTTTACAAATATATAAATTTCATTTCAAAAAATTTGAAGATTTCATATGCAAATGTTCAGTCCAAGTTAAACTGTTAGACTCTTGAAAAACGAAATGTGTCACATAAAATGGAACAAAGGGAGTATATTTGATCTATTATACCTTTGATAGAGTAGTTAATTAATCTTGAAAATGTATTCATCATTTATTATAAAGTTGACTTAGTAAATCATTAAATAAAGATAGACGAGTAAAGTTACATCATTTCGCAATAAAAATGCAAAGTAAAAAAATGACATGTAAAATGAGACGGAAGGAATATATATTAATGAATGATCTATACTAAAATAAACTTTGGAAATTTTTCTTAAAAAAATATGGATAATAGAGAGATGGAAAATACATAATTAGTACATACACACGGAAATGACTTTTTGAGACTATATGGTTTATCTCACGTGAACTATTTGAAATAGATCACTTATGAATTATATTTTTCATTATACTTCGGGATAAAAGAAATATCTCTATTGCTAATGTCAACAGATAATAAATATCCGCAAGAATTAACATCTCAAATTTTTAATTACATGACAAATCATGTGGAACTGATCTATCCACCCAAACATCAAGGATTCCTACTAACTTATCAATTTATCCTCCTAAATCAAACCCTAGTTTTTAGAGAAAAAAATATTTTTTTTCATTAAACCCTACTTGTTCTCTATGCTAAAAATAAATATTTTATTTTACTTATTTATTTTAGCAAATTAGATTTTATTATTATATTTCATATTATTCTTAATACTAAATAAACATAAAATAATAATAGTCAAATTTTTGGATTTGAAAACATGATTAATAAAATTAATTTTATAAAATGCACCTCAAATGAAAAAATAATAATCATTTGAAAGATAATGTTTCAAATATAATATGAGGCGTAAATTACATAAATCTCATAGTTTTAATATGAAATTATAATATATTTTTAATAAGTTTTTAATTACATTAATTCCTTAAAAATTAAAAAAAAATCGGATACAGTAATTGAAACTTCGATACATTAATATGTAGTTTTGATACATTAAATATTGTCTCAGATACAGTAAAATGTAGCCATTAAAAGTTAGACCGAATACATAATATATAGCTCATGTACACTATTTACTAGTTCGGATACATTAATATGTAGCTCGAATAAATAATATGTAGCTCAAATACATTAAATACTGTCTCGAATATATTAAAAAATAAGAGATATTTTGAATTTTCTTAAAATATTTCTGGAAATAATGAAAATAAATAATATAAAAAGTATCTATTTCTGTAATTTGTTATGAATGCATGGATAATGTTCCATATTTAGTTGACTATTGATATTCCCCAATAGTTCAATTAATTTATCCCCGCGTCTTTTTACCTTCAAAATTTTTTAGTTTTTCAATGCAGAGCGAAAAATGGACCGTCACACTCAATTAATTCAACGTAAAGTTTAACTTTGTCTTTATAAATATAGGTATTTTGTTTAGTACAACTAAACAGAAACAAATATTTTTTTCTAGAAATAAAATAAAATTATAATGGGTTCCTGTGAAAGTAGTGAAAAAAATTCTGATGAAAAAAAATGTGATGAAAATATTGAGCAGTTGAATCTAGGTAGGCTTTCATCAGAAGAAGATGTAATTAAAAAAATTGCAATTGGAGCAGGAATAGTATTGCTAGGATGGGGCTTGTGTAAACTAATTAATGATGGAGGGTCTGTCAACAGGAAAATGATGAAAGCTCCAGGAAGAAACGGCAGTTACATTTACAGGGATCAATTTGAGAGTAACCCTTCTGAGTATTTCCGCAGACTTCGCGATTAATAAGATATTTTTAATATAGTGTGATTGGATGTTAGAATCGCTTTATTTAATGGCTATGTCACATATGTGTGTGCGTTTTGTTTAAGTTGGTTTATGTTTTGTTTTTAATTGATGTACTTTGTTAGAACATCATTTTGCTGTATTGAACTACTATTAAAGCTATTAAGTCGATTATCTCGTACTGATATTGAATGATCATATTGTTATATTTCCTTTTAAAGGCATTTTTTTTTCTTCATTGCTTATTGAAAATATCTTATTTAAGTAACGTTTTACTAACCGTATAACTAGGTGCCAAACTGTCATGTTCAGTAGGTGGTTTTTAATGTTTGAATTTGACATTGAGAAATTAAATTATTTTAAAATATTTATTTAGTGATTACCTATCAAAAGATGTGACAAACTATTACGCCCTTTATGTCATTTTTTCACGTTGAATTTTGAGATGGCACGTTTATTAAAAAAAATAATGATTGATTTAATAAATTTATTATTATTATTATAAATTTAATATATTTGCTCACTACACTTTTTAAAGACAATAACTTGTATTAAGAATACTGTTGTTCCCAGGGCCGGACCAATGTGATCTTGAGTGGGTTCACCCTAATTTCAGCAAAAAATTACAATATATATAAAATAAATTTTTATATTTTTATAAATATATATATTTTAAACCTCTCAATAACAAAGAGAAATTGCCACTGCAGTGGAAGTCTTTTTGAAATTAAGTTGTGCTTCTCTGGTCCAAATGCCAATGAATGAGTTTCATTTTTTCCTTTTTCAATTTTTTTTATATTTTTTAAGTGTTTTTTTTTAATTTTAAAAAACGTGCTAAAAGTGTAGTTTTAAACTCCATAAAATTTAAGGTTTCTATTTTGAAAAACTTATTTACACATTTATGTTCTTACTTTCAAACCTTATGAACAAAAATTCTAAATCCGCCATTGGTTGTTCCTATTGACAAAATTGATAAGTTAAAAAAGGAAGTTAAATTACAAAATATTTGACAAGTAATAGGGATGGAGAAAATATTTTGTTTGAAGAATACGTTAGAAAATGACGTTTTTACATTGATTAAAATAATACTTGTATAAACACTAGGTGATTCTTCTCATCTGTTCTTATTTTAATGGACAAATGACCATAAGAATTTTCGAAAATAACATATACTACTACTCACCTTATTCTTATTTACTTATCTACTTAGCACATCTATATATATAAAAAATGAATCTCTCCTTTCCATTTTACGTGACATCATTTTCTTTTTTGGTCAGTTCAAAAAGAATATCACATTTCTTTGTATGATAAATATTTAAAAGTGCAATTGTTTTTATTTTTGTTGGTTCCACTTAATTTTAAAGATAATACCTAATATATTTATGAAGAGAAAGAAAAATAAGTTTATTTTTTTAAAGAACAATTAGATAAATATTTTATAGTCTTCATTATTTTCTTAATTCCGTGCGTGCCTTATCAAATATTACCACATAAAAATGAGACGGAAGAAGTAATTTTTTATTTTATTACTATTAATTAATAGAATATCAAAATGAATTTGCAAATTAGAAGAAGTTCTAATGGGTAAAATAAGAAGCGATAGAGGTGTATCATTTTCTTTCTCTAATATTTAAATATTGGAAAATAGAGTAAATTTATCCGTATATATAGGAGTTCCCAAAGCTTTATTTGAAATTCCAAAAAGCATTTGGCGCACATCAAAAACATGAGAGAACATCATCTTCAAACACCATTGAAGGAGCTCGGAAATCGCCGATCAAAATCCATCTCCGCCGATCAAACTAAGAAGCAGATCAAAGTATACAGAAGATTTCAGCAATGAACATTCATATGTATCCTCTGTTTTCTCTTCTTATATTCATCTTATTTTTTGTATGCAGAGCACTAGGAAGAACTTGAATTCTGTGTTTGAATCGCAAGCTGCCTCCTCATTTTCTCAATCATCGATCGGCACTTCTTCTCTGTTTTCAGATGATCATAGTCTACTCACTGAATCTGCCTCTGAGGTAATATCTGAAATGCCTCCTGTTTCATCAATTTTCTAGCTATTTATTTGCATTTTCATCGCTAATTGTACTTCTCACACAAGCCTAACAGCGAACAAGTTCTAATTTCTTCTCTGTTAATTTCGTTCACTGAAACCGCCGATGAGATAATTCAGGATGTGCGCGCGAATTTTCATCACTAATTGTAGTATTTACACAAAATTGAGTTAGCTGAGTTCGTTCATTAAATCCGATTTTCGTATGTAATTTTTTATCTTCTAATGATTTGAAGTGTTTTTCTCTGTATTGTTTGAATTTCGCAGCTATGACTCCGTTTTCACTTTTCAGCAGTAAAGTGTGTGTCTGTTACGGTTGAAGTATGCAATTCGCTTTGATTTCACTAGTATATTCAAAATCTGATCATAATTTCTTACTCTGTTTGCGATAAATAAGCTATTTGTATCTCAATTGTGTATGTTTTCAATTTTGAGATATTTGAATTGAGTTTCATGTCTGCGAATTTCACTACTCTTTATAGTATTTGAGATGAACTTTCGGATCCCTATTCCTCTCAGGACTTGTTGATTCCAGAGACTTCTCCTTCATCAGAGGCAGTGGATCCTCTAGTTGATCTGACTCCATTGTCATCGACAGTAACTTCTGACAAGTTCAAAGAATGCACTGGTTCGAATAGCCGTAATGAAATTCCACAAATTAGTGATGTGAAGTTTGGTTCTGCTGAGGCTGAAATGGCAGTAAAGTACCTAAGAGAAGCTCAAGTGCAAGTGGTGAATGCAACAGATATTGATATTCGGTATAAGAACCTTCTCGATGCTGTCATGAACGCTGTAGTTGAAGAGTTCTATGGACTGCCAGAAGACAAGGACAGCTATAATGCCATTGTCTCAAAGAAACTCCATTTGGTGACACTGACTTTCTTGCTGTGGATAATTGCTGTTTTCATCGGATTCTTCTTCCATTCGGGCGAAAATCACTCTTTTTATGGACCTGTACCTACCTAAAATGTTGCGATCTCAGTGGCTGATGTTTGCAGGTATATTTCTCTTTTCACCTATGGTACATGAACTCTTCATTTTGCGCTGATGTATTCGTGTCAAACATATTCGAAAAAAGTGTTTGTTGTTCTGTTTTGGATCTTCATTTTGGCATTTGGTATAACTTGTGTGAATCATAGCTGTGTCAAGCACGGATGTATGTGTTAAGCAGATAATTCAACTAGATCAAGTGTCATTCTGAAGCATTTTGGTAGATATCAGCTGAATATCTGATTGTTTTGATCTATAGAAAGCACAATGATATGCTGCAATTTGCTTGGGAATTGAATTTGATACAAGATGGAAGAATATCAGCTGAAATCGTTTTTACCTACGACCAAAACTAATGCATTTTACAATATACTGATAAATAATTGTTAACTAAAGTTCAAAAATATAAGACATGAAACACTCGCAAGTATTTGATTTCAGAAGACGTTGACCATTTTGGTAATGACTTTGGCTCTTGAGTGACATATGTTGGATGTAGGGAGCTGATGTAACCAATATCAATCTACAGATTGTATGGTTCTACACATATATCCAGAAAATGGACCAATCCGTCCAAAATAAATTACCCTCACGTAAACAGAAGTTGAACCATTAACACTACGATGTAACTTTCTAATACTTGGTAGGAACGACATCAAATCATCGCAAGATGTTAAAAAATTGAGAACAAGTAGAAAGAGTCTACACCTTAAAGAATCCAACCCAAAGCATTTCACAATTAACTTTAGTTCCAAATTGCAATAGTGGTAGTTGGTGTTTCCCTTTATTTCAAAATAAACTTGGTTAATTTTCTGTTTGGTTGAAATATAGAGAGATGATGATACACATTGGAGTAGAATGCACATCTAAATAAATTTTGCCTGTTCAAGATTCTTTTGAAATCTGTTCCGGAATTTTAACTTAAAAAAACAGAGTGCATATAGAATGAATTTTCTGAGAATTCTCAGGTATAGATAAATTTTCTAAAGGCATGTGAAGAATTTCGCAGCGTAAAATTTCACAAAATTGCCTCAACTCTATGGTGCAACTGAAAAATCAACCAAGAAAAAAAAAAGCTCAGCCCCAAAACCTACTAATAAAACCTTTCTTATCTTTCTTCATACGAGCATCCAGCGATGGAAAGTCAATAAGGTTATAAGCCAGGTCCAATACGATGGGATTACGAGGAACTGGTTGGAAGGCAGGCGGAAATGTTTCAATTCGAGGAGCAACCTTCATGTTGGCTTCACCAACAGCTGATTCGTATGTATCCAATTTTTCCATGAGAAGTTTCTCCATCTAAAAGAAGTAAAAAACATGGATTTACACACATCAGGGGAATCACAAGACCGCAAATGGAAATGAAAGCAGAAACAAGACAAACTAGAAAAGAAAGAATGCAAAATATAATGGCAAAAAACAACCCCGAATAAATAAGAATATCAAGGACCCAGTTCTTGGAATTAAAAAAAATTAAGCAATCAACTGCCGAGGAATCTAAGTTGCACGGATTCAAAAACAACCCCGGCCAAATAAGGATATAGAGAAGTAGCATGAACACTTGAAGTAACTACCACATATCAAGTATAAATCAAGACAGAAACATACTTGGTGCTTCAAACATTCAGGTTACGCTAATATTGTGCTAGCTAATATAAAACTATTAAAAAAAAATTTCCAACAGTTGGGAGCATTTATGTCGTACTAATTGGATAAAAACCTGAAATGAAGTAAAACTGAAATTTCTACTGTGTGGGGTGGAGGTGGGGATTTGTGTCAACCACAACGGTGAAGTGCTCAGCAAGAATTATGAATGAAGAAACACCACTCTTAGTAGTTCATATCTGACCACCTTTTGGGGACACAAGCATAATTATAACACCAGAAGAAATTCTCTAACTGTATTATCGTTTCATGAGTTGAAACCTTCAACGAAAATTTACATCTTCATGTCACATTATGCCTATTAATTTGAAGAATCATGCACACAAAATGCAGCATCCTCTAAAGGACATGAGATTAGAGAAAACTATTAATTTTTTTGCTTAAAAATAATCGAGAGGCTCATCTAATGTTGACTAGATTTTGAATTACCAAGAATTCAAAATTCTTAATTCAAACTAATACTTTTATAATCCACCAGTCAATAATTATTCTTCAGAAGAAATCCAAAATTTCTGATCTCAATGAGATCAATCCCAATCAGAAAAGGTCATAGAATAAGATGGTTGGAAGTAATTCTACGACACAGAAAATCTCCATAGTTTCTTTCCTAGTTTTTCATATAGTAGTCTAAGAATATGTGGTTCCATATGCACCAAGAACATCACAGAGAAGGTGAATACTACAACAAATTAACTAATGGTAATGATTGCAAAAGTACTCAACAGACATATGGAAGGCTGAATCGTACCTTCTTATCAGTTCCATTCAATGAAATATTTGATATCTTTTTCGAGAGATTTTCTGGAGCCTTTTCCTCCTCAATAATTCCTTTGGCATGCTCAACACAGCTGTTAGATCTGCTCTCGTTACACAGTGTTCTCAGTCCATTGATGATGACCTGATACAGATGGAAAGAAAACAATGACAGAAGAAGATACAAAAAAAAAAAAAAAAAGCATTCACATTTCACACTCATATTACTAATTGAAGCGACATGAGTAGAAATTAAAAGAATGCTATAATTATGCATCAGATTTACTACAAGGGAGAGTTAGCAGTTGAAGGTCAACATGGCTGCTTAAAGTCACAAAATCCATTATATGGCATTTTGGTTAGTTTGTGTTACTTTTGTGCATTTTTACTGGTAATATAGGCTTCAGTGTGCACTTAAATGACGAAAACACCAGGTTAACTTATATGCCAGGTGTTGTCCTACCTTTAACAGCATGGGCTATAAGTTAAAAGAAAGATAAAAAAACATAACTAAAAGAGTATAATATACATTACTAAATTTAAAACCATAGAAATTTGTATCACATTTTATACTTTTGAAAAATTTAATCAACTTACGCTTAATGTTGTAGTATACTGTAAGTTAAAAGAAAGATCTTAAGATGAGACTTTGAAGTTCTCAGGAAGTTAGGAAATCATGAATACATAAAGATACAAATTTGATAATTTTGGGGTAGAATTTTTTTGGAGTTGGGCCTGCATCTAGCACGGGCATCTTTGTACTAGTCATCCTATAAGAAACAGCTAGGAAGCTCTATCAATGAAAATTAAGAGCACATACACCATAACACAAAATAATAAAAGTAGGTACTTAGACTAATAAAATGCTTACCTGATCAGCAGCATTCGCAGACTGCAGTTTCATAAGAGCTGCATCAGCTAAAGAATGAGCTCGCGAGTACAAGGCATAAGCTTCTGTCCTCTTACCCGCCGAACTATAGGACTTTGCTAAGTAGAAGCACCTGGAGGGAAATTGAAATAAAAGCTTTTAATTGATTTCAAACAAGAAATATACATTCTAGGACTACATTAAAATACACCAAGGTTTATTACATTGATCATCACTTGAGCATTTTGTACATTGAAGTTGTACAACTTCCTTATCTGAGATACTAAAAGTTTAGGATCTCCTTTCTATAAATTCACCAATAATATTAGTTTTATCAAAAAAAAACTTTCACCAATAATATTAGTTTTCGATGGCTACAAGAAGTGCTAAAACCATATGAAGATAGTCTTTCACTCTCCCCTTCTCACCAGAAACGTCATCTCAACTATCGCATAATGAAAGAAACAATACAACAACATACAGTCCCACAAGTGAGGGCTGGGGAGGGTAGTGCATACTCAAACCTACCCCTGCCTTGGGAGGTAGATATGCTATTTTGGATAGACCTCAGATCAAAGCAAACATTTCAATTAAATTAAGTAATAAACGTCGAACCTTTCTGCTCGGAAAACCATACTTTTCAGCTCGCACTCTTCAGCTAAGGAAATTTCTTCCATTTTTCTATCTCTACCAGAACTAACTAGATCAGAAAGATCAGCAGTATTCTGCAACAGAGCAAGCAGTTAATAGTGCAGTCCAATAGCCATATAAGTGAGTCTTATCATATTGCCAACTCTGATCTAAAATGCACTGATTAAGAATGTAATTAAAAATAACACTCCATAATTGTTACCTGTAGCAGTAGATCATACAGCCGAACAAGCTCCTCTGGTTTTGTGACCTTTTCATTTTTATCATCACGGACCTTGTTGAGCTTGCTTTTAGCTATTTTAACTAGCAACTGATTCCTCTCAATGGTTCGCTGCCCTAAAATTGCACCAATGGCTTTATCCAGTCCACTTAACTCATCCTTAACATTTTCCGAATTAGCAGCCGTAACCTAGAAGAAAAACCATGTATAAGATGGACCAATTCAGGACTTCAAATTGATGTACACAATATACAAGAGCAACTTGAAATTTCCAAGAGACAGCTACTTCCATGTGATATAAGGAGTAGTCACTCACCAGGTCATTCCGGATGCAGCTCCTGGCTTCGTGATATGCTGCAAATATTTTGTCATACAACACAAGTTTCTTCTCTGCTGGAAGAGAATCAGCAGCTGAACCATGGATATCTTTCTCCAGTTCCTGGGCTGATGAATGGAAGTGTGGAATATAAGCTCAAAACCAACATGATGTTTTAAAGGCAGATATGCGAATATGCATTTAGTTGACCGAAATCCAAAGAAGTGATTAAAAGTTACTCCCACCATTTCAATTATGTGGAAGGCTTTGACTGAGAACAGAGTTTAAGAACGGAACTTTTTTAGATCTTGTGGTTTTATATATGTCATGATATTTTTGTGGTCATAAACGCATGTCATTAAGGGTAAAATGAGAAATTTAAAGTCACATTGTTTCCCAAGTATAGAAATTTGTCTTCTTTTTGGAACAAACTAACAAGGAAAGAGCGTCACATAAAATTGAATAATGGAGTATTTCATTAGAGATGCAAAAATGAGGAGGAAAAATTTTAGAACTAAATTACAGGCCTCTTAAGTTAAATCCAGTGAAGATTCTCATGTCCCACTCAAGTTTGTAAAAGCAACAACGTTAATGCAATTTTTTAGGTACTAACTTTAGTCCATATTAAGTGAATTGTTGGGACTTTTTCACAGTTCAAAATAAGTGAATTTTTCAAAGTTCAAGAGAACTTTGGGACTGTTTCCATATTTACCTTTCCCTTAAATGACGTTCTTCACTACTTTATATTTTCTAGGAGAATAGTTTTGGAATAATCAAAAGGAATAATAGTGGAAAGTATTCAGTCCTTAAATATTTTTCTTAAGGGGTGTGCCATATCCCAAAAATTCACTTAATATGGACTAGAGGCGTATAATATATACATATGTATAATTCATTCTTTGTGAAATAACGGACTCGTTGCATTATAACATAGAATTCCATCAGTTTCAAAAATGTATAACATAGCATTCCTAGTGGACAATTTGTTACAATTTTGGTTTGCCTCCTATTGTTACATATTTTATACTTCGTTAAATTTATCATCACAGTTGCTAAGACTAGACATGCAAATCTGCAACTGTTAACACCCTTAACATTAGAAGGCAACTCATAAGGGTCATAGAGAGTGCTCCGCAACCTACAAGAACTTCAAGTACATACATCCAAAAAATAAGTAGAAAATATCAGCAATGCCCTAGATATGCTTTGTTGCATAAAGAACACAAATATGCAGACCAAAATATGAAACTAGGTTGAAAGAATAAATTTGGTTCAAAATCGTAGAGTGGAAGAATTCCAAACTTAAGAGATCAAAAAATCCTATTGTTAGAACCTCCGGTAAGTTGGCTATTGATGCATTTATCTAAGTGCTACCTTTTGCATCGAAGTAATTACATACCTTTGAGAATGGACACCCGTGTCTTTGCATTTGAAATTGGAAATCTATTCCCAAGCCAATGGAATTCTGTCATAGATGCTGCCTGCTGAGATCTTGCCTCTGCCATAGCAGCCTGTAAACAAAGAAAAGAGAGTCATAGATCATAAGGAGCAAATAGTCATCAAAACTCATTTTTCAAAAAAAATCTTGACAAAGACAGCACCCAAAGTACAATTGAAGCATTATCTTACAACTACAAAAAATAGTGCCTACAAACTGTACACACTTTTATTTTATCGGGTGAAATCGTAGATACACACTTAGAAATGACAGCTCACCTCCAACTTTGCTTTGAAAAGGTCCAGTGCAGGCCCTTCCATTTCACCGATGGAAACGAGTTCAGAAGTTTGTAAGTTAGACTCACCAATCTTGTGTAAGCAATATCTGATACTAGGTTCTAGTTCCTCAACCCGCTCACGGCACAATACTTGGTTCTCTAGATCTCCATATTTTCCAAGCTCCTCATACACAGCCCTATCCAAATTAGTCAGATATTGAGCCTTCAGGACCTTGTTGACACAATGGTATAATTCAAAAAGAGAAGCGGATACCGAGAAGAATGAAGAGATTATTCTACAACATTTTCTGTGGGTATCAATTTAAAACAAACTAGACAGTCTGGCCATTATGCTGTCAGGCGTCAGCAATAGAGAAGTATAAATCTCCATAACGGCTATGGTACCTGGCACTTTTGAAACACTTTAGAGCAACGTCCCAGTTTTGATCTTGTTCAAACAATAAACTCCCTTTCATGTATGCAGCATAAGCCTGTGGATTAGGAAACCAGATTGCTGAATCACACTATAAAACCAAACTCTTGACGATCAGGGTCAATAATTAAAAACTATATTGAGTCGCTTTAAGCATTGAGACACAAAATGAAACACCACACCTACACAAGAGCAATGAAAGAAAATAATGACAATGCTAAAAGGATGTGATTCAGTAATTTAGATGAATTAACTATTGTCTATGCAAAATCTCCACAAAAAAATCCAATTTCGACAATCTGCAGATATGCAAAGCTTGACTCTCTGTTTTACACAAGGTAAATAATTTTACTAATCACAAAAAAATCTCCCCCACATAAAAGCAGTACATTAAGAAAATAGAGGATTAAAAACATGATCTGATGGTTTTTACGTTTTGATTCTTTGTTCTACCTCCAACATACAAAGGTAAGGTGCCAAAAAGGCAAGGTGAAAGGAATTACCAGTTATATAAGCTTAAAAAACAGATTTAACATTGTACTAACTTCTCATTACACAAAATTGATAAACCGTTTTTTAGAACAGAATAATAGGGAAGGAGCTATAGTTATTCATCTTCTGAGACTGGTTGAATATCACATCCTTGACCATAGCCAACATTAATGACTGTAGTTGCACAGATCAGTACTGTCCCGTGTCCACCACAATTGATAATAAACATGTTCTCTCTCGAGCATTTACACATATGCACCGGCTAGTATATGTACATTTCTTTTCCTCAAAAGTTTCAACAACTAGTTTGGCCCCCCAAAAGGTCATCCAAATGAAGCTCTTTTCTTCGCTTTTATCCTTTCTATCCAAGTAAGTCGCTTGGATTAGTTTGGTTTATCCTTCCCAAGAGTATAAGCTACAACCTAGACAACGATTCTAACACTTTGGAACTTATTCAGTTTATGAAGTCATTAGCAAGTACAAGACAACTTCTCTATGTATTCAAAGCCTGTTCCATTAACAAATTAAAGATGATTGTGGTAAGTCGGCGGTCAGTATAAAAGAAATAGTTAACACTGTGATAAATCTTCATAGTAATATTATCTGCTTGTGCCATATCCACTTATAGGTGCACCACGAGGTAAACTTAAAACCACAAGGAGAGAAATTGTCTCAAGGATATACAATTTTCTTTGGGGATCACAGTCGGCTTAACTAAAAATAAAACAGAACAGAAGCAGAAGATCCATCCGTTGATCAAGTAGAAGCAAAAAATCCATATAGGCAATATCAACTAGTCGGGGTTAATACTCAATTGTTGTTTATACACTTAGATCCAGATATAGATATTTTAAAGAACATCTAATTTGCGTCAAAAGATACATTCTCTTGCCAGTATTATAATGGCATGGACCCAAATAGAATGAAATATATAGATGGATTATTTTGTCCAACCCAACTAATTTGGGATTGCGTATAGTTGATTGTTGACTAACAAGTTGAGAAGAAACATATGACAACATAAGATGACCTGAAACTCAAATGCTAATTCGTGAAACTTTCTTACAACAAATGGCCCTCCTAAAGGCTAAAACTTCAGATGTCACTTAAAGGGGCAGGTTCTCAACCGGAAGTAAAAAGTCCTCACGGACCAAAAAGATGTTGCCAGATAAAGCTGTGGTAGTGTCAGCTATTAGAGTAATTCTGTGAAATAAGTCCAGACTTTTTAGATATAAATCCAGTCTATTTTGGATAATCTTAACATAGAAATAGATCACCAAAAAGCAACGTTTGGAAGGTAAACAGAGAAATAAGTCACATAAGCATCTGTTTTCTTTCAGTATAATTTTTAGGTCACAAGATATTAACATATGAATCAAGCCTATCCACCAAAATCTGTTAACACTGTTATTCTTAAGGACCCAATAACTTTCCTGTTCCTTTATTATTATTTTTTGGTAAAGAAGGACCCAATGGTCTTCCTGCCACCACTACATTTTTATTTATTAGTGGCATGAGTTTCCTTTCGCTGACTTTATGTATTTCAGAGAGATCATCTTAATCAAAAGAAAAAGAACAAAAGGACGGCCAGAATAGAAAGGAAAAAGCATTTTGAGAAGATTAACAAGTCAACACCTCTGGTAGCATGTCAGGGCTAAAATGACCAATGGTTTGGATGAATGACTAAAATCAAATGCTCTGATGAGCAAGCATAATGCCATGTATATGAGAATAATGACACAAGAAGCATACCTCCGCTTCTAAAGATGTTCTCGAATCTCCCTTGATGGAACATAATTCCTGGAAAAGACTAGCCCATTTAACCGCCTTTCTCAACCGACCAATGAGATAACTTCTTTGGCGTGCATTCGGTCCATCAGGCAAAGTTTTCTTTTCCATAGCATGACTCCAAGCTCTCTCAGCTGTATAGAGAACCACGTGAAGAAATCTACAACGAGCGTAAATCATTTACATTGTAAAGTATTAATCAAGTTTGTACATTCAGGAGATAACAAAGAAAATTATGAGTCATATTAGGCAGAGTAAGACTGTTCATAAATCAATAGACTTCAATGTAACCCCGAAAATATAGATCATACTACAAAAAATAGTACACTCCTCTCTTTATACTTCTTCAAGGAACTAGATCTTTAACATGTCAATATTTTAGATATTAACTCAAGAAAATGCACCCAAAAGTTCCAAGAAAAGGCGTCATGATAGCTTAATCAACAACAAACAATGACATAGATTAGAACTTTTTGATGAAGTAAGGAGAATTCATTAGAAGGCATCAAGAAGATGCAAGGCAAAATATTTACACCAAAAAAGGGTCTGCTCCTGTACAAGAATTTACTAGATGACTAAAGAGCAGACAAAGTCCAAAAAAAGATCAATCGTGGTTACAGGGGCCTGGTTGAACCAACTATATAAGAAGACTAAACAGTTGGATTTAAGATTGTGGTTAGGAATTGAAACCCCATCAAAACATCTACGATTCCTTTCATTCCAGATGCACCAAAAAATAGTTGCAGGCACCATACGCTATGCTTTTTTGATGGGTTCCCCAACTCTCCATGAGCATAGATTAGAACTTTTAAGACCTCCAAGCATACAATTGCTGAATCAAATAACCCAATAAAGCAGAAACTCCTCGACTCCCTCTCTTTTTTCCCTTCTCTGACAAAACCCTTCACTAGACAATGCCTGCGTGACTTTTCGACTGATCTCTTTTTTAGTACTGTTAAATTATAATTCATTTGTATTAATAACTGTAGTCTAGTGATCAATGAAGTGGAATGAAATCATATGAGACTAGCATTTGAATCCCAATAAAGAAACACTAGGTGATTTCTTTCCAATTGCCTAAATCCTGGTGGATAAAATTACCAAGTAACTCTACTAGTAGGAGGTAGCAAGTATGCGGTCGAATAGTTGACCCACACGCAAGGTGGCCCAGACATCACCGTAATTTAAAAAAGAAAAAAGTGAAATTTGGACCGAACAAAATGTAGAGACTTCATATAATTGACCCTAATTAGTTTGAGAATGAAAGGTAATTTTGTTGTTGTAATAAGTAATACAATCTTAAAGACACATTTCTATATGTTGTGGCATGATAGGGTTCTCTTACTTCATAGGACAAAACAAAATCCAATTTTTCAACCAATCCATCACTTAAATAGTAAATTAACACTAGGAATAGAAACATCACAAACGAAATACAAAAGCACACACCTCACTTCAGTAACCGTAGTTATTGATATTGGACGCTTAGTGTACTTCAACCGTCCGTGAGTGAACTTGAGCGATTTATATAATCTCCTTAATCGAGCAGTACAATACCTCCTGCAATTTCCAATTTTCTTAAATCTTTTACACGAAAATCGCTCAAAACAAATTATACCTAAATCACTAATTCATTGCTCTGAGGAGCATATGTGTAATGGAATAGCACCTATAACGAGCGTAATCGCCGAATCGCAATCCATGCTGCATTTGAGCAGATTTTAAAAGTTGTAACACTACAAAAGCATAAAAATGTAGCTAAAATTCAGTAATCTAGAAGAAAAATAGATTCACAATTTTCAAATTCAATTCAATTGGGGAAAGGAATTAAGAAGCTCCATCGGATAAGCTCTGGGAAGGCAAGGAGGAAGAGAGAATACCATTGACGGAGAACTTAGGGTTACTGATCTGATCAGAAGGAATAGAACTCTGATCGTCGATTTCCATGGCGGAAGTTTCCTTCTGCTTTGCCATTGTCGAGCTTACGGCGGAGCGTTTTCTTAATTCTGATTCACCTTTTTTTTTCTTTTTTTATTAGCTAAAAATATTCGTACTTTTTTAAGTTCAGAGAAAAGGGTATTTCTGGGATTAACTCATTTACTGTAATTTAACATCCATTTCTCCGTAATGGCCTACTGTTAGACCCGCAAACTACTTGATCTAACTACGTGCAGACATGTCAAGGACTTGAGCATTGGTCTTGACATGGATGATGGCAAAACAGTGCAACACAAGTTCAAGGTGCTTGGGTGTTGGCAAGGCAGCTTGAACGTGCATGGCTTACGTGCGGGCTAAGGGCATTGGCAAGACAGCATGTTGACTTGATGAGGCAAGGCTGTGAAGACTTGGCAATGTCAGGAACAAAGGCAGTTCACCCGAAATTGCTGAAATAAAACTAAGTGTTGGAAGATAGCTAAAATATTCTAAGTGTTGGAAGCTGGCAGAAATATTCTAAGAGTTGGAATGAAGCCTGAAATATTCTAAATGTTAGAATATTTGTATTTCGTGTAGATAAGAATGTAATTTGAATTAGATTCTATCTGTTAGAAATATAGCTGTTGGAAAGTTAGTTTTGAACCCTGTGATGACAAGTGTCGGACAGGTGTCATTTGTAACCGCCGCATGTAACTGCCATTGTGCAGAATTTTTATTTAAAGGTGGAAATTCGTCTAAGGCATGGACAGAGTGTTTTCTAGCCTTAGACTAATTCGTGAAGCCTTCCTTTGTATTAATTACAGATTAATAAAGGTTGGGACTAGTTCCTGTAAACTCTGCTGGTTGTTTGACTTTGCTGTTTTAAGTATTTCTATACTTAGTCAAATTTCGTGGGTGCAAGTAGGCTGAGTGTTACAGAGTTTTGTAAGACTGCCTAGAGTGGTGTGCGATAAAAACAAATCGGACCCTCTTTCACCTACCAAGCAATTGGTTGTCGTGAGGACTGAGGTCACACTAATTTCACCAACTCTAAGACTAATTACATACGAAGGTTCCTAAAGTTGCCAGGTACCTCAACTAATTCAGATTTCTATTGAATTCTTTAACCCTTTATAATTTGATTCTTTTAAATATTCTTGACTGATGTGGAGTCAAACGTGATCTCAAGTCCTTTAAGCGTGTGCAGACACTTTAAAAGCGTTGATGTGGATCTTGAACCACCCATCAACGATTTTCTTCCCCCTTTTAACCTAATTTATCCTTTTTTGTTTCTCTTCATCATTATTTCTCCTCTTTAGCTCATTATATTATATCTCTTTTTCATTGATTTCTTCTTAATCATCAAGTTCCAATGTCGAATTTATCTTTTTCAACTGCGAAGGTACTATATCAATGTGGAACGTTGTGGAAATGATGACCTCATGGACGCAATTCAATTCTAGACGTAGGTTCCTTTGTTGCAAAACTTCAAAGGTAAATCAAATTCATTTTTTTTTGTCCAATATAGTAAAGAATCACCTTATTTATAATTCAATTTTTTTTCTTCAATTTTGTAGGCACGAGGTGGATGTGGATACTTTTGATGGTATGATGATGAAATGCATGCTCAAGCTAGAAGGGTGATATGGGTTTGTTGAAAAGAGTCAAAACATATGAATTGGAGAGGAATCGATCAAGAAAAGTATGGATGATATGCATTATCGTAGGAGTGATATTGGCTACTTGGATTTGTGTAACAAAATGATCTTAGTTGGTTTATTTGTCTTCTATTAGATTCCTTCATAAAAGTATGTATGGTAGATTGTAGTGTTCTTTATTGGCAATTTTGATCGGTTTTCTATTGTAAATGCCTTGTGTTTTTATTGTAATAATATAATTGATGGAATGAAGATAATTTGTGCCTCAAAAGCAGGTAAAATTCATCATTCATGCCATTAATTTGCTCTAGTGAGCTCCAAGTTTCAAAGCAGTCAATACGAATTTTTGCTGCTAATTACACAATCAAAAGGTGACTTTTCTACATAAATTAGGCATTCTTGAGTGCACTAGATGTTCAACGCTTGTTTTTCCTTGACTGAGTGATTCGTAGCAATTGTGAACCAGTGACAACATCTCCACCATCCCACTTGAGTCCTCGAGGCTTATAACCTATATCAATATTTGTTGGAGATGCATCCTTATAAACTCTCAAATTGATAGCTTTTTCTTCTGAAGTACCAGGCTGCATAGAAATATCTCAAAATGAGACTTTATATAGTAGAGTAAGAAATGAATAAAATTATGTATACACTTACATTAAAGGTTTGACTACCACTTGCATTTGTATAGATGTCAAATCCTATAGTCTTGGTCCTCTTTTGTCTTCCTGTTGATATTGAAGCTTCCACAGCCCTTGGTTGGTCAGGTTGCTGACTTGATACACCTCCAATGTCTCTACCAGTGCCTCTTCCAATTTCTCTGCCAGTGTCAGTACCTCTCCCAGTGCCTCTATCAGCTCCTCTGTCAGTACCTCTCCCAGTACCTCTGTTTTTAGCAGGTTGTTGCTCTCTTCTAACAGCTGAAGAATCAAAACACAGAACTGCCTTGATGATTGGATATTGGTGGCTGACTTGAGCTTAATGGTCTACTAAAAAGTGGTGGCTGGCTTGAGCTTGATGGTTGGCTAAACAATGGTGGCTAGCTTGAGCTTGATGGTTGGCTAAACAATGGTGGTTGGCTTGAGCTTGGTTGCATGTTTGGGTAGCCTCCAGGTTGTCCCATTCCAGCCTATTAATATAGTAATAATAATTGATTATTGTAAATAATTGAAGCTTATTGTAGATGTATTAGAAGAGAATAATAACTTACCAATGTTGGACAAGATTTTTTGTTGTGGCCTACTTGATGACACAAGGAACAGGTCATTTTTACTCCTCTTTTGGACAACTTTCCATACTTTTTCCTAGACTCATTCTTTGCCTTTCTTCTGCACTTTGATGGCCTACCAGACATGATTCGGGAGGTTCAATCACTACACCAATAGTGTCAGGCCACATTTTCATGTTTGGTATTGGCTGTTGAAAATGGTTATAAGCCTTCAAAAAGTCTCTTTCCTATACCAATGTACCACTTCATGTTCAGGTTCTATGCCTTTGTGCTTATATGCAAGCACAACATGTTGACATGGTATGCCCCTCAATTGCCATGTTTAACATGTACATGTCTTCTTCCTTATATCAACAATATGTCTGTACTGACTATCTAAGATTTCATACCCAATATCACCATTGAATCTAACTTCACAAAATCTAGCAAGATCTTTGTTCTCTTCAAGTACTAGTCTAGCCATGGAGAGATATCTGAGATCCAAGTTTCAGCAAATTGCCTCATTGCAATATTTCTGTCAATTATCTTGTGCCTAATCTCCTCTAACATAGTTATGATAGCCTTAGCAACTAATATCCAAGAATTAAAAGTTTCTCACATATTGTTTTCAACAATGTCACACTTAGAATGCTTTTTAAAATATTCTTTGCACCAAGTAGTTTTTTCATAATCCAACAAGTCCTCACAAATTTTATTACCTAATTTGTAGAGTTCATCTTCAAATTTCACTTCAAAACTTGACTTAGCACATCTCCAGAACTGTTTCCTTCTTTCTTCACCACTCCATAATTGATGCTAGTTGGACCAGATATGTCTAGCACACCTTCTCTGCTCACTATCTGGTAGCAACTCACATAAAGTTGGTACAAGGCCCTATGTAAACAGTTGTAGCACAAACATTGAAAAGTATTAGCAACACAAGAAAATAAAAGAACAAGATACAATATAAAAACCATCTAACCTTCTGCATATCTGACATAACAGTCAGTCCATGTCCTGTGCCCAAGTTCAGATCTTCTATCAAATACTTGAGAAAAAAACTCCAACTATGTTTTGTCTCTGTGTCAACAACAGCCCATGCGATCAAAAACATCTGTTGATTTCCATTTCTACCAACAGCAACCAACAATTCTCCCTTGCAAGAACCCTTCAGAAAACATCCATCAAAACCAATAATTTTTCTGCATCCTTCCAACCAACCCCTCTTCAATGCATCAAAGCAAACATAGAAGTAAACAAACAAAGTTTTTCCTGGTTGAGACTCTCTATCTGTCCTCACCCAACAGGAAGTACCAGGATTAGTATGTTTAATCATGTCTGCATAATCACACAATCTTGAAAATTTCATCTTCCAATCACCTAAGAACTCCTTGATAATCCTCTTTTTTGCCCTATGACAAACAGTTTTTCCAACATACAACCCAAATTTTTTTCCTACCAATTCCTGAATTACCCATAATCTTGGTTGACAGGTAATTTCATCCTTGAACTTTTCTGCAACAAACTTAGATGTACACAACTTATTCTTGGTTGATTGAGGACATACATGCACAGTATAATATTTTTTTACAACAAAATCACCAGAATCTTTATCTATACTAGGAAACAACAACCATTTACATTTCTTGTCCTCACATTTAACTCTAACTCTTTTTTTTGTCATTGGGCTTCAATTTTAACCTAGTTTTATATTCACAAGAATAATCAACAACAACTTTTCTAAATTGTTCAGCACTTTCAAATATCATACCGAGCTCAAAAATTGCTACAACACAATCAGGATCAAATCTTACCTTTTTACTTTTTCTTCTTATTAGTAAATCACTACCCTTCACAAATTCTGGATCCAATTCGTCCCTACTGTCTTTACTGTCCAATTCTGAGTTATCTATATATTGCTCATCACCCCCTAGTCTTCCAGTGTATCTAACAACATTATTCCTTTCTATGTCTTCAAAGCCTCTATCAATCCACCTGTTCCAAGCTTTATTTCCTCAGTTTGAGTAGGTTTTTTCTTTTTCACTTTGTTTCTCCTTTCATTTCTAAGAGATCTTAATTCTTCATCAACCTCAGAGTCATCCACATCAGGAATAGCACCCTCTTGAGAGTCATCACTACTTTCTTCATTTGATTCAGTCCACTCCACATCTAGATCAGATATATCCCCTGGCTCAACTTCCACATTAACATTTTCAGATTCCGCCTTATGATTTAACCCTTCACTTGCAGTCACATTTATATCTATAAAGTCTTCTTCAGCGACAGACCTACAAGGCAAACCCGTTGTGACCACTTCTACATCATCCACCACATGCTTCACATAAAGGTCTAAAGAGTCACCATCTTTTAGGTCTTTGATGAGATTTACTAAAGTGAAATCAATGTCCACCTCAATAAAGCCAATTTTTGTGGGGTCTTTAACACAGAACTCACCAACAGTAATATTCCCCAATTGTTTAGTGTAAAAAAGTAACTCGATTATTGAGAAGTGGTCCTTGTCAATATTAACATATTCCACCTCGGCTTCCCCTTTATAAGTAATTACAGTTTTGTCCTGAATAAACTTACCACCATGTTGAAAACGAGTTATAATAATAACGTCCATAAGATTCCCGGAAACAAGGCCCCAAAATTTTTCTGACACGTTATGAACAATAAAAATAAAAAAACCCTAACTTTATCCAGATATTAACAACAACAACCACATTGACACTAAAACCCAGTATATATCAATAAAAAACACAGGCTAAACACATATATTAAAAACACACAACCACTACAACAATAAAAATTACATAGAAATTAGGGAATGAACTTATCTCACACTCGTCAACTCGAAAATTGCGAATGAATTCCAAAATCGTCTGCAATCTTCGATGATCCTTCAACAAAACACTCGAAATCACTTTAAAATCTAAGAATTTCAGTTGTAAAAATCATTGAAAGGGAGAGATTCTTAGGGTTTTCTCGTTTAGAAACGGATTAGAAGTGTTTTAGGGGGAAATTTGTTTTTAGGTTTGATGATTTAATATGTGGCACTAACGTGTAACTCGGTTGGAGTGTATTGGTCAAAATTTTCACGTGAGGACGGTTCATCTCACGCGCCCAATTACCAAAAATAATTTATTGAAATTTGGCTCCACATCAGCCAAGAATATTTAAAAGGATCAAATCATAGGGGGTTAAACGATTCAATAGAAATCTGGGTTAGTTGAGGTACCTATTTTATTGCATTGATCATTGACTCTATGAAATGTATTGCTTGTCTAAGGAGATTTTTCTAATGTTGTATAAGCCATACAAATGAAGGAATATGGAACGGACGCAGAGAGCGGAAAACAAAAAAAAAGGAATATGAAGAATTTATTCAATGATTTTACTTTCTGGTTCTGTTATATTCAAATATTGGTATTTGAATGACATAAATTCGCTAATTCTCTTGCTAAGTGAATAATTTTCACCTTTCTCTTTGCTCAAATCATTGCATTTTCTATTCTTGACCAATAATAATATATCTAGAGAAATTTTATATGTGAAATTTGAGAAATTTGAGAAGGATAAAGTGTATGTAAATCTGACCATTACTTTGTAAAGGGAGAGATGTTATTTCTGGAAAGACCTTTTAGTACAACAAATTCTAGCAAAGAAAATAAGAAAATGATGTAAAAATATAACAACTACACGGTAAACAACAAAGTAATGTGATAATCGAAATATAGTACACGACTAAAAATGAAAAAAATATATCAAAAATAAAACTAGAATGATAGAGCTAATATATATAAACAAAAGTGGTGTGGAATATATATGGAAGGTGTGATCACTTAAACACATGAATAAGTGATATCAAATATCAAAAGTTGTAGACTACATGAATAGTCTAAAACAACTGGATAAGGTAGTGTCTTCTTTAAAATAATCCTAGAGCCAGTTGGAAAAGAAGTAACCGAGGAAGTTCTGAGGGGAAAAGGTTCGAAATAATTCGAATTTTGATCGAAATTGTTATAAAAGTACTAAACTTTGAAAATGACTTTTTTACCTCCTGTATTATTTAATATATATTTTAAATGTATATATGTGTCTAGGTGGACAACATAAATATTGCATCATTTTAAATAGTAATGTGTTCACGTGGTACATATATACCTTTAAAAAAAATTAAATAGTGAAGAGGTAAAATGTCCTCCATATGTTTGGTATCGTAATAGTAATTTCGGTTAAAGTTAAAGTATTTTTAAAACTCTTTTCCCAAGCTCTAAAACTCGTTAAGAATGGTAAGCCAGATAAATAAACTCCACTAATATTGCTCTTATAACGAAGGTTGACTATTCTGAAGTTGCAAGCCAATATAGACCAATCTCTTCATGCAATGTAGTGTACAAATGCATATCTAAAAGGCTACATAGTAGATTGAAAGGTGAAATTGCTCATATAGTTATACTTATATGTCATGACTTTTTAAGGCACTATGATGAGAATATAAGTTAGTTATTACTGTATCTTCACAAAGTTAGTTAGCACTGCTCACTGTTAGTTAGAGTTAGTTACAGAGAAGAAAGTTTTTGTATAGTTTGTTAGTTGGGAAATTTACATAAATATACTATAATAAAAAAATATTTACCATTTATAACAATAATAAATTTTTTTCATTTGATCAGTTTTGATTCATTTATAATACAATTTTAATGCATATTACAAAGAACAATTTATTATTCACATATAATACAAGTTTTAATGATGGATAATAGATTTTTCGCACATTTTAATACATTTATAATACAATGTGTCAAATTTTTACCAAACAGCCATAATATATTTCAAAAAACTATTATAATTCATATATATTGCATACATAATTCACCTTTAATTCATATTACAGATTTTACATAATGTTGCTATGAATGGTAATAATTAAAAAGTATCGCTAAAATCAGTAATTATTTATTAAAATGTATCAATTTATGTAATTTTTCCTTGTTTAGTTAGCTAGCTTTAGTTTATATATATATATATATATATATATATATATATATATATATATATATATATATATATATAGTTATTAGTTTATAATTAAATTAAGGAAAAATTACATAAATTGATAAATTTTAATAAATAATTACCGATTTTAACAATAGTTTTATTTATTACCATTTATAGCAATCCTATGTTAAATATGTCATATGTATTAAAAGTGAATTATGTATGCAATATATATGAATTATAATTGTTTTTTAAATATATTATGTTTGTTTGGTAAAAATTTGACACATTGTATTATAAGTGAATTAAAATGTGTTATAAATGAATTATTTATCATTAAAATGCATATTATATATGAATAAAAAATTGTTCTTCGTAATATGAATTAAACTTGTATTATAAATGAGTTAAAAGTGATCAAGTGAAAAATAAACATTATTGCTATAAATGGTAAATATTTTGTTATTATAGTATATTTATGTATGTTTCCCTTAAATTAATTATTTTGACCTTATATTAGTTTGTTCAAATTTTATTTTATTTTGCCTTTACTGTTCCATTTAATAGTGCATGAATATGCTCTCTACCTATTCTTGTTTTACTATTGGAAGTGTTTGACCATTCTTGTTGATCCGAGAGCGATAGCCATTTTAGGTGTTGCATTTATGAAAATATACACAGTGTATTGCTCATAGCATGCCTAAATATCCCTTCGTTACATGTTGCTTGGCCAGAGTTTATTTGTGTTTGGAGTCACTATTTACAGTATTACTTGTATAGGCCTTAAATATTTGCTTTTTTTTCTTAATTCTTGCATTGTTAAGTGCTAAATATTGGTCGGTTGATATGTAGTAGTTAACTCTGCTTTGTTTCGAGTCATCTTTTATTGTGATTTAATAGTGATTTTGATTTTCATTTTGAATCTTAAAATACTTAGAGTGACTTTGTTTTCAATTAAGTTATGTCTCATTTGTCTTATTTGATTCATATGTTAATTATTTGGTTTCTTTCTTTTCTTGTGTGAACCTTTTTCGAGTACGTGGACTCCTACTCTCTTGCATCCTCGAGATGAGCCATGGAGGCTCAATTTTTCCTTCATTGAGTCAGCCTCCATTTTATTTGAATGATTGGAGGAAGAAACCAAGGGCTAGGAAACAGACAAGGCAAATCTTTGGAGCAAAAAGCAGGTCGTATACATTCTGTATACACAGTGATATAGGAGATATATAGTAATATACAATCATTGTATACACTATACATATAGTAGAAATGGCCCAAACAGCCCACTTAAATTTCAGTCTCGTATTGTATCGTAATCGGGCCAAATGTCCATCTTTATTTGGTTATTGTTTGTGTTGTTAGTTTAGGACAGGTAAAATTGGACCTAAAGCCCAAAATAAATTCAATTTGTATGACAGTCTAGGACAAGTGCAAGTGGGCTAAAGGCCCAAGAATGAAATTAGGCCCAAGTACTGATCCAGCGGACATAAAACTAGACTTGGGCCCAAAACTCTCTTTCTCTTTATTTTATTTGTTTTGTAATTGTTTATTTCTAGTCCCCATTGTGTAATCACATGATCCACATTCAAAATCCAGCTTATATAGCCCAAATCATGACGGAGAGGATGAGCTTGGGAACAGAAGTATACAATTAGTATCACTTGGACATGAACCCATACTAGCACCCTCATCATTCTAGGAAACCTATTACCCATACTGGCTTGCCCCATTACCTCCGAATATCCCTTGGGGGGACATGCCCCCCTGAATCATGAGGGCTCTCTAGAATGGATCCAACTCAGTGTATCCCCAAACAATCCATCTCCACCCGATAAGTCCTTTTGGCCAGCCAACCAACCTTCCATCCAATCCAATACTCCATTAGAAACAAACCACCAAGTATCAACCGAGCCCATCCCTACAATGGCACAACAACTAGCAGTGCGAGAGAAAATGTTGTGTCTCCACAAAACTCATGTGATCATTATTCAGGAGGGGACGACCAAAAAATTCTTTCTGGAATGTCCACCAAGACTCCGCACACTGATCAACCCAGAATCGACAGTGTTCCTAATTCCTCTCCTTCACAACAAAAAGAATCAAGACCGACCAGAGTCATTATGATAGGATCACATATGTTTCCTGACGTTGATATTCGTCATCTCCCTTGACTTCACTCTGATCATCATCCTATTTTAATTAGTCTATTTCCAAAACTTTCCTACTCGCAACTTCATCTTTCGTCTTGAGGCTTTCTCATTTAGATTTTCCTAATCTTCTTAAGAAGAGTTGGTGCGAAGATCTTGCATTACAAGAAAACATAGACACCAAGTTAAATCACTGGAATATTTACACTTTTGGGAATATATTTTAACGATAAAAGAAACTCACTAGGCGCCTAGAAGGAATTCAAAACTCCATACACTATCCAACTAGTGACTTTCCTTAGAATCTTGAACAACACTTACTACTCGAGTATACACCTATTCTTCGATTGGAGGAAGTTTCTGCAAACTCAAATCTAAAATTAATTGGCTCAATGATGATGATGCTAATACAAAAAAAATTCAACTACCTACGACTCAACTACGTTGTCGAAATTGTATTACCACCTATAGGGAACTGGATATTTGAACCCTCTCTCATTCATAACCACATCCATCATCAGTATTACCTTTCGTTCTTCAGCACTGAACTGGATAGGTCGTTCAACCACTCCCCATCCCCATCTTGTCGACAACAAACTATGCTTCGCTACTTCATATAGACATTATTTCAGAATCTGAAATCCACTCAACGTAACCTCTTTTGGTCCTTCAAAGAGTCCGGGTCCAAATGGTCTACATCCAATTATTTATCAGAAACTGTGGGTCGATTATTGGTGGATTTTTGCCAATAGATATTTAAATCTGGAAGAATGCCTCCTGAGATGAATAAGACTTTTCTGTGTCTTATTCCTAAAACCAAGTCACCTAGTACTATTCAGCAGTTCTGACCTATTGGTCTTTGCAATACAGTCTATAAGCTCGTTACTAAAATGATCTGCTTGAAGCCTTTCCTTCAAGTCATCATTAGTCCTAACCAATCTAGCTTTCTCAAGGTACGTCGGGCGGTTGATAGTAGGAGTATTGCTTATTAAATTAGATTTGGAAAAAGACTTGAACGGTCCTTCATACGCAAATCCCTAATCTATTTTGACATTTCTCAACACCTATCGACTTTGATTACGTCTTATGTTACGTCATCCTCCATCTCTAATGGTACCAAAATGGATTTCTTCGAACCCACGCATGGTACTCGACAAGATGATCCTCTTTACCTTATTTATTTATCAAGTGTATGGAGCTTTTATCACAGTCTATTCACCAAAGTGTCCATCTAAACAGATGGAATCCAATTAAAGCTCGGACGATAGGGTATTCCAATCTCATGTATTTTCCTCGTCTCCAAAATAACCCAGCAAAGCTGTAACACCATCACCGACAACCTCAATAAATTGTCGTGCAAAAAATAAACTAGAACAAATCTCTCATCTTCCTATCAAGAAATTCTTCCTAGAAAGACTAGTTCACTACATATGAAAGAAGGAACTGCAATGGGCTTTCCTCTTACCCACACTCATTATCGACGTTGTGATTTCCAATCCCTCATTGACAATTTCAAACAGCGTCTGGCAGGATGGAAAATAAAATTCTTGACCATGGCAGGGTGTACTATTCTTATCCGCTCCACTCTTAACAACCTTACAAACCATGTCATGCAATTCACATTTCTTCTGAAATAGGTAATCTTTACTCTTACCAAGTTTCAAAGAGCTTTTTTTGGGGGGTCTACTACCCAAGCTCGTAAACTACACCTTATCAAATAGAATACCATCACTGCGAACTGATCTTCATAAGGTCTTCGATCCGAAGACCTCCACCTCAAAAACCAAGCCCTTATAGCAAATATCTCATGGCGATTGGTGATGAACCCCTCAGCTCTTTGGTCAAAATTACTCATAACTCATTATATTCCCTCTAATGTCTACCCCAAAAAGACGACTACTCCCTTATGGCGAACCCTTCTTAGAGGTTGGATAACTTGTCAACAAGGCATTTTATGGGAAATTTGTAATGTAAAAGACATACTCTACGCTTAGTTAAATCCAACGAGACTCTTAGATAAAAGTTTATAGGCCCTTTACCTCGGAATGCCCTAATACAACGAGTGACAGACTATATTCTTAATTGTCAATGGAATTTAATCCAAACTTTAGATGACACAATGATCCACAACATTAAATCAACCTATATCCCAATATGCTAAAGACATTCGCACTTGGGGATTGACCTCCAATGGGATTTTCATCACAAAGTCGCCATTCATCCAACCATCGATGATACCAACACTACTTCCTTTAGCTGGATTTGGAAACTTTCTATACCATCTAAAATACGTTTTTTTTGTTTGGCAGGTGTTGTCATCAAAGACTCCCCACTAAATTATACCTCGCGCGCATTGGCATTTCTCTGACTGATACTTGTCCCCAATGCCACAAATTAGTCGAGGACACCAACCACATTCTATTATTCTGCCCCCATGCAAAATTTTTATGGTCTCATCTTCAACTATTACATCTGTTTAATGCTCAGGATTTGACCACTGCGCCTCTTATGGACTGGATTCCTACATTAATCAAGCAATCCGAGAAAACACCTATCTATCTCATTTCTTCGGCCACCCTTGTTTGCTTTGGTCTTTGGACTCTTTTGATTAATCGAAACAATAACCACTTTAACCATTCCAATAAATATCCTATGCAAAAGGCTATTGAGTTTCACTCTTTGGGACCAAGCAAACGCCCTTGAATTTCCATTTCCATCGACTTATCTTGGTCCACTCCTATTAATGATTTCAAATTAAACACTGATGGGGCATGCTCGTAGACTACTCGAAAAAGAGGCTTTGGTGGAGTTATCGGGATTCTGCCGAATCGTGGATTATTGGATTCATGGGATCGGTACAAAACATATCTCCTTTAGCTACTGAAATGCTTGCGCTATTTCACGCTCTTCGCATTGCCCAACTTCACAACATACAACCGTTAGAATTGAAATGGATGCTCAAGCAGTCGTACATCTACTCATACTAATGAATCTAATCTTTTGTTTTGATTTCAGGTGGCTGCTTCACCAACTGAATAATCCTAAGCTAAGGCACACGTACAGGGAAAACAACATAGTAGCGGATAGTTTAGCTAAAGAAGCATCTTCACATAACCAAATTTTGGCAACACCACGCTTGCTGATGATCACATAGGGAAGCAAACGAAAAGGACTATCTCAACTTTCTCATATAATCATATTAGTTTCGATAGTAGTAATGTAGGTAACTGTACTGTTTTGTATTTGTCACTCTCTACTTTTTTGTGTAGTATGCAACCTTTGACCCTACGGGTCCCACTCCATCTATGATGTAGTAATATATATTGATAAGATTAGTTAGTTTTAGTGTACTGTTCATTCACAGATTTAGTTAATCACTGTTCATTCAATTAGTTAGTTAGTTAAAGATCACAAGTCATAGTTACTTCAGTTTGTTGGAAGATTCTATTAGTGTGTATATATACACATACATTGTATACATTATAGTTTAGTTTTCATTTTCTCAATATTTTTTTTCTCTTCTTATTCTCTGATTCTTGATGAAAGATCAAACTCCATTAATGAAGGCACAGCATTATTTCGCAGCTTGTGATGTTGTTTTTGTTATGGTATCATAGCAGTGAGATTTCTTTTTTTCTCTCTCTTATTGTGAGTAATGCATTCAGTTTGATTGGTCAACATTTTTCTCATCGTCTTATTCTTTCTGATTTTCTCTTAACGATCTCACTATCGTTCCTCCTTTTTTTATTTGAACTAGCTCATGTGAGTTGATCTTCATATATCCTCTGTTATTGCATTCTTCTTCATTTTTTTTTACTACGGAAAACGCTTCAGCTGGCGTTACTGCTATCAATACTTCAACTCGATTGGATTTCAATAGCCTTTTTCTATCTGCATCCCTCAGAGAATGCAGTATCTACTTTACTTTCTGTTGTTTTTATTAGAACTAGCTACAGGTCATGAAGACGAGCAATTCTTAGGGCTTTATTAGTTAACAGTAAAATTGGATTCATCAATTGAAAATCGTAAAGTCAAATTCTGCAAATCCAACCTTCATGCAGTGGGAAAGGTGTGATAACATGGTAACCTCTTGGATTTTGAATTCTCTTTCACCAGATTTGCGAGATAGCTTGCAATAAGTCAACAATGCAAAGGAGCTTTGGGAGGAGTTGGAGGCTAGGTTTGACCAAACTAATGGTTCCAAACTCTATCAACTACAATTAAAAAGGAGATAAATGAACTTGTGCAAGGTAATTTGGATGTACACTCGTGTGTACATTCAAGTAAAGTAGATATTGCATTCTCTGAGGGATGCAAATAGAAAAAGGCTATTGAGATCCAATCGAGTTGAAGTATGGAAGAAGTTGTGGGAAGAGATGAACACTCTTGATGTGAGTTCTCAATACATTTGTGTGTGTTTGTGGTGGAAAAACCAAGATGCATAAGACTGAGCAAGATAGAAGACTTATACATTTTTTGATGGGCCTAAATGAGATGTATACTGCTGTACGTTGGAACATCCTCATGATGTCTGATCTACCAACTGTGGCGCAAACATTTGCCATTTTGTCACAAGAAGAAAGGCAAAGGGAAATGAAGCCCGTTAATCACATGGATTTGGAATCTACCTCACTGAATGTTTCTATATCACCTCAAAACAATGCAAGTTTTAATACAAACTACAGTTCTTCAAACTATAGTTCCTACAGAGGAACAGGTAGAGGTACATGTAATTCTAACACCAACACTTTTAGGGAAAATTCTAGCACTGGAAATAGATCAAATCTGTTTTGTGAATATGGCAAGGAATTGGGCACACCAAAGACAGGTGCTACAAACTCCATGTTTATCCAACCAACACAAAAACCCCAAGAGGAAGAGGTAAAGGATCTGCAGCAAATGTATATACTTCTGAGGATAATGGAAGTCAATGTGAGCAAAGTTCTAAGCAGGGAAAGCAGGTGCCATTGAATCTGTCCAAAGGTCAGTATGAACAGCTACTCAACTTTCTTGGGACCCTACAGGCTAAAAATGGAGCTGATTGCTCATGAAATATGTCAAATGGAGTTGCAAGCCTAGCAGGTATACTTGCTTGCTATTTACTAAGATAGGTGATTTATCATGTAAATGTGATAAATTGATGGCTGACTCTTGGATAATAGATTCAGTAGCATCACACCACATGACTTACACAAAAGATGCTCTCACAAACCTTAGAACATTACCCTATCCTTTCCTCATTACATTACCAAGTGGATACAAGGTTAAAGTGACTGAAATTGGTGATGTTTGTTTGACTTCTACAATGACTTTGAACAAAGTTTTGTTTATACCTAGTTTCAAGTTTAATTTGATATCAGTTCATTGTTTAGCCTTTTAACTCAAAAGAATAGTTAGCTTTTTAATAGCTTTTCTTGTTTACTGCAGAGCCCTTCTCTGAAGAGCCCTCGGCACTTGGTAAAGCCAAGAATGGTCTGTATTTTTTCTGTCCAAGATGCCACAAGTGTCCACCTGCAGATGGCAATATTGTTTCTCATGTCAAATGTCAACTTGTTCCTTCTCCTTTTGACTGCTGTAAGATAGCTTCTGTTGGAAATAAATGTCAAAGTTCATCTCAAAATGTAAAATACCTTCATGCAGTTAATAAAGAAGCTTATGCTGTTGATCCTATTTCATGTTCTATTGTTAATTCTTTTTCTGGTATATATTCTACTCATAATCTTGACACTGAGTTTTTATGGCATTCTATATTGGGACATATACCTTTTGTAAAAATGAAAACTATCTCCATAATACCTCTGAATTTTTCCAGTAAGCAACTATTCACTCTTATTATATGTCCTATGGCTAGACAAACTAGAATGCCCTTCCCAAAAAGTACAATAACAACCGATACAATATTTGAACTTCTTCACATAGACTTATGGGGACCATACGACATACCTACCCATGATGGTCACCATTATTTCTTGACTATGGTGGATGACTATAGTAGGTCAACTTGGACACAACTATTAAGGTGCAAAAGTAATGCATTGCAAGCCATAAAAGCTTTCATTTCTCTTATAGAAAATCAGTTCCATACCAAATTGAAAACTATCAGGTCTGACAATGATCTGGAATTTACCAGTGCCGACGCATCTAGTTTCTTTAAAGAAAAAGGTACAATACATCAAAGATCAAAACAGCAAGGTCACTTCTTTTCCAATCAAAACTGCCTATAAAATACTTGGGAGAGTGTGTCTTGACATCCACATATCTTATTAATAGGCTACTTACTAAACTCTTACAAAAAAGTACACATATGAACTACGATATCAAAGGAAACCAACTTACTCCCACCTTAGAAGTTTTGGATTTCCTTTGTTTCCCAACTACCTTGAAAACTCGTAAGGACAAATTTGAACCAAGGGCAACACCACATGTTTTCATTGGATACCCTTTCAATACAAAAGGTTACGAAGTTCTAGATTTGGCTACCAAGAGAATTCATGTGTCTAGAGATGTTTTTTATGAAACTATTTTTCCTTTTGTTATTTCTCCTGTTGGTTCCAATTTTAATTCTATTCTGAAATCTCTAGTAAGCAATTCTGATACATTGCCTTGTAGTCTGGTGAAACAAATAATATTGTTCATGATGAAGTGTTAAATGATGATACATTAATCGAAGTCACTATTAATCATGTTTCCTCAAACACTAATACATAAACCATTGAATCTACAGTTCCTATATTCTCACCTAGACTTGACACCTCTACCCTTGCTAATGCTCCACTTGCACCAAGAAGATCAACTAGGCCTCTTCACACCCCAAGTTATTTAAAAGATTACACTTATACAATACCTAACCTGTGTTCTTCCACATCTACATCTGATCCATACTACTCACTCACCTCTTTTATTTCTTACTCAGATCATGTATGTTTCACTAGTTTATGTCCTAGTAGACAGCAGTTAATCAATATTGTTTCACATGATATTGCGTGGCAAGTGGCAATGACACAAGAGTTTGATGCCTAGCATGCAAATGATACTTGGTAACTGGTTAGTTTTCCTAAAAGGAAGAATGTTGTTGGGTGTAAATGGGTGTACAAGATCAAACACAAGGCAGATGGTAGTGTCGAGAGGTTCAATGCTAGATTGGTGGTAAAAGAATACACTCAGCAGGCTAGAGTATACTATAATGAGACATTCTCACCTGTGGTGAAAATGACTACTGTTAGGACTCTAATTTCTTTGGAAGTAAAAGAGGCTGGAACATGTGTCAATTAGATGTTAACAATGCTTTCCTTCATGGTGATTTAAATGAGGAAGTTTACATGGCATTACCACAGGGGATAGCAATGGATAGTAGTAACATGGTTTGTAAATTGAAGAAATCATTGTATGGCTTAAAGCAGGACAGTAGACAGTGGTACGACAAGCTAGCCAACAGTCTCTACTCAAAAGGATACACTCATTCTAATAGTGATTATTCACTGTTTTATAAAAAGAATGGGTGTTCCTTGGTATTTGTTGCAGTATATGTTGATAATATCATTCTAACTGGGATTGACATAGATGAGATTACTTCTTTAAAGATGTTCTTTCATGATCAGTTCAGAACAAAAAGATTTGGGCAGGCTACATTACTTTCTTGGTTTGGAAATTTTGTACAGAGAAGATGGTATTATTGTATCCCAAGGAAGTTTATTGTTGACCTCTGGAAAGAATTTGATTCTATGAGTTACAAAACTGTTATTTCACCATTTTGGACTCTAATGAAAAGCTGAAACTTACAAAAGGCACACCACTATCAGATCCACCTCACTATAGAAATCTAGTAGGGAAGCTTAATTTTCTCACTAATACGAGAATGAATATAACATATAGTGTGCAACACCTAAGTCAGTTCATGCAATCTCCTAGAGAGCTTTATTTCAAGGCAGTCTATCATGTGCTCAGATATCTACAACAGGACCCTACACTAGGTATTTTCATCTCTAACAACTCTGACCTCACCATCAACGCTTATTGTGACTTAGATTGGCCCTCTTGTCCTGATTCAAAGAAGTCAATGAGTGGTTATTTGGTTCTCATGGGTGATAGCCCATTAGTTGGAAGTCTAAGAAACAACCCACATTGTCATTGTCTTCAGCAGAAACAAAGTATAGAGTTGTGAGACAGGTTGTGGGTGAAATAGTATGGCTGGAAAGATTACTTGATGAGTTATCAGCAAGTTGTTCCCAGCCTAAACATGTTTTCTGTGATAGCCAAGCAGCAGTGCACATTGCCAAGAACTCAGTTTTTCATGAGAGGACTAAACACATAGAGGTAGATTGTCATTTTGTCAGAAACAAGTTGCAACAAGGATTGATTGCACTCCAATACATTCCCACAGATTCTCAATTGGTTGATGTCTTCACTAAAGCCTTGACTGGAATCAAGCATACCAATTTATTGAGCAAGTTGTCTGTATGTAACTCACCTCCAACTTGAGGGAGGGTGATAAGATTAGTTAGTTTTAGTGTACTATTTATTCACAGCTAGTTGAGTTTGTTAGAAGATTCTATTAGTGTTTATATATACACATACATCATATACATTACAGTTTAGTTTTCATCTTCTCAATAATATTTTTTCTCCTCTTATTCTCTGATTGTTGATGAAAGCTCAACCTCCATTAATGGAGGCAGAGCATTGTTTCGCAACTTATGCTGTTGTTTTCGTTATATATAATATCCTTATTTATCAAAATAATAAAAATAATTATGTTCTAATTCTTTCAATTCTATCTGTCAAATAAAGGAATTAGTTTAATGTTGAATTGGTTCGTCTAAAGAGTTCAATTATCGGAGCTTATGTGTTCTCGATCGTGACAAAGTGATATCATAGTTTAGATTAACCAGTTTTAAGAATCTCTTTAATAATGTCTACTAGAGGCTAGAAGCTTAATATAAAGATATTTATACAAGATATTTTTAAAAAATTCCTTTTTCTTTTTGACATAATTACACTACAATAAAAATAATTTTGAGCAGCAATAAATATTGATATTAATAAGGAATGCTAAAGTTTTTACCGATATTAGTTAAGTACCATAAGAACTAATGTCCCTAAAGATTTTAGAGACATATATAAAGAGTACTAATTGCCATTAAAAAAATATATTTTGTAACACTTAAGAATTAATTATCGCTAATGATATTTTTGACCCAGTATTATTGTATAGTCTTGATTCAGTTTGAGTTCATATTTTTTGTATCACTCTCTCACAATGAAAATGGTGACACGTACATCCAAGGTTGAAGATATGCATTGATTTTCTACTTTTTATGAGTTGCTTGTCTGATCCACAACACGATAGACTTGGATCCATTCTATTGTATATTTTGATTTTTTATATTATTCCTAAACAATATATTGAGTTGCTTCTAACTTATATACTTACTTTATAGATGTTCTTGATTTATATTGTATTTTTTTTTTTGTATGTTTATGACGTATGAGACTTATATTATAATCATCAAATGTTTTTAAATGCTTTTGTTTCTGTTTAATATATATATATATATATATATATATATATATATATATATATATATATATATATATATATATATATATATATAAAGGGATCAATTTAATATTAAATTGATTTGCCAACTGAGTTGAGGGCTAGATGTTATCACAAATTAAATATCTTAGGTCAGAATAGTAGGGAGATTCAGATGTATCACGAATATGTAGCATTTATTTGATTAATTAGGTTAGATTAGAGTGACGGAATTTTAATATCTCAGTTAGTTGATTGCTTAAATTTTTATTTTATTGCTGAGAATTTGATTGCCACGCTATAATCATCTTTTCATTTTCTCCTACCCCTGCACCAATTTCATGCACTACACACAAAAGTACTTTCTAAAATTCTACCTGTTTTACTAAAATATATAATAAAAGGTAAAAATGACTAAGTTTTGGAAAATCAATTAATCTTACAATTTAAGAAAAATCGGCTTTCCAAATTAATAGAGTCGCCACTTGATTTTTTAGTAAAAATCAAGAAAACTTAAAATTATTTTTTCAAAGATTTAAAACAGATAAAAATCAGTTGAAAAGGGTTTGAAATTCAAATATACATTCCGAAAAGGTGTTAGGCCCTCGGAATGCCCGCTAACTCGCAATTGAGCGGCGATTTAACTAAAATGACCTTTGAAATAAATTAGAAAATTATAACAAAGTAAAGTTCATTTTTTTTACTTGCTTGTCCTTATTTTCTTCTAATTATCTGTTAAGGGAAAATAACTAGGGGGATCATTCTTAAGGAAAGAGATTCAAGTGTAGACTGAACTAAAATAAAAGCTAAGTAAACATAAAATAACTATTTACCCTTTTTCGGATATATATATATATATATATATATATATATATATATATATATATATATAAAATAACGAAATGACCATCTGTGAGGATTAATTAAATTAAAACCAAAACAAAATAATGTTAGCCAACATAATCACAAATAAATAAGGATGAAAAGAGGAAAACGTCAATTTTGAGCCTTTGACCCCAATTCCTGTTAATGGGCCTGCTGGAATTTTAAGGTTTTTGGGTCCATTTCATTCTCCTGAAAAATCTGGTATACCCCTTACGTATATTACTGTATACGGGACATATTTGAGCATTTTTCCTGTATATTAAGCTGTATTAATGCACGTAAAAAACCCAACTCAATTTCCGAGCACCTGTATCAATTTTTTGGCCCGTATTTATGTATTACTACATGTATATCAGTGTATATGGTTGTATACAAGCCATATTTTCAGCTTGTTTTCAAATTTCCAGAAGATCAAAATTATTTTCTGTCTGAATTTGTCAATTTTCAACCTGTAAACCTGTTTCACGATTTCCGACGGGGGCTGACTCGAGAAACATGAATATTAGGGCTTTATGGCCCGTTGGAAAATGCAAGGTGAAGAGATAAGAGTCCATAAGGACTTGGAGAGATTTCACATGAACACAAAAATAAGAGTTAGCATCTACTCACAATGATAAAAACAATAAAAATGACCGCACATAATTTAATTGATCTAGATCCAACTTTAAATGAAATTCAACTGACCATAAACAATAAGAAATGTATCATGATACTCAAGGGCAAAGGGAGTCATGTAACTTATATCAACAAGATCTCATTTCAAAAAAAACAAATGGAGGCACAAAGCAGCAAGAAAAATCAATTAGATAGTAATCGTCATATTGGGAAATAATGGTGATTATGACCAAAATCCTAGGAGAGATTTTGACGCGCTGAAATTGGGCGTGTTTTGGGATTTTCTGTTGATCTAGCTATCGTACGTTTTGCTCCTTTGGAAAGAAGACAAATATCAGGGCCGGGTTAAAGAATTAAACTGGGTCGGGTAAAAGAAATTTTTGGGTTGGGCAGCGTTAAAGGGAAAAGGTAATTGGGGACTTTCTCGGAATTGTTGGGAAGCTTTTGGATTAAAATTGGGTCCGATAGGTGGCCTAATTTTGCAATCGCAGACATGGCTGTTGAATTGCAATTATAACCACAATTAAAAGTTGACCAAATTGAGTCAATTATCAAATTCGACTAAAATTTAAAAAAAATTGAATCCATATTAATTAATTTACGAGCTTCTTAACTTTAACAAGGTAAAATAGTTAACCTTAAATATAACTAAGGACTCAAAACTATGCGCTACTAGTTTAACCGAAGTTTAATTTATTCAAATAAGTAAAAATCAAAATCGCTTTTGATATGATTTTTGACTATTTAAAAAACACATAATTATAAAACATATGTATTACATAACTATAACAAAATAAACTAATAAATTTAACTATGCTAAGAATCCGAACTACAAGTCACTAAAACTAATTTAATAAAGCGTTCAGTAAAACTAAAAATTTTTACGATGATTTTTTGAATCTTTCATAAAATAAATAAATTGTAAAAAAAAAAAGAATATTCGTCACTTCAAAGTTATCAAAAAGTCGACTAAATACACCTTAAAGTGACTTAAAAATCATTTGAATCTTATAAAGTCGACTATTTCAACTCGTTAAGAAATTAAAAAACTCAAAAATTAATTATTATCGGGGAGAATCAAAATTTAGATGTTAACAATACCAAGTATGAAAAGACGTTGAAATTTCACTAGTAAACCTGCAGGACATTTTTATCATCAAGGAAATATATATATATATATATATATATATATATATATATATATATATATATATATATATATATATATATATATAATCTTGGAATGAAGCAACAAATTGTTGTGTAAAATAGGTTACTTCTTCCGTCTCATATTAGATAGTCATTTTTTTAACACACATATTAAGAATCATGAATAAGAAATAGTTTTACTAATTTACCCCTTAATTTTTTTTTGAAAATTTTACAAACAATATAAAACTTTTGAAAATAATTAATTACAACGGTAATATAGTAAAATTTTAAATAATGTTTTGTTGATTTAGTAAGGTGGATAACTAATAACAGATACCTATATTTAGTAAGATAATCAACCAATATGAGTTACAGAGAAAGTAGGCTTCCCTTCAATAATAAATTTTGAAATTAGAGCGTGAAGCTTGAAATTGATTTTTTGAAGTGGTGATTTTTGAAACTTACCGTTGTGTTTGAGCATGCATTTTACTTGTGAAACCAATTGAAGTTTTGTGAGGGAAAGTAAAATATGTCTCAAAAACTAATGGAAAATAAAATTTTAAAATCTAATCAAATTTCATAAATGTTCATATATTTGAGTATTTATTTTAAAATTTGATCTAAAATTAATCTATGATGATAGATAAATTATTAATCATAGTGATGAGATAAAAAAAAATATTATTTGATTGCAATATTTGGAATAACTTATCTCACTATTTATATCATAGTTATAAAATAAATTATCCATATGTCTGATGGGATAAGTTATCCCATAATAATTAACCCCAGACTAATCTATCATGAAAAAACTTATTTCAAACTAAACGAGACCTAAATGTATCTCAAAGGGAAATAATTATGATGAGAAGTGGATCAAAATCTCCAGTTGAAATTATAGAAACATTCCCCTTCTTTTCCGCTTATTGTGGGAGTAACTTCCCCATAAATTCTTCTATTTCCCTTTTGATTCTTTTTTCGTTTTTAAACTTTAAAGTAGACCACACCTATCATAAAGTACTTCCTTTATTTCATTTTGGTTGGTAATGTTTTTTTTGTCTATTTTAAGAAAGTAATATATTTTATATTAAAATAATTTTAATTTTTTGAATGATATATCACCATTTAAATTTTAAACATAAATTTTATATATTTAATCAAAATAATACTAATATTTATCATTTTATATTAATAAGGACAAAGGAAGTATAATAAACAAAAACTAAACATAGCCATCCACCTCAGCAAAGGAACATAGTGATGTTTGCTTGGTGACGCAACCACACATAAAAACATTATTTTAATTTATCATCAATATTATCATCTTAAATTAAAGATATTTTTAAATATATTAAAAAAAAATTAAATCTTAAATATGCAATGTGAAAAGTTAAAATTAGAAAAAAAATATTCAAATATTCATACTAAAACAGGTTAAAAAGACATAAATAATTTAAAACAAAGAAATTAGTGAATAAAGAGTCAAACACATTGCCTTCAAAAAAAAATCCTAATAATTTGAAATGGAGAATCATTATGGCTTATAATACTCTCCCGGTTCATATTATGTGATAATTAAATTTAAAAATATTTTATTTAAAAAAATCTTATTTTAAATAATAATTAATATAGGTATTAACACTAACTTATTTTTAATTGAATAATATCTAATTAATGTAATTTTCTTAGTTATATATTAAGAAGCTACACAGCGAAATAAAGACAAAACTTTTTTTAAAAATATCCTTTCGATTATATAAAAAATACTATTTATTTAGATTAATTATATGAAAGAGATACTTCTTCTTAATACGAATATGATAACAAAGAACACGAGGGTGGCTTCTTTTCTTTATTAATTAATTAATTAATTAATAGGGATTAGTATTAATAAAAAAAATGGGTCACTGTTTTTTTCCTTTGGTCACACAACACGAGCTACTACACATAATACAAGTGGGCCCTTTCTTTGTTCACAAGGAAATTTATAAAATAAATAAAATTACATTTTTAATACTTTGTGTAGTCAATGTAATATTCTAATTTTAGTTCTTTATGTTATTCAACTTTATTTACTATTGTGGACCTTCAATTGTATTAGGTGAGGGATTTTGATTTTTCAACTAATAAAATTAAAAAATTGTTAACTTCTTTAGGGGGCAATTATAATATTTAATTTATTTGATAAACGAATCGCTTGAAAGTAAACAAATTAAAGTAACAGTTAAAATTAAATATAATATTAGATCCTTCATTTTTTTTTCACTGTATTGAAAATAATTTTTCACTTCATTTTTTTCATTTTAGAATTTATTAAGATCTTTCCCCATGTATTGCTCTTTAGTAGTAGTTAATTATTTTTTATTTTTTTCAAAATTAAAAATAAAATATAAATTAATATAGATATTATAATAAATTAATTTATATTGATTATTATCACATTATTTTAAAAGAATATATAAAATCAAGACAAATAAAAGCAAACAGAATTTTTATAAAAAAAATAAAGAATTTGATAAACGTTCTTATTCGACCCCAATTACTTTATCCCCCTCCATAAAAATAAAGTCTTATATTTCCTTGGAGCAAAAAATAGGTCCTAAATTTTTTTAAGAAGAGAAAAGAGTCAAAATACTTGTGATTATTCTTAATAGATCAGTATTATTTCGTTATATTTTTTAATTAATAATGTACTCGTCATTAGTCACCTAATATATAATTATCCCATACTTGAAAAAAAAAATCCCGTTGTAATAATAGTAGCTTCAAAACAAGAGTAGAATGACTAGTTTTTCCCTTGAAAACTATTCTTTATTAAATTTTTTGATCTTCAAATTGTTATTCAAATCTTGTTATAACTATTATAACATGTATTATAATTTAAAATAATATATATGTATCAAACATTATGTTAACAATATTATTATGTTTTATGTGAAAGATAACAAAAAAAAAATAAAACTAGTATTGTATGGTTGATTATTATATGCTAATTGGAATTATACATGATTGAAATAGTTATGCACCGAGATATACGTATTAGTAATGCAGCCATGGATTAGATCATAATTTATTGTGTAAAAATTAGTTATTTGTTATATAAAGTAATACAAATTTATTTATTCTCAACCATAACTATATAACATGTATTATAATGTAAAATAAATATATGAATCAAATATTATATTAGCAATAATATCATTGTTTATGTGATAAAAAAAAAAACACAAAAGGACAACCAAATATTGTAAAACTTATACAGTTAATACTCCCCCAATCCCAACCAAATATTGTATAACTTATACAGTTATACTCCCCAACTCCATTCTACGTGACACCATTATCTTGGCATGGTGTTTAAGAAAAAAATGAAAATTTAAAAAATTTATTGTCTAAACAATTCTGGGATTTTTGTGAAGTTATAAATCACTTTATTAAGAGTATAAATAAAATTTGAAATTGATTTTTTTAATTATTATAAGGTGACAATCTTTTTGGAATGGATTAAAAAGATTGTCTTTGATATGAAGCAAAATGTTTTCCTGAAAAATAAATTGGTTTCTAACCTATTTTTTCATGTTTGGTTGGTGAGTGGAAAATTTTTCTATTGTTTGATTGGTGAATAAAAAATTCTTTCTACTCCCCCTTTGATCCTAGATATTTGTCCATTTTTGAATTTGTACACCTATTAAGAAAATAATAATTGACATAGTGAGTTTACCATTTTACCCTTATTAATTTGAAGTGAATGAATTAAAATATAAGATTTAAGAAGTTTTACCTTTTCCAACGTAAATAATTGAGGGTATAATAGATAAAAAAGATTGTTCTTTTTTTATTTGTCAAAATGAACAAGTAAAAATGAAAAGTTGGACAAGTAATTAGAAACACATATAAAATATTTTATATTTTTGGCTATAGAGTAGATTTTGTCACGACCCAAAACGGGTCGTGAATGGCACCCACACTTATCCTCCTATGTGAGCGAACCAACAAATCTAAACCCCAACATTTACCAACATTTCAACCATAATGAACAAAATATAATGCGGAAGACTCAAAATCTTATTAATATAACCAATAAATAAGCTTCTAAAGTTTATCAATTATTATCCCCAAAATCTGGAAGTCATCACAGCAAGAACATCTATCCTCAAATTTCTAAATCTAAGAGTATTTAAGAAGCTAAAATAAGTAAAAGAGATGGTCCATGTCCGAACTTCAAGGACATCAAGACGTGAATGAGAGAATCCAGTCCGAGCTAGGAACAATAGCTCACCCTGAAATCTGATATGCTGGAGACTGGCTAGAGTTGAGGATGTCAGATACCAATTTGTATCACCTAGATACCAATTGGATCCAAGTAATAGCACGAAAGAAAGAAAGAATGGAATTTTTCTAAAGTCCTATAGCCTCTCGAAGAAAAGTAAGGGCGTCCCCCTACCGTTCCTCAAGACTCTACTAGACTCGTTCTTGTGTGATCAAACCAACGAACCTAATGCTTTGATGCCAAGTTTGTAACCTTTCGATCTGCATATTCTTTCTGCCTGTTCTGAGCTGCTAGAAGCTTCTCCTGAATGAATTTTACTTTATCTAACGATTCCCTCAAGAGATCGGTCCATGGTCTTACCTCAAATGCATCAAACCAACCAATGGGAGACCTACATCTTCTCCCATACAGTGCCTCAAACGGGGCCATATCAATACTTGAGTGATAACTATTATTGTATGAAAACTCGGCTAAGGGTAAGAAGTTATTGTTGACATCCAATTTTGGCCTAACATTTTTAAAATTCGTGATTTTGAAGCTTTATTTATTTAATAGCAAATTTTGGCCCAATGATTTTAAAATTCATACATATTGAGTCAAATACAAAAAAAAAAAAAAAAAAGAAAAACAAAAAAAAAATTGTCTTTCCACATTGTCTCTCAAGCAATTTTTCAATTTTGCAATAGTCCCACATCGGTATTTCATCCTTTTTGAGGATTTTTGGGTTTCTATATAAGCCCACTTCATTCACTATTTTTAGAGGAGGATTTGGAGGGGAAAACAAAAGAATACTCATAAATTTTTGAGAATTCTTGGTTCCCATAGTTCAAAAATTTTAAAGTGTTTTTGTGGTTTTTTGAGTTGAGGAGGTGGAGTCCTTGCCTTCAAACTTGTGGTTCCGGTTCGCCGACCAGAACCAGGTAATTTTTTTTTCTTAGCCTTGTTTTATTTAATTCCCAGTTCTTTTATGTTTTCTGTTTATTATATGTAGCTTGTTTTGTTTTTTTAGTTTAATGTAGTTCTAAAAGTCAATTAATATTAGTGTTTATTGTAGTTTTAATATTAGCATTATTTTACGGTTTGATGTTTATTTATTTATTATTATTATTATTTTAAAATTGTTAGTCAACTATTTGCTATCTTAACTTTTCAGGGTTTTGTTATTATTCTATTTTAATGTTATTTTTAATTTTCATATATTACGTTATTGTTATTTCCATTTCTAATTATGTTGTTTTAGTTTGGTTGTTGTTTTCCCTATACTCTTGGGATAAGTTTGTTATGTTTTGTTGATGTTCATGTTATATTAATTATATGTTGAAATGGCCATTGAAAAATCTATCCGTCGGATTTAGAGGCCTTCCCATTTTAAAAAGACGGAATTTTAATTCAAGTTTATATATTTTATATGTTGAAATGGCCAATGAAAAATCTATCCGTCGGATTTAGAGGCCTTCCCATTTTAAAAAGACGAAATTTTAATTCAAGTTTATATATTTTATATGTTGAAATGGCCAATGAAAAATCTATCCGTCGGATTTAGAGGCCTTCCCATTTTAAAAAGACGGAATTTTAATTCAAGTTTACATATTTTATATGTTGAAATGGCCAATGAGAAAACTCTCCGTCGGATTTAGAGGCCTTCCCATTTTAAAAAGACGGAATTTTAATTCAAGTTTATATATTTTATATGTTGAAATGGCCAATGAGAAAACTCTCCGTCGGTTTTGGAGACCTTCCCATTTTAAAAGACGGAAATCTAATCTAAGTTTATATATAATTTTTTGTTGTTGCTGGAATTGGCCAATGAAAAACTCTCCGTCGATTTTGGAGGCCTCCTATGTCAATAAGACGAATTTTTATTCTTAAGTTATTATTTGAGTTATATATTTTTATTTATATTATTTTGGCACTAACTCTTTTACTAAGTGTCTTTACAGGTACCCGGAGGTGCTTCTCCTTGAAATCATTCGAAAAGTTCGAATTATACTTTTATTTAATTATTTTGTGAATATTGACGTTAGGCAAACTTTAGGCCGATGATTATTATTTTATTGTGTTTATTGCATGTTTATTATATTTGTATATTATTTTATAATCTTCCTCAATTTGAAAAAAAAATTTAGTCGGGAACCACATTTGTGGATTTCGAAGGGTGCCTAACCCCTTCCCTTCGGAATAACTTGAACCCCTTACCTAGAATCAATTTGGTTTCGTAGATTAATAATTGGTTTCCTAGTTTTCCTAAAATTAGGTGGCGACTCTTTTTTTAAAACTCGTTTATTTTTAAAACTTTGTTAAAATTGAGCAATTAATTATTTTTGAGTTGCCGCGACGTTTCGCCCTATTTTGACAGAGTAGGGATGTAAACAGAATGGCGACTCCGCTGGGGAGTTTAGAGGTTTCAACCAATATGAATTTAATTTTTTTCAAATTGAGGAAATTTTTGTTCTATTGTTATGTTATACCTTGTATTTTATATTTTGCTTATTATTTGTTTATTGTATTTATTCATTATTTATTTTATTGTATATATATTTTTTATTGCATTTAATGGCATAACTTCCGTCAAATGACAATTAGTTTGCATTAGGACAAAGGAAGTTACGTGGCTTACCACGACTTTCTTCAGAAAAACACACAAGTCTAATCTTTGAAAGTAATAAACGAATAGTTGGCTTGCGGTCATCCAACGTCGTTTATTAGCTTCACCCCGTTGTCTGTCCGACTCGGGTAACCGTCACTTATAAACCAATTCTAGTCACCCTAGGATAGAGCAAAACCAAATCCGAATTTAAGCATCAGCCTAAGATGACTCAACACCCAAGGCGTGTTGAGTCCATTAGAAAGACCACCTTGAGTCCATAATGGCTTCTAGCCTAAAGGGACGACCATAATTGTGTGTAATTTGAAGGATTTATATGTCGTTTGACAAACCACAGTCCATCTGAATTAGAAGGTTATTTTAATAGTTTACTTTTGTCAAGCTCGAGTTTTGAGAAGCTATCATTCCATTTAAAGGTGTCGACAATCGGAGATGACAAGAATTTCAAGAGGAAGACCCTTCGACAAAGGCTTAGAATAGGATGGTACCCCTACGTGGGATTGAATATTTGTCAATTTTTTTCCTTCTTTCTTTTCATTTGACTTCATAATTCTATTTCATTTGTTCATAAATTGTACTAAGTGTTTTGGGGGACAATGGAAAGTTGTCAAAAGACGTAATACATCCTTCGAATCGATAGGCCTACCCAGGCATAAAAGGGTCACGTAATTGTATAGGACGCGCAATAATTATTTGTATGCTATGTGATATATTTCAGTTTGTCTTTAATTAAAAATGTGTTTATGTGTTTTATTCATTATTTGTGTGATATTTTACACTATTCATTATGTACATGAACTAACACTTTTACATTTTGAGTTGTTCTTCTTTACAATGAAGAAATTAATTTATGTTCAAAATTCAGAAATCATTTTTTGTCCGAAGTCGCAAGAGACAAGAGGATTAACAAAATTCGAGTCCTTGTATTTCACAAGACGTTAATATCAAGTCAAAAAAATGATAAATCAGGGGAGTATTTGACTATAAGGTCGCATCTACTTATTTTTATTATTATTTTGCATGACGGTCTTGCTCTCACATATTTCTCATATTTTGTAGGGATACCGTCCCCGACATCAGTCGGGGATGGTCATAACAATGTCTGGATCTCGTAAAAATTGGAAGAAGACAAAGGTCCAAGAAAACATCCAAAAAGAGTACAACAAATCATTACCGTAGAAATTCGTAGGGTACATTCAACAGACAGTATAAATATTGACGATTAAGAGGCTATAAAACATATTGGTACGAAAAAAAAAAACTTCATCACTACAAATTTTAGTGGCGCTAGACATAGAAATTTCTTTGAGTTTTCTAAATCTGTAAATTATTTTATGCCTTATCTGGTCGAACTACGCGTACCTGATTCTCAGTTAAATGAGATACGTAGGCAACCCTTCTTGGGTTCGGTATAATCTTCTCTAAAAAAAAAAAGTTGCGCATATTTTCCAAGTCATATCTGGTCGAACTACGCGTACCTGATTCTCAGTTAAATGAGATACGTAGGCAACCCTTCTTGGGTTCGGTATAATCTTCTCTAAAAAAAAAGTTGCGCATATTTTCCAAGTCATATCTGGCCGAACTACGCGTACCTGATTCTCATTTCGGTGAGATACGTAGGCAACCCTTCTTGGGTTCGGTATAATCTTCTTAAAAAAAAAATTATAAAAATCGTTTGTGCATATTTTACCAGTCATATCTGCACGAACTACGCGTACCTGATTCTCAGTTTATTGAGATACGTAGGCAGCCTTTCTCGGGTTCGATAATTATTTTTCAAAAAAAAAATTAAAAAAAAATTGTTTGTACATACTGTTAGAGTCATGTCTTCAACTCGGTCGGGACCTATTTGGTTAAGAGCATGTAAATATATTCGATATGATTGAAAAGACTGACTTTGCGGTAAACCATAGATTCTCGCGGTACCTCTTATCTGTACTTTTGTGATGCTTGAAAATTCTCTTGCATTCAATCAAGATAAGAATAAAATTAACCTTATGTTTCATGTGCATTATGTGGTGAGATTTTGACCAAAGTTCAATTGTGTTACACTGTTGATCTAGAAATTGACCTGTATGTTTTTCGAGACGAAATCATGAGTAATGTTTGGTTTGAGAAAGGATTGTAGGCCTTTTTGACTCGATTGTGCCTTTTAAAGCCTATCAAATTACATTAATCCCTAGTTTTCCCATTTTGAGCCTGAAACCTTCATTTGAACAACCAAATCTTAATCACTACCCTTTTGAGTGCTTACAAGCACTATCCTCTCTTGGCCCAACCTTCTTGAGTGCACAAAGAGTGTGCAAATTATAAGAGGAGATCCATGTTTGAAATTTCAAAAAGCAAAGATATTGAGTCTCTCAAAATCAAGAAAGCAAAGACTCTAAAGAAAAATAAAGAAAGAGAAAAATTTCCTTTACAGGACCAGTGAAAGATGGGAAAGAAAATACCCCAACAAAAAGGAAAAATTATTATAATAAAGAAGTGAATAAAAGAAAAGCTTCAACGAATAAGGAATCAAAAAAAAAAGAGAGGAAGGGAAAAGCCTTAAAAATGAGGATTCAAAAGAAGATGAAAGGTGGAGAACAATGAAGAGGATCTGACGTCAAAGGCGTACCAATTATTAAGAGCACAAATTCTGTGTGACGCTTAAGGAGAAATTCAGTCACTTTTATCTCAAATAAATATCCTACACATCCCTAAGCCTATGTTACAAGCCAATGTTAAGCCCTACATGATCTCATTCCGAATATTCTCACATTAGTGGAGATTTACATAAGGGTCAAGCATATGGTATCACAGTTGTGTGCATTGAATATTCTTGGGAGTGTGAGTGCATTTTGAAAAAATGTCCTATAATCAAATATTTCAAATGTGTGTGAAATAGGATTAACCTTTGTCGTGAGGGCACTTGAAACATGAGGATTGATACAATTCAAAATCTTTGTTTGAAACAAGATGAACGGATCTTGTTAATCCTTAAGTATATTTGAGGTACCACTTGAAGTTGTAGGAATTACCTTAATTCAATCTTAAAAAAAAAAAAGATTTACCTGCAATCTTAACTGTTGGTATCAATCATGGTGAAGATTTGACTATCTCATCGCATTTTTATTTTTGAAAAAAAAGAAAAAAAGATTTAAAAAAAATTGTCTTTTGAGTTGTTCATTATAAAAGGTGTTGTTAAGTTAATCTTATATATGTGAGACACCTATTTTACTTCATTGGATTGTCCATCCCCAAAATGTGATATGTCTTGTTTTAGGCTTTGAATATAGCAAAGGATACCATTTGCATATTCCATCATGTTCATATTGTGCATTTTCTACAGATAATCTTTCAGATTCTTTGCAGCACTCATCATCCACAAGGGGAACTACGTTTGACCTGATTCCTGCTCCAACGGGATACGTAGGCGCCACAACGGCTCGGTCATATTCCCAGTAAGATTTCCATTTCTCTTCATAATGGAAACTGGGACAGAATTTTTGAGAGGATCTCAAAAATTCACTTGAAGATGGACTATTATCGAGCTATCCACCTCGTTACAGTTGGAACATTATCGAGACATCCACCTCGTTACAGTGGAACATTATCGAGACATCCACCTCATTACAGTGGAACATTATCGAGTCATCCACCTCGTTACAGTTGGAACATTATCGAGTCGTCCACCTCGTTACAGTTGGAACATTATCGAGACATCCACCTCGTTACAGTGGAACATTATCGAGCCATCCACCTCGTTACAGTTGGAACATTATCGAGCTGTCCACCTCGTTATAGTTGGGACTATCGAGACATCCACCTCGTTACAGTGGAAGATTATCGAGACATCCACCTCGTTACAGTTGGAACATTATCGAGCCATCCATCTCATTACAGTTGGAATATTATCGAGCCATCCACCTCGTTACAGTTGGAACATTATCGAGCCATCCAGGCCTCGTTAAAAATCATGCATCACGAAAAATCATGCATCGCGAAAATCATGCATTGCGGAAAATCATGCATCGCGAAAAATCATGCATAGAGAGAAAATTCATGCATCGCGAGAAGATTTCATACCTCGCAGAAATGTATGCATTGCAAGAAGATTTCATACCTTGCGGAATTCATGCATCCCTAGTTGATATTCATGCATTGAGAGTCAATTCATGCATCATGAGTTAATATTCATGCATTGCGAGTTAATATTCATGCATCGAGAGTCAATTCATGCATCACTAGTCAATATTCCTGCATCGCGAGAAGATTTCATACCTCGCAGAAAATTCATGCATTGCGGGAAGATATTCATACCCCGCAGAAGATCATGCATCGAGAGTTAATTCATGCACCACTAGTTAATATTCATGCATTGCGAGTTAATATTCATGCATTGCGAGTCAATATTCCTGCATCGCGAGAAGATTCCATACCTCGCAGAAAATTCATGCATCGCGAGAAGATTTCATACCTCGCAGAAATTTCATGCATAGCGAGAAGATTTCATACCTCGCAGAAAATTCATGCATCGAGAGTTAATATTCATGCATTGAGAGTCAATTCATGCATCCTTAGTTAATATTCATGCATTGAGAGTCAATTCATGCGTCGAGAGTTAATATTCATGCATCGAGAGTCAATTCATGCATAGCGAGAAGATCTCATACCTCGCAGAAATTTCATGCATCGCGAGAAGATTTCATTCCTCGCAGAAAATTCATGCATCGAGAGTTAATATTCATGCATTGAGAGTCAATTCATGCATTCTTAGTTAATATTCATGCATTGAGAGTCAATTCATGCATCCTTAGTTAATATTCATGCATTGAGAGTCAATTCATGCATCGAGAGTTAATATTCATGCATCGCGAGAAGATTTATACCTCGCAAAAATTTCATGCATTGCGAGAAGATTTCATACCTCGCAGAAATTTATGCATTGCGGGAAGATATTCATTTCCCGCAGAAGATCATGCATCGAGAGTCAATTCATGCATCACTAGTTATATTCATGCATCGAGAGTTAATTCATGCATCACTAGTCAATATTCATGCATCACGGATTAATATTCATGCATCGCAAGTTAATTTTATGCATCGCGAGAAGATTCTATCCCTCGCAAATTTGAACATCGCGGGAAGATATTCATGCCCTGCAAGTATGTAACGACCTGTTTAGTCGTTTTGAGCAGCAGATTTCATTTCTGGAAAAACTGGCTAAGATTACGGACACCACGACGGACCGTCATAGGCACGACGGTCCGTCACAGATGTCTCGTTTCAATATACTTGGGAATTCTGAAATTGGGTACTGAAAATCGACTCTCTGAACTTCGTAACGGACTTGCAGGACGGGCCGTCACAGGTGTGACGGACCGTCACAGCGTCCTTGGTGAAAAATAAAGTCCTGGCCCTCACGACGACCTGCGTGACGGACCGTCGCAGTCACGACGGCCCGTCACAGGTTGCGTAATCCCAGTCAGAATCAGATTTCTTTACACTTTTTAAGGGACGTTTTGGACTATTCTTTCCTTAATTATAGATTTCGTGGGTTTACATTAATAACTCAAATTCTTGAGGGCTAAAAGAGGTAACTTTGGATTAATTAGTGGGGTATTATTGTCATCCTTTACACTTAATTATATGTTAATTAGGGTAAAAGAAAGAGGGTTTGAAGAAGAAAAAGAGAAAAGAACAGAGAGAGGGAGAATCGATCAAGAGAGAGAGAGAGGAACGAAGCAGCTTTGAGGATTAAATTGCTTGTTGATTTCAATTCTTCGGTGGAGGTAGGTTATGGTTTTTATGATATTCGTAGTGAACTCTTAGTAGTGAATGATATGTATTGGTGGTATTGTAAACCTGTCTATATGCTTAATTGTATGCTTGCATGAATATGATTATGTGATTTTGATAAAACAAGCATGATGAAAACCATTGAATCCCAAATCTTGAAAGAAACTTTAATCTACTTATTAATGATGATGCTTTGGTATAAAAGAAGGCTTGGTGAACTAAAGTAATGGGATTGATGATGCCTTGGTATAGAGAAGGCTTGATGAACGGATAGAATGAGATTAGTGGATCGGAGTGTCACGTTCCGACACATAGTATTAGTGGATCGGAGTGTCACGTTCCAACACATAGTATTAGTGGATCGGAGTGTCACGTTCCGACACATAGTATTAGTGGGACGGGTGTCACAAACCGACACGTAGAATTAGGGGATCGGAGTGTCACGTACCGACACATGTAGGGGATCGGAGTGTCACGTTCCGACACATATAGGGGATCGGAGTGTCACGTACCGACACATGTAGTGGATCGGGTGTCACGAACCGACACGTAGAATTAGGGGATCGGAGTGTCACGTACCGACACATAGTGGTAGGGGATCAGAGTGTCACGTACCGACACAAGAGGAAGAAAGATAATGAATCTTGAAAGATGATAATATACTCAACATAATGAACTTAATTCCCAAATGAGCATGGTATTGAGGCTTGAGCCCTCATGGATGAACTTAATGGTACTTATTGATGATTATAGTACTTGTTGTTGTTACATGTTGAGTTTATAGTTGATTTATGATAGTAACTATATATACTGTTTTCTATTTTGAGTTGGCCGATGATATCTACTCAGTACTTGTGGTTGTACTGACCCCCTACTTTTATGTTTTCTTCTTTGTTATTTGTGGAATGCAGCAAACGTTCCGTCAACTTCAACTCAACAGTAGATCTAGCCAGTCTTCACTACCTTCAGAAATTCAGGGTGAGCTAATGCGTCTAGCTTGGACTGGATCTTCTTCTTCAAGTCTTGATGCCTTGAACTTCTGGCATGGACTAGCTTTTATGTATTTTTAGTTCTTAGACATTCTTAGTTTAGTAACTTGAAATAGATGTTCTTGTGATGATGACTTCCAGATTTTGGGGAAAATAATAATAGTTTTGAATTGTTTTTATTAATGAGTTTAAGTCTTCCGCATTACGTCCTGTTGATATATGTTGAAATGTTAAGGTTTAGATGGGTTGGTTCGCTCACATAGAAGGGTAAATGTGGGTGCCAGTCGCGGCCCCGATTTGGGTCGTGACAAACTTGGTATCAGAGCATTAGATTCGTTGGTCTCATCACACAAGAACAGGTCTAGTAGAGTCTTAAGGAACGGTAGGGGGACGGCTTAACTTTTCCTTGAGAGGCTATAAGACTTTAGGAAAATTTCACTCTTTCATTCTTTCTTTCGTGCTACTACTTGAGTCCAATTGGTATCTAGGCGATACGAATTGGTATCTGACCATCTTCACTCTATTTCGCAGATGGTTAGAACTAGAGCAACGACCGCACCAGCAGCAACAACGGCACAACAAGAAACATCTGAGCCAGCCACTGGGGCTGTGGCTCGAGGAAGAGCAGCGGCAAGAGGCCGTGGTAGAGGTCGTGGGAGGCGTCCTCTAGAGGAAGAGGACGAGCACCTAGCCCATCTGATGCTAGGGCAGTGACTCCTCCACCGACTGAGGAAGTGGTAAGAGAAGGGGAGGATGGGGAGAATGAACAAGAGCAGAATGAGGAATTGCCACCCCAACCTACCCCAGAGATGATCAATCAGGTTCTCGCTTATCTTAGCGGGTTATCTGATCACGGTCAGGCACCTCCAGTGGTTCCTGCACCAACCCCTCCGGTTTCAGAGGTACGACATGCGGCTACTATGGCTCCCCGCATGGATGCCTCATTGGAGATAGGCACATTTCCACGTCTGACTACTAGACCGATAATGACAAACGATCAGCACGAACTTTTCATTAAATTCTTGAAATTGAAACCTCCAGTCTTCAAGGGTGCAGAATCTGAAGATGCTTATGATTTTCTGGTCGATTGTCATGAGCTACTACACAAGATGGGGATAGTAGAACGGTTTGGCGTTGAGTTCGTAAGCTATCAGTTTCAAGGGAACGCCAAAATGTGGTGGCGATCACATGTCGAGTGTCAACCGACAAAGGCCACACCTATGACTTGGGCATCCTTCTCTACCCTGTTTATGGAGAAGTATATCCCAAGGACTTTGAGAGATAGAAAAAGGGATGAGTTCTTGAGTCTCGAGCAAGGTAGGATGACGGTTAACACATATGAGGCTAAGTTTCGTGCTTTATCAAGGTATGCCACCCAACTTTGTTTCAGTCCACAAGAGCGGATTCGCCGTTTTGTGAAGGGGTTGAGGTCAGAATTGCGGATTTCAGCCCTACAGGTAGCGGCTACGGCAACATCCTTCCAAGAGGTGGTAGACTTTGTAATAGAAGTAGAAGGAGTGAAGCCAGATGACTTCACCACGACATCGACATCAAAAAGGTTTCGAAGGGGAGGTGAGTTTAATGGTTCTTACTCTAGAGGACAGAGCTCCGGAGGTTACTCAAGTCGACCAATTCAGTCTTCACTACAGATTGTAGTTGGGGGTCCACCTCAGAATGGTCAACACTACTCCGAGAGACCTATGCCTGACTCCAGAGAGTGTTATGGATGTGGGGATATTGGACATGTTAGGAGGAATTGTCCAAAACAGAGTTACATTCCCCCAATAGCTAGAGGTAGAGGTGGTCATGGTAGAGGCCGCTTTTCTGGAGGACGTGGTGGTCGAGGTAATGGTGGTCACCACAACGGCAGAGGAGATGGGCACATTGGAGCCACTACGACACAACATGGTAGGGGCAACGGACAGACTGGTGATAGGGCCCATTGTTACGCTTTCCCTGGGAGATCCGAAGCGGAGGCGTCTGATGCTGTTATCACAGGTAATCTTTTGGTTTGTGATTGCATGGCATCTGTATTATTTGACCCTGGCTCCACGTTTTCATATGTATCTTCATCATTTGCTAATGGTCTAAATCTACATTGTGAATTACTTGATATGCCTATTTGTGTTTCTACTCCGGTGGGTGAGTCTGTGGTAGTTGAAAGGGTATATATGTCTTGTTTGGTGAACTTTGTGGGGAGCAACACTTATGTAGATTTGGTTATTTTAGAAATGGGTGACTTTGATGTAATTCTGGGTATGACTTGGCTTTCCCCGAATTTTGCGATCTTGGATTGTAATGCTAAAACGGTGACGTTAGCCAAGCCTGGAACAGATCCGTTAGTGTGGGAGGGTGACTACACTTCCAATCCGGTGCGTATTATATCCTTTCTTCGTGCTAAGAAAATGGTTAGTAAAGGGTGTTTAGCTTTCTTGGCACATCTCAAGGATGACACTACTCAAGTACCCTCAATTGAGTCGGTTTCGGTAGTCCGTGAGTTTTTGGAGGTGTTCCCTGCAGATCTTCCTGGTATGCCACCAGATAGGGATATTGACTTCTGTATCGATCTTGAACCGGGCACACGCCCCATTTCTATACCCCCGTATAGAATGGCTCCCGCCGAATTAAGAGAGTTAAAGGCTCAACTTCAAGAGCTGTTGAGCAAGGGCTTCATTAGACCTAGTGCATCTCCTTGGGGTGCTCCGGTTTTGTTTGTAAAGAAGAAGGATGGGAGTTTTCGGATGTGCATAGACTACCGGCAGTTGAACAAGGTAACTATTAAGAACAAGTATCCTCTTCCTCGCATTGATGACTTGTTCGATCAGTTACAAGGTGCTTGTGTCTTCTCTAAGATTGACTTGAGATCCGGTTATCATCAATTGAAAATACGGGCAACGGATGTACCAAAGACTGCTTTTCGAACTAGGTATGGACATTATGAATTTGTGGTGATGTCCTTTGGTCTTACGAATGCCCCTGATGCGTTCATGAGCTTGATGAATGGGATTTTTAAGCCATACCTGGATCTCTTTGTGATTGTGTTTATTGATGATATACTGATTTATTCTAAAAGTAAGAAGGAACATGAGGAGCATTTGAGGATTGTTTTAGAAATGTTGAGGGAGAAAAAGCTTTATGCCAAGTTCTCTAAGTGTGAGTTTTGGCTAGATGCAGTGTCCTTCTTGGGGCATGTGGTTTCTAAGGAAGGAGTGATGGTAGATCCTTCTAAGATTGAGACAGTAAAGAATTGGGTAAGACCCACTAATGTGTCAGAAATAAGAAGCTTTGTTGGGTTAGCTAGCTACTACCGTCGATTTGTCAAGGGATTCTCTTCTATTGCTTCCCAACTGACGAACTTGACTAAGCAAAATGTTCCATTTGTATGGTCGGATGAGTGTGAGGAAAGCTTTCAGAAACTCAAGACCTTGTTGACTACCGCGCCAATCCTTACCTTGCCAGTGGAAGGTAAGAATTTCATTGTCTATTGTGATGCATCCTATTCGGGTTTGGGTGCAGTGCTAATGCAAGAAAAGAATGTGATTGCTTATGCCTCAAGACAATTAAAAGTGCATGAACGTAACTATCCAACTCATGACTTGGAATTGGCCGCGGTAGTGTTTGCACTAAAGCAATGGAGGCACTATTTATATGGGGTTAAGTGTGAAGTCTATACGGATCATCGTAGTCTACAGTATGTCTTTACTCAGAATGATTTGAACTTGAGACAAAGGAGATGGATGGAACTACTGAAGGACTACGATATCACTATCTTGTATCATCCGGGGAAGGCGAATGTTGTGGCAGATGCTTTGAGTAGAAAGGCGGGAAGCATGGGAAGTCTAGCTCATTTGCAAGCTTCTAGACGCCCATTGGCTAGAGAAGTGCAAATTTTGGCTAATGACCTTATGAGGTTAGAAGTAAATGAGAAGGGAGGATTGTTACCTTGTGTGGAGGCAAGATCCTCCTTCCTTGACAAGATTAAGGGGAAGCAGTTTGATGATGAGAAGTTGATCCGGATTCGAGATAAAGTGTCGCAAGGAGAGGCTAAAGAAGCAACAATCGATGAGGAAGGTGTGTTGAGGATTAAGGGAAGGGTATGTGTACCCCGAGTTGATGATTTGATCAACACTATTCTGGCAGAAGCTCATAGTTCAAGGTATTCTATACATCCGGGTGCAACCAAGATGTATCGCGACCTAAAGCAACACTTTTGGTGGTGTAGAATGAAGCGTGATATTGTTGACTTTATTGACAAATGTCCAAACTGTCAACAAGTAAAGTATGAACACCAAAGGCCCGGAGGAACGCTTCAGAGAATGCCCATTCCTGAATGGAAGTGGGAGAGAATCGCAATGGACTTTGTGATTGGTCTTCCAAGGACAATGGGTAAGTATGACTCCATTTGGGTGATTGTTGATAGGTTAACTAAGTCTTCTCATTTTATTCCGGTCAAGGTGACTTACAATGCAGAGAAGTTAGCAAAAATCTACATCTCAGAAATCGTTCGATTGCATGGGGTTCCACTCTCCATCATATCAGATAGAGGTACGCAGTTTACTTCTAAGTTTTGGAAAACATTGCATGCTAAATTGGGTACTAGGTTGGATCTTAGTACCGCGTTCCATCCCCAGACCGATGGTCAGTCTGAGAGAACGATTCAAGTGTTGGAGGATATGCTTCGTGCATGTGTGATAGAATTTGGTGGTCATTGAGATAACTTCTTACCTTTGGCAGAGTTTTCATACAATAATAGCTATCACTCCAGTATTGATATGGCTCCATTTGAAGCATTGTATGGGAGGAGGTGTAGATCTCCCATTGGTTGGTTTGATGCATTTGAGGTTAGACCTTGGGGTACTGACCTCTTGAGGGATTCGTTAGATAAGGTGAAGGGCATTCAAGAAAAGCTTCTAGCGGCGCAAAGTAGACAAAAGGAGTATGCAGATCGAAAGGTTAGAGACTTGGAGTTCATGGAGGGTGAACAAGTCTTGTTGAAGGTTTCACCCATGAAAGGGGTGATGCGGTTTGGCAAAAGAGGTAAGCTAAGTCCAAGGTATATTGGACCATTTGAAGTACTAAAGCGAGTGGGGGAGGTGGCTTATGAATTAGCCTTACCTCCAGGGCTGTCCGGAGTGCATCCGGTGTTTCATGTGTCCATGTTGAAAAGATACCATGGAGATGGAAACTATATCATCCATTGGGATTCAGTTTTGCTTGATGAGAATTTGACTTATGAGGAGGAACCGGTTGCTATATTAGATAGAGAAGTTCGCAAGTTGAGGTCGAGAGAGATTGCATCCATCAAAGTTCAATGGAAGAATCGACCGGTTAAAGAGGCTACTTGGGAGAATGAGGCAGATATGCAAGAAAAATACCCACATCTGTTTACAGATTCAGGTACTCCTTTTCGCCATCGTTTTTCTTCTTTTGATCGTTCGGGGACGAACGATGGGTAAATTGGTATCTATTGTAACGACCTGTTTAGTCGTTTTGAGCTGCAGATTTCATTTCTGGAAAAACTGGCTTAGATTACGGACACCACGATGGACCGTCATAGGCACGACGGTCCGTCACAGATGTCTCGTTTCAATATACTTGGGAATTCTGAAATTAGGTACTGAAAATCGACTCTCTGAACTTCGTAACGGACTTGCAGGACGGGCCGTCACAGGTGTGACGGACCGTCACAGCGTCCTTGGTGAAAAATAAAGTCCTGGCCCTCACGACGACCTGCGTGACGGACCGTCGCAGTCACGACGGCCCGTCACAGGTTGCGTAATCCCTGTCAGAATCGGATTTCTTTACACTTTTTAAGGGACGTTTTGGACTATTCTTTCCTTAATTATAGATTTCGTGGGTTTACATTAATAACTCAAATTCTTGAGGGCTAAAAGAGGTAACTTTGGATTAATTAGTGGGGTATTATTGTCATCCTTTACACTTAATTATATGTTAATTAGGGTAAAAGAAAGAGGGTTTGAAGAAGAAAAAGAGAAAAGAACAGAGAGAGGGAGAATCGATCAAGAGAGAGAGAGGAACGAAGCAGCTTTGAGGATTAAATTGCTTGTTGATTTCAATTCTTCGGTGGAGGTAGGTTATGGTTTTTACGATATTCGTAGTGAACTCTTAATAGTGAATGATATGTATTGGTGGTATTGTAAACCTGTCTATATGCTTAATTGTATGCTTGCATGAATATGATTATGTGATTTTGATAAAACAAGCATGATGAAAACCATTGAATCCCAAATCTTGAAAGAAACTTTAATCTACTTATTAATGATGATGCTTTGGTATAAAAAAAGGCTTGGTGAACTAAAGTAATGGGATTGATGATGCCTTGGTATAGAGAAGGCTTGATGAACGGATAGAATGAGATTAGTGGATCGGAGTGTCACGTTCCGACACATAGTATTAGTGGATCAGAGTGTCACGTTTCGACACATAGTATTAGTGGATCGGAGTGTCACGTTCCGACACATAGTATTAGTGGGACGGGTGTCACGAACGGACACGTAGAATTAGGGGATCGGAGTGTCACGTACCGACACATATAGGGGATCGGAGTGTCACTTTCCGACACATATAGGGGATCGGAGTGTCACGTTCCGACACATATAGGGGATCGGAGTGTCACGTACCGACACATAGTGGTAGGGGATCGGAGTGTCACGTATCGACACAAGAGGAAGAAAGATAATGAATCTTGAAAGATGATAATATACTCAACATAATGAACTTAATTCCCAAATGAGCATGGTATTGAGGCTTGAGCCCTCATGGATGAACTTAATGGTACTTATTGATGATTATAGTACTTGTTGTTGTTACATGTTGAGTTTATAGTTGATTTATGATAGTAACTGATATATACTGTTTTCTATTTTGAGTTGGCCGATGATATCTACTCAGTACTTGTGGTTGTACTGACCCCCTACTTTTATGTTTTCTTCTTTGTTATTTGTGGAATGCAACAAACGTTCCGTCAACTTCAACTCAACAGTAGATCTAGCCAGTCTTCACTACCTTCGGAAATTCAGGGTGAGCTAATGCGTCTAGCTTGGACTGGATCTTCTTCTTCAAGTCTTGATGCCTTGAACTTCTGGCATGGACTAGCTTTTATGTATTTTTAGTTCTTAGACATTCTTAGTTTAATAACTTGAAATAGATGTTCTTGTGATGATGACTTCCAGATTTTGGGGATAATAATAATAGTTTTGAATTGTTTTTATTAATGAGTTTAAGTCTTCCGCATTACGTCCTGTTGATATATGTTGAAATGTTAAGGTTTAGATGGGTTGGTTCGCTCACATAGAAGGGTAAATGTGGGTGCCAGTCGCGGCCCCGATTTGGGTCGTGACAAAGTAATCACGCACTGCCAGAAAAGGAATCGTGCATCTCAAAGGAAATATTTATCCCTCAACGTCAACTAACGTTAAATGCCGAGGAGAGAAATTGAGAGTCGACACGGTGGAAGACAATGTCTCCCATTTAGATTGCATTTTTAAGCTGACGAGTTTTATCTCAGTCTTTGTCAAGAGCATTCGAAAGGATGAATTTCTTCAAAAAAAAAAAGATAAAAAAAAAGAAGGTGCAAACCACTTCAACAAGGACGCAACAAATCATGGAACCTTTTGGAGACAGGTCTGGGATTGACTTCCACCACACGCAACCGCACTTCTCTACAAAGGTCATGTGTTCGGTCAAAATTGGGTTTGTCAATTTTCGTTGTCCACGATTTCTTTCATCAATCATACACAACGAAAGGGACAGCTGTTGACACCCAATTTTGGCCTAACATTTTTAAAATTCATGATTTTGAAGCTTTATTTATTTAATAGCAAATTTTGGCCCAATGATTTTAAAATTCATACATATTGAGTCAAATACAAAAAAAAAACAAAAAAAAAAACAAAAAAAAAATTGTCTTTCCACATTGTCTCTCAAGCAATTTTTCAATTTTGCAATAGTCCCACATCGGTATTTCATCCTTTTTGAGGATTTTTGGGTTTCTATATAAGCCCACTTCATTCACTATTTTTAGAGGAGGATTTGGAGGGGAAAACAAAAGAATACTCATAAATTTTTGAGAATTCTTGGTTCCCATAGTTCAAAAATTTTAAAGTGTTTTTGTGGTTTTTTGAGTTGAGGAGGTGGAGTCCTTGCCTTCAAACTTGTGGTTCCGGTTCGCCGCCCAGAACCAGGTAAATTTTTTTTTTCTTAGCCTTGTTATGTTTTCTGTTTATTATATGTAGCTTGTTTTGTTTTTTTTAGTTTAATGTAGTTCTAAAAGTCAATTAATATTTGTGTTTATTATAGTTTTAATATTAGCATTATTTTACGGTTTGATGTTTATTTATTTATTATTATTATTATTTTAAAATTGTTAGTCAACTATTTGCTATCTTAACTTTTCAGGGTTTTGTTATTATTCTATTTTAATGTTATTTTTAATTTTCATATATTACGTTATTGTTATTTCCATTACTAATTATGTTGTTTTAGTTTGGTTGTTGTTTTCCCTATTCTCTTGGGATAAGTTTGTTATGTTTTGTTGATGTTCATGTTATATTAATTATATGTTGAAATGGCCAATGAAAAATCTATCCGTCAGATTTAGAGGCCTTCCCATTTTAAAAAGACGAAATTTTAATTCAAGTTTATATATTTTATATGTTGAAATGGCCAATGAAAAATCTATCCGTCGGATTTAGAGGCCTTCCCATTTTAAAAAGACGAAATTTTAATTCAAGTTATATATTTTATATGTTGAAATGGCCAATGAAAAATCTATCCGTCGGATTTAGAGGCCTTCCCATTTTAAAAAGACGGAATTTTAATTCAAGTTTACATATTTTATATGTTGAAATGGCCAATGAGAAAACTCTCCGTCGGATTTAGAGGCCTTCCCATTTTAAAAAGACGGAATTTTAATTCAAGTTTATATATTTTATATGTTGAAATGGCCAATGAGAAAACTCTCCGTCGGTTTTGGAGACCTTCCCATTTTAAAAGACGGAAATCTAATCTAAGTTTATATATAATTTTTTGTTGTTGCTGGAATTGGCCAATGAAAAAACTCTCCGTCGGTTTTGGAGGCCTCCAATGTCAATAAGACGAATTTTTATTCTTAAGTTATTATTTGAGTTATTTATTTTTATTTATATTATTTTGGCACTAACTCTTTTACTAAGTGTCTTTACAGGTACCAGGAGGTGCTTCTCCTTGAAATCATTCGAAAAGTTCGAATTATACTTTTATTTAATTATTTTGTGAATATTGACGTTAGGCAAACTTTAGGCCGATGATTATTATTTAATTGTGTTTATTGCATGTTTATTATATTTGTATATTATTTTATAATCTTCCTCAATTTGAAAAAAAAAATTCAGTCGGGAACCACATTTGTGGATTTCGAAGGGTGCCTAACCCCTTCCCTTCGGAATAACTTGAACCCCTTACCTGTCACGACCCAAATCGGGGCCGCCACTGGCACCCACATTTACCCTCTATGTGAGCGAACCAACCCATATAACCTTAACATTTCAGTGTATAACAACAGAAAATAATGCGGAAGACTTAAACTCATTAATAAAAACAATTCAAACTATTATTATTATCCCCAAAATCTGGAAGTCATCATCACAAGAACATCTATGATCAAATTACTATCTAAGAATGTCTAAGAGCTAAAAATAACTAAAAAGCTAGTCCATGCCGGGAGTCCAAGGCATCAAGACTTGGAGAAGAAGACCCAGTCCAAGCTAGAAGCATTAGCTCACCCTGAAGATCCGGTGGAGTGAAGACTGGCTAGATCTACTGTTGAGTTGAAGTTGACGGAACGTTTGCTGCATTCCACAAATAACAAAGAAGAAAACATAAAAGTAGGGGGTCAGTACAACCACAAGTACTGAGTAGATATCATCGGCCAACTCAAAATAGAAAACAGTATATATCAGTTAATATCATAAATCAACTATAAACTCAACATGTAACAACAACAAATACTATAATTATCAATAAGTACCATTAAGTTCATCCATGAGGGCTCAAGCCTCAATACCATGCTCATTTGGGAATTAAGTTCATTAGATTGAGTATATTCATCTTTCAAGATTCACTATCTTTCTTCCTCTTGTGTCGGTACGTGACACTCCGATCCCCTACCACTATGTGTCGGTACGTGACACTCCGATCCCCTATATGTGTCGGAACGTGACACTCCGATCCCCTATATGTGTCGGAATGTGACACTCCGATCCCCTATATGTGTCGGAACGTGACACTCCGATCCCCTATATGTGTCGGTACGTGACACTCCGATCCCCTAATTCTACGTGTCGGTTCGTGACACCCGTCCCACTAATACTATGTGTCAGAACGTGACACTCCGATCCACTAATACTATGTGTCGGAACGTGACACTCTGATCCACTAATACTATGTGTCGGTACGTGACACTCCGATCCCCTAATCTCATTCTATATGTTCATCAAGCCTTCTCTATACCAAGGCATCATCAATCCCATTACTTTAATTCATCAAGCCTTCTTTTATACCAAGGCATCATCATTAATAAGTAGATTAAAGTTTCTTTCAAGATTTGGGATTCAATGGTTTTCATCATGCTTGTTTTATCAAAATCACATAATCATATTCATGCAAGCATACAATTAAGCATATAGACAGGTTTACAATACCACCAATACATATCATTCACTATTAAGAGTTCACTACGAATATCGTAAAATAACCATAACCTACCTCCACCGAAGAATTGGAATCAACAAGCAATTTCCCAAGCTTTGATATTCTTCTTCCTCGTTCGACTCTCTCTCTCAATCGATCAATCTATCTCTCTCTTTTCTTTTCTCTTTTTCTTATTCAAACCCTCTTTCTTTTACCCTAATTAACATATAATTAAGTGTAAAAGATGACCATAATACCCGACTAATTAATTCAAAGTTACCTCTTTTATCCCTCAAGAATTTGAGTTATTAATATAAACCCACGAAATCCATAATTAAGGAAAGAATAGTCCAAAACGTCCCTTAAAACTTAACCAGAAATCCGATTCCAACTGGGATTACGCGACCTGTGACGGGCCGTCGTGCCTGCGACGGTCCGTCACGCAGGTCGTCGCAGCCCTTAAAACTCAAGTGGACTGTGACGGTCCGTCACACCTGTGACGGTCCGTCCTGCTAGTTCGTTACGAAGTTCAGAGAGTCGATTTTCAGTACCCAATTTCAGAATTCTAAGTGTTCTGGAACGAGACATCTGTGACGGGCCGTCGTTCCTATGACGGTCCGTCGTGGTGTTCGTAATCTTGGCCAGTTTTTCCAGAAATAAAATCTGCTGCTCAAAACGACTAAACAGGTCGTTACAATAGATACCAATTTACCCATCGTTCATCCCCGAACGATCAAAAGAAGAGAAACAAGGGTGGAAAGGAGTACCTGAATCTGTAAACAGATGTGGGTATTTTTCTTGCATATCTGCCTCCTTCTCCCAAGTAGCCTCCTCAACCGGTCGATTCTTCCATTGAACCTTGATGGATGCAATTTCTCTCGACCTCAACTTGCGAACTTCTCTATCTAATATAGCAACCGGTTCCTCTTCATAAGTCAAGTTCTCGTTAAGCAAAACTGAATCCCAATGGATGATATAGTTTCCATCTCCATGGTATCTTTTCAACATGGACACATGAAACACCGGATGTACTCCGGACAGCCCTGGAGGTAAGGCTAATTCATAAGCCACCTCCCCTACTCGCTTTAGTACCTCAAATGGTCCAATATACCTTGGACTTAGCTTACCTCTTTTGCCAAACCGCATCACCCCTTTCATGGGTGAAACCTTCAACAAGACTTGTTCACCTTCCATGAACTCCAAGTCTCTAACCTTCTGGTCTGCATACTCCTTTTGTCTACTTTGCGTCGCTAGAAGCTTTTCTTGAATGCGCTTCACCTTATCTAACGAATCCCTCAAGAGGTCAGTACCCCAAGGTCTAACCTCAAATGCATCGAACCAACCAATGGGAGATCTACACCTCCTCCCATACAATGCTTCAAATGGAGCCATATCAATACTAGAGTGATAGCTATTATTGTATGAAAACTCTGCCAAAGGTTAGAAGCTATCCCAATGGCCACCAAACTCTATCACGCATGCACGAAGCATATCCTCCAACACTTGAATCGTTCGCTCAGACTGACCATCGGTCTGAGGGTGAAATGCCGTGCTAAGGTCTAACCTAGTACCCAATTCAGCATGCAATGTTTTCCAAAACATAGAAGTAAACTGCGTACCTCTATCTGATATGATGGATAGTGGAACCCCATGCAATCGAACGATTTCTGAGATGTAGATTTTTGCTAACTTCTCTGCATTGTAAGTCACCTTGACCGGAATGAAATGAGCAGACTTGGTTAACCTATCAACAATCACCCAAATGGAGTCATACTTACCCATTGTCTTTGGAAGACCAACCACAAAGTCCATTGCGATTCTCTCCCACTTCCATTCAGGAATGGGCATTCTCTGAAGCGTTCCTCCGGGCCTTTGGTGTTCATACTTTACTTGTTGACAGTTTGGACATTTGGCAATAAAGTCAACAATATCGCGCTTCATTCTACCCCACCAAAAGTGTTGCTTTAGGTCGCAATACATCTTGGTTGCACCCGGATGTATAGAATACCTTGTACTATGAGCCTCTGTCAGAATGGTGTTGATCAACTCATCGACGCGGGGTACACATACCCTTCCCTTAATCCTCAAAACACCTTTCTTATCAATTGTTGCTTCTTTAGCCTCTCCTTGCAACACTTTATCTCGAATCCGGATCAATTTCTCATCATCAAACTGCTTCCCCTTAATCTTGTCAAGGAAGGAGGATCTTGCCTCCACACAAGCTAACAATCCTCCCTTCTCATTTACTTCTAACCTCATAAGGTTATTAGCCAAAATCTGCACTTCTCTAGCCAATGGGCGTCTAGAAGCTTGTAAATGAGCTAGACTTCCCATGCTTCCCGCCTTTCTACTTAAGGCATCTGCCACAACATTCGCCTTCCCCGGATGATACAAGATAGTGATGTCGTAGTCCTTCAGTAGTTCCATCCATCTCCTCTGTCTCAAGTTCAAATCTTTCTGAGTAAAGACATACTGTAGGCTACGATGATCCGTATAGACCTCACACTTAACCCCATATAAATAGTGTCTCCATTGCTTTAATGCAAACACTACCGCGGCCAATTCCAAGTCATGAGTTAGATAGTTACGTTCATGCACTTTTAATTGTCTTGAAGCATAAGCAATCACATTCTTTTCTTGCATTAGCACTGCACCCAAACCCGAATAGGATGCATCACAATAGACAATGAAATTCTTGCCTTCCACTGGCAAGGTAAGGATAGGCGCGGTAGTCAACAAAGTCTTGAGTTTCTGAAAGCTTTCCTCACACTCATCATACAAATGGAACATTCTGCTTAGTCAGGTTCGTCAATTGGGAAGCAATAAGGAGAATCCCTTGACAAAGCGGCGGTAGTAGCTAGCTAACCCAACAAAGCTTCTTATTTCCGACACATTAGTGGGTCTTACCCAATTCTTCACTGTCTCAATCTTAGAAGGATCCACCATCACTCCATCCTTAGAAACCACGTGCCCCAAGAAGGACACTGCATCTAGCCAAAACTCACACTTAGAGAACTTGGCATAAAGCTTTTTCTCCCTCAACATTTCCAACACAATTCTCAAATGCTCCTCATGTTCCTTCTTACTTTTAGAATATACCAGTATATCATCTATAAATACGATCACAAAGAGATCCAAATACGGCTTAAGTATCCCGTTCATCAAGCTCATGAATGCAGCAGGGGAATTCGTAAGACCAAAGGACATCACTACAAATTCATAATGCCCATACCTAGTCCGAAAAGCAGTCTTTGGCACATCCGTTGCTCGTATTTTCAATTGGTGATAACCGGATCTCAAGTCAATTTTAGAGAAGACACAAGCACCTTGTAACTGATCGAACAAGTCATCAATGCGAGGAATGGGGTACTTGTTCTTAATAGTTACTTTGTTCAGTTGTTTGTAGTCTATGCACATCCGAAAGCTCCCATCCTTCTTCTTTACAAACAAAACCGGAGCACCCCAAGGAGATGCACTTGGTCTAATGAAGCCTTTGCTCAACAATTCTTGAAGTTGGGCCTTTAACTCTCTTAACTCTGCGGGAGACATTCTATAAGGGGGTATAGAAATGGGGCGAGTACCTGGTTCCAAATCAATGCAGAAGTCAATATCCCTATCTGGTGGCATACCAGGAAGATCTGCAGGGAACACATCCAAAAACTCACAAACTACCGAAACCGACTCAATCGAAGGTACTTGGGTAGTGTCATCCTTGAGATGTGCCAAGAAAGCTAAACACCCTTTACTAACCATTTTCTTAGCACGAAGAAAGGATATGATACGCACCGGATTGGAAGTGTAGTCACCCTCCCACACTAACGGATCTATTCCAGGCTTGGCTAACGTCACCGTTTTAGCATTACAATCCAGGATCGCAAAATTCAGGGAAAGCCAAGTCATACCCAGAATTACATCAAAGTCACCCATTTCTAAAATAACCAAATCTACATAAGTGTTGCTCCCCACAAAGTTCACCAAACAAGACCTATATACCCTTTCAACTACCACAGACTCACCCACCGGAGTAGAAACACGAATAGGCATATCAAGTAATTCACAATGTAGATTTAGACCATTAGCAAATGATGAAGATACATATGAAAACGTGGAGCCAGGGTCAAATAATACAGATGCCATGCAATCACAAACCAAAAGATTACCTGTGATGACAGTATCTGATGTCTCCGCTTCAGATCTCCTAGGGAAAGCGTAACAATGGGCCCTATCACCCGTCTGTCCGTTGCCCCTACCAGGTTGGGCTGTAGTGGCTCCAGTTTTCCCATCACCTCGGCCGTTTTGGTGACCACCATTGCCTCGACCACCACGTCCTCCAGAAAAACGACCTCTACCATGACCACCTCTATCTCTAGCTATTGGGGGTCTGTAACTCTGTTTTAGACAATTCCTCCTAATATGTCCAATCTCCCCACATCCATAACACTCTCTAGAGTCAGGCATAGGTCTCTCGGAGAAGTGTTGACCGATCTGAGGTGGACCCCCAACTACAGTCTGTAATGAAGACTGAATTGGTCGAACTGAGTAACCTCCAGAACCCTGTCCTCTAGTATAAGAACCATTGAACTCACCTCCCTTTCGAACCTTTTCGATGTCGATGTCGTGGTGAAGTCGTCTGGCTTCACTCCTTCCACCTTTATCACAAAGTCTACCACCTCTTGGAAGGATTTTGCCGTTGCCGCCGCTATCTGTAAGGCCGAAATCCGCAATTCTGACCTCAACCCTTTCACAAACTGGCGAATCCGCTCTTGGGGACTGAAACAGAGTTGAGTGGCATACCTGGATAATGCACGAAACTTAGCCTCATATGCATTAACCGACATTCTAACCTTGCTCTAGACTCAAGAACTCATCTCTTTTTCTATCTCTCAAAGTCCTTGGGATATACTTCTCCATAAACAGGCTAGAGAATGAGGCCCAAGTCATAGGCGGTGCCTCTGTTGGTTGACACTCAACATGTGACCGCCACCACATTTTGGCGTTCCCTTGAAGCTGATAACTCACGAACTCAACACCGAACCGCTCCACTATACCCATCTTGTGTAGTAGCTCATGACAATCAACTAGAAAATCGTAGGCATCCTCTAATTCTGCGCCCTTAAAGACTGGAGGTTTCAATTTCAAGAACTTACTGAAAAGTTCATGCTGATCGTTTGTCATAATAGGCCCAGTAGTCAGACGTGGAAATGTGCCTATTCCCAATGATGCATCCATGCGGGGAGCCATAGTAGCCGCATGTCGTAACTCTGAAACCGGAGGTGTTGGTGTAGAAACCACTGGAGGTGCCTGACCCTGATCGGATAACCCGCTAAGATAAGCAAGTACCTGGTTGATCATCTCTGGGGTAGGTTGGGGTGGCATTTCCTCATTTTGCACTTGTTCATTCTCCCCTTCCTCACCCTCTCTTATCACCTCCTCGGTCGGTGGAGGAGTCACCGCCCTAGTATCAGATGGGCTAGGGGCTCGTCCTCTTCCTCTAGAGGACGTCCTCCCACGACCTCTTCCACGGCCTCTTGTCGCTGCTCTTCCTCGAGCTACAGCCCCAGTGGCTGGCTCAGTCGTTTCTTGTCTTTCCGTTGTTGCTGCTGGTGCGGTCGTTGCTCTAGTTCTAACCATCTGGGAAATAGAGTGAAGATGGTCAGATATCAATTTGTATCACCTAGATACCAATTGGACTCAAGTAGTAGCACGAAAGAAAGAATGAAAGAATGGAATTTTCCTAAAGTCTTATAGCCTCTCAAAGAAAAGTAAAGGTGTCCCCCTACCGTTCCTTAAGACTCTACTAGACTCGTTCTTGTGTGATGAGACCAACGAACCTAATGCTCTAATACCAAGTTTGTCACGACCCAAATCGGGGCTGCGACTGGCACCCACATTTACCCTCTATGTGAGCGAACCAACCCATATAACCTTAACATTTCAGTGTATAACAACAGAAAATAATGCGGAAGACTTAAACTCATTAATAAAAACAATTCAAACTATTATTATTATCCCCAAAATCTGGAAGTCATCATCACAAGAACATCTATGATCAAATTACTATCTAAGAATGTCTAAGAGCAAAAAATAACTAAAAATCTAGTCCATGCCGGGAGTCCAAGGCATCAAGACTTGGAGAAGAAGACCCAGTCCAAGCTAGAAGCATTAGCTCACCCTGAAGATCCGGTGGAGTGAAGACTGGCTAGATCTACTGTTGAGTTGAAGTTGACGGAACGTTTGCTGCATTCCACAAATAACAAAGAAGAAAACATAAAAGTAGGGGGTCAGTACAACCACAAGTACTGAGTAGATATCATCGGCCAACTCAAAATAGAAAACAGTATATATCAGTTAATATCATAAATCAACTATAAACTCAACATGTAACAACAACAAATACTATAATTATCAATAAGTACCATTAAGTTCATCCATGAGGGCTCAAGCCTCAATACCATGCTCATTTGGGAATTAAGTTCATTAGATTGAGTATATTCATCTTTCAAGATTCATTGTCTTTTTTCCTCTTGTGTCGGTACGTGACACTCCGATCCCCTACCACTATGTGTCGGTACGTGACACTCCGATCCCCTATATGTGTCGGAACGTGACACTCCGATCCCCTATATGTGTCGGAACGTGACACTCCGATCCCCTATATGTATCGAAACGTGACACTCCGATCCCCTATATGTGTCGGTACGTGACACTCCGATCCCCTAATTCTACGTGTCGGTTCGTGACACCCGTCCCACTAATACTATGTGTCGAAACGTGACACTCCGATCCACTAATACTATGTGTCGGAACGTGAAACTCCGATCCACTAATACTATGTGTCGGTACGTGACACTCCGATCCCCTAATCTCATTCTATCTGTTCATCAAGCCTTCTCTATACCAAGGCATCATCAATCCCATTACTTTAATTCATCAAGCCTTCTTTTATACCAAGGCATCATCATTAATAAGTAGATTAAAGTTTCTTTCAAGATTTGGGATTCAATGGTTTTCATCATGCTTGTTTTATCAAAATCACATAATCATATTCATGCAAGCATACAATTAAGCATATAGACAGGTTTACAATACCACCAATACATATCATTCACTATTAAGAGTTCACTACGAATATCGTAAAATAACCATAACCTACCTCCACCGAAGAATTGGAATCAACAAGCAATTTCCCAAGCTTTGATATTCTTCTTCCTCGTTCGACTCTCTCTCTCAATCGATCAATCTATCTCTCTCTTTTCTTTCTCTTTTTCTTATTCAAACCCTCTTTCTTTTACCCTAATTAACATATAATTAAGTGTAAAAGATGACCATAATACCCCACTAATTAATTCAAAGTTACCTCTTTTATCCCTAAAGAATTTGAGTTATTAATATAAACCCACGAAATCCATAATTAAGGAAAGAATAGTCCAAAACGTCCCTTAAAACTTAACCAGAAATCCGATTCCAACTGGGATTACGCGACCTGTGACGGGCCGTCGTGCCTGCGACGGTCCGTCACGCAGGTCGTCGCAGCCCTTAAAACTCAAGTGGACTGTGACGGTCCGTCACACCTAGAATCAATTTGGTTTCGTAGATTAATATTTGGTTTCCTAGTTTTCCTAAAATTAGGTGGCGACTCTTTTTTTAAAACTCGTTTATTTTTAAAACTTTGTTAAAATTGAGCAATTAATTATTTTTGAGTTGCCGCGACGTTTCGCCCTATTTTGACAGAGTAGGGATGTAAACAGTTATCCCAATGACCACCAAATTCTATCACACATGCACGAATCATATCCTCCAAGACCTGAATCGTTCGCTCAGACTGACCATCGGTCTGAGGGTGAAATGCAGTACTAAGATCCAACCTAGTACCTAATTCAGCATGCAATGTTCTCCAAAACTTAGAAGTAAATTGTGTACCTCTATCTGATATGATGGAAAGTGGAACTCCATGGCTTATGAATTGGCATTACCTCCAGGACTCTCAGGAGTGCACCCGGTATTTCATGTGTCTATGCTAAAAAGGTACCATGGGGATGGAAACTACATTATTCGTTGGGATTCAGTTCTTCTTGATGAGAATTTGTCTTATGAGGAGGAGCCTGTTGCTATTCTAGATAGAGAAATCCGCAAGTTGAGATCAAGGGAGATTGCATCCATCAAGGTTCAATGAAAGAATCGGCCAGTTGAAGAGTCCACTTGGGAGAAGGAGGCTGATATGCAAGAAAGATACCCACACCTTTTTACAGATTCAGGTACTCTTTATCGCCCTTGTTTTTCTTCTTGTGATCGTTCGAGGACGAACGATGAGTAAATTGGTATCTATTGTAACGACCTGTTTAGTCGTTTCGAGCAGTAGAATCATTTGTGATAAAAACTGACTGGGTCGACGGATCACGCGACGGACCGTCATGGTCGCGACGGACCGTGATGGACCTGTCGTCCCATACTTGTGTAATTTCTTCTGCTGCTCTCCTCATTGCCCTCGACGACAAGTAGGACGAACCGTCATAGGCACAACGGTCCGTCGAGCGTCTTCGTGCCAAAACACTTAAACTCTGATATCTGGGTACGGGGATCAACTCTCTGAACTTCGCGACGGAATTGCAGCACGGACCGTCGTAGATACGACGGACCGTTACAAACCTCTGTACTGAATTTGACTCTCTGAACTTTGTGACGGACCTGCAGGACGGACCGTCGCAGGTACGACGGGCCGTCACAAGCTGCATAACCCCGACTGGGTTGGATTTCTGCTAAAAGTATTTAAGGGGTGTTTTGGACTATTCATGATTATAATTATGAAATTAGTGGGGTAAGTTTAATAATGTATTTACTTGGGGGTTAAAGGAGATAACTTTAAAATAAATAATGGGTTACTTTTATCATAATGAATTATATGATAATTAGGGTAAAAGAAAAAGAATCTGGAGGAGGAAAAATAAAAAGAACAGAGAGAGGGAGAACGAGCGAGAAAAGAGAGAAGCGAAGAGGAAAGCAAAGGCATTGGGGAAGTAGCTTGCTTGATCATGATTCTTCGGTGGAGGTAGGTTATGGTTTATTTCTATGTGATAGATAAACTCTAAATAGCGATTGATATGTATTGGGTGGTATTGTAAAGTCTTCTATATGCTGATTGTGTGTTTGTATGTTGTGATTATGTAATTGTGGTGGATAAGAATGATGAGACTGTTGAATCTTAAATCTTAAATCCTCTCCATTAAGATGACGCCTTGACATAAAGAAGGCTTGATGAACTAAAATAATGAGATAGGGGATCGGAGTGTCACGTTCCGACACGTAGTAGTAGGGGATCGGAGTGTCACGTTCCGACACTGTAGTAATATGGATCAGAGTGTCACGTTCCGACACGTAGTATTAGGGGATCGGAGTGTCACGTTCCTGTCGCGCCCCATTTTCACAGAAAACGGGTTTTGTGCACGACCTAACAACTCTTTTGGGATTTTGAGTTTGGAGTCGCCACCTAACGAATTAAGGCGCGTTAGGGCACCTATCTGACCTAACTAAGTCTAACTAAGGTCAACGAGCCAGAGATTAGGGTAAGGGTTCAAATTACCTCGAGGGGAAGGTGTTAGGCATCCCTCGAGGTCCACAAGTGTGGGTCCCGGCCGTATCTCATGCAATCTATGTGGGGGTTACAATTAGCAATTAAAGTCACTTCATTTATTAACTTATTTAATCTTGCCAAGTGATAACAAATATAAAACAATTAATACTATTTTATTTATTTAAACATGCAAGGCTAGATGATAGCAATAAATAAACAATCAAATTTTATTTTTATTTAAGCATACGAGACTATGTTATAAGACGAATTTGGCAAAAATTAAGCAATTAGTATGTGCAAAAGTAAAGTTTGAAAATTGACAAGTTTTGAGTATGAATTTTTTTTATTTTAAAAAAATGTTTGTTTCTTTATAGGGATGATGCCACGATATTGTTGATCGTGCTCCTCCACCATAGAAACAATTTTGATTTGAGGTCGGTCTAAAAAAGTTATGTTTTTTGAAAAAAATGATTTAAAAGATTTAGTTCACACGTAGGCACATAAACATTCACATATAAATGCACATAATTTCTTTTGAAATCCATGGGTAGGTGGTACTTCCGGGGACGCGTCGGGTTTAAAAAAAATTGGAACTAGACCTCGTAGTTTCTTTGACTTTCCGCTAACGATAGGTTAGGAGACAGTACTTGTAATTTATTTAAAAAATAATGTCATAATCAATCCAAAATTTCAAAGGAAGATTGAATGATGACTTTTAAGAAAAATATGTTGCAAAACTTTGTAAGTACTAAAAGCTAATAGAACATTAAGGTGGTAAATTTATTAAATGCAAAGGTTTTAAGACGAAATATATTTAAAGCCAAATAATCTGTTAAATGCATGAAATGATTTTAGTATCATTAAAATCTTAAGAAAATAACATATTGCAAGGAATGCAGAAATCTTCATTTTTATGGATATGTTAAGAGTTTATTTACAAGCCTATAGACATGATTTCTAGGTGTGTCAAAAAGTAACACATATATGCATAATTTTGTAAATTTAAATGTTATGAACAAAATCAAACCTTAGACATGGTTTCTATATGACAAGATGATGCTAAAATTATAACATTATTAAAAACACCTAATCATCCACTAAATTATTATGATTTTTATTTTAACATTAAAAAAAAATTAACGAAATCTAGTTATTATTTTTTAAGACTTATTAACAAAAGCGTCAAGCAAATTGAAAATTGATTAGATTATAATACCTATAAACATTAAATCTAGGTGGTTAAAGACAAACCTATAGGCATGATTTCTAAAAAATTATAACGAACAAATAAGCATATAAATCCCCCTCCCCTAGACGACCCCCAAATAAATTTATTATATGATCTTTAGGGTTACAATTGTTACAACATTCGAATAAATAAAAAAAATAAAAAATATATAGATATACATATACATTCAAACAAATAGATAAATCCTTCTTCAGTTAATCTTCAACTTGAACTTCAAGTATGAAACCTGTCAAAGTAATCAAATAACTACACAAGTAATCACACTTATTAGTCAAGGTGAGACAATGCAATTATTTAATGACGAATTCTACATAAAAAAAAACAGACAATGGTTTACACAAATATGTGAATGTGAAGATAGTATAAATGTTAAGAATACTAACCTGTTAAGCAAAACAAATTGATTCACCTTTTACTTGAACAAAGTAGGAAAATAGTAAAGAAGAACCCTTGAATAATTACCGAAATATTAATGTTGTTAAAGTAGCAAGAGAGCAATGAGAGAAGGGAGAGTGATGAAAGAATTTGTGGTTGAGAGTGAATGAGTGTCTGAATGAATAAAATGAGTCTCTTTATATAGTAGAGGAGGGGGGAACAAATAAGGGAAATAAATATTTCAAGGAATCAATTATAATACAATTTTCCTTATTTTAAAGGATATCCAAATCAGAAAATATTTTAATATATTCCATTACCAAATATAAACAAGTAAGAATAAATTAGTGAATTTAAAAATAAGAAAAAAAAATAAATCAATTAAACTTATTCTTATTTTAAGAGCCAAAACATTTTAATTGACAAAATCATTTAAATTTTAAAACATTTGAAATTCATTAATAATTTTAAAATATTATAATAATATCTACGATAATTTTATAAAGTAGAACATACTAAAATATATAATTTTCAAGCAAAGTCGACTAAAAATTCGAAAATTTAAAATACGTATTTAATCGAATAGTATTTCTAAAAATGTTCAAAGGTCGGTCAAAATTGGGTGTCAACAGCTGCCCCTTGGTTGATTGAGAATGAAGAATGAATTGTCAGGCAACCAACGTTGACTTAGTAGCCGATTTTGTCCGACCGACGAGAGATGTCAGTTGGATCAATTGAGACGATATAAAGTTGAAAAAGGGTACGACCGAGACTTTGGTTTTAAGTCGCCTACATATCTCTGGTTATACGAGAATCAGGTCGTGTGTAGTTCTAGATTCAAGAGCAAATGAAACTCTTAAAAATGAAAGAGCGGTAAGGTATTTGAAATGCACGATATCGGCTTGAATGGATAAGAATAGAGTAGCAAGAAAAGAGAGATTGAGAGGCTAGAAGAGCGTGATAGAGAAGCAGCATGATAGAGTGAGGATATCGGCATTTGAGCAAGGGTTCGGAGTATGAAAATCGAAGAAATGATAGGGTCTTCGTTGTGATAGATGATAGCATGATAATTGTAATCAAGGGCGATCGATCATATCTGTTTGAGACGTAGTGCAAGCCTTGATAGTCTTTAACTTCTTGAAGGATTGAACGCATCTAAATGTCCTTTGAAGGCGGACTAGCCTAGATGAAGAGACAGTAGGTCACAGTGGCGAGTTGAATCCGAAGATATCTTCATGGTAGCTGAGCAATTGATGAGTAGCGAAATGATAATGCGAGTAGCCAAGAAATTGTCAGAGCCTTTGTTTGTAAGCAAGGGAATAGCTGTTCAGAAGGCGACTTTGTCTGTAATCTGCACATCTGTAACTTGTAATAAAACTTAAATAGAGTAATTAGAACATGCACATCAAAATAAATGGTAAATGTAAACATGATGCAATTTCCCATGTTGACCATGAATGTTTGCCTTAAGACCATGCAAAAATGACGTCTTAGGCTATGATGTCTAGGGCCATGATATGCAAAGTGTATCCTCAGGTCATGAAAATGTTGTCTGTAGGCCATGAAAATGATGCCTTTAGACTATGACACCTTCGGATTATGATAGACAGAAATTAAACCCTTAGGCCATGATATGATGTCCGCAGGCCATGAGGATGATGCCTTTAGACTATGATACCTTAGGGACATGGTAAGCATAAAATAAGTCCTCAGGCCATGACATGAAGTCCGCAGGCCATGAAAGATGACGCCTTTGGAGGATGACGCCTTTGGAATATAAATAATGAGTAAAGAGAGCGTATCTGTTTTTTGACATCTGTTGATACTCTTGTGACTTGATTTGATTCGGGCGTATGTAAACTTCGAGCACGATGCAATCTTGAGCTTGTGCAAACTTCGGGCACAATGCAGTCTCGGGCACAATGCGATGATGCATTTCTTCGGGCATATGCAATATCGAGCACATGCAATGATGCATTTCTTTGGGCACATGCAATATCGAGCACATGCAATGATGCATTTCTTCGGGCACATGCAATATCGAGCACAATGCAATGATGTACTTCTTCGGGCATAATGTAATATCGGGCACATGCAATGATGCAATTCTTCGAGCATAAGTCAATATTGGGCATATGCGATGATGTATTTCCTCGGGCACATGAAATATCAAGCACATGCAATGATGCATTTCTTCGGGAACATAAAATATTGAGCGCATGCAATAATGCGGTTCTTCGAGCATAAGTCAATATTGGGCATATGCGATGATGTATTTCCTCGGGCACATGCAGTATTGAGCACATGCAATAATGGATTTCTTCGGGCACAATGCAATGATGCATTTCTTCGGGCGCAATGCAATGATGCATTTCTTCGGGCACATGAATTGTCGGGCACATGCAATGATGCATTATCAGGCACATGCAATGATGCATTTCTTCGGGCACATGCATTATCGGGCACATGCAATGATGCATATCTTCGGGCACAATGCAATGATGCATTTCTTCGGGCACAATGCAATGATGCATTTTTCGGGCACAATGCAATGATGCATTTTCGGGTACATGCATTATCGGGCACATGCTATGATGCATCTCTCGAGCATAGTGCGATCTCGGGCATAATGTTGTCATGCAAACCTAGATCTCAGGCATAGTGCAACTTCATAATTGAATGATGAGGGTATGTAGTAGCTTCGACATTCTCCTTGTTGGAAGGGTCGAGTGTCATTTGTCAGGCTCAAAAGTGGTATATTGATTGTTGAAACTGCCTTTGTATATGTACCTGTATTTTTTACATTCAAAGAAAAATAGTTAGTTTGAAGGGGAGGTTGATCTGTATCCATGATTTGGCACAGCGTGCTTCTTTGGTGTCTGATAGAATGCTCTTCGGAGTATTGTCAAAAATTTTGAGATTTTCTCAAAATTTCTGCCCCAGTGTAGAACTTCTGTTATTTTGATCTGTTGTAGTTATAGCTCGACTGTTGGATTTTTCGAGATTCTCTTAAGAATTTCTACCAGTCTTGATTTTCAGCATTTTTGAGATCCTCTCAAAATTCTGCCCCAGTTGTTGAGAATAAATGTTTTTGATGGAATTTTTGAGTTTACTCAAAAATTCTGCCCCAGTATGGAGATGTGCAAGAAGAAAGATTGATGGAATTTTTGAGATCATCTCAAAAATTCTGCCCCAGTTATCAATAGAAGGGAAGATGAAAGTTTTTGTTATGGTAAGACCGAACCCCATAGGAGCGCCTACGTATCCCTCTTAAACGGGAATCAGGTCTGACGTAGTTCCCAAAAGATATGGCATAGGAGGCCTTTGGTACATAGACATTTGATATGGAGGGTTTGGAAATGGCATGAGAGGTGCATGATGCCAAGGAACTTGGTGCAGAGGTGTTTCGTATTGAGGAGCTTGCATGGTGGGATAGTGCGGGTGTAAAGTAAGATGTTGAGGTTTAGGAGCATATGCATGGTGTTTGCGGAGGATATGGGTGATTTGGAAAGTAGATGTTTTTAGAAGCATTTGAATGGAGCTCGGTTGACTTTGAGAGGTAGAGTAATCCGGAGGAAGATTATTTTGGAGAGTGAATGTTCGTCTCCAAAGTTGGGTTGGCAGAGAGTAAAAACTTTGCCCACTCACGCATGTCCAACAACTCTTCTTCTAACTTCTTTATTTTCTGCTTAAGGTTTGATACCAACTTGTCTGAAAGACACTTTTTCAATAGTTTTGCACATAACCTTAGCATTAGTCCCTTTCACTTTTTCCTTTGCAATTCTCAGTCGGAAGAGGAGGACATGACCTTTGATCGCGTGTGATAAACCATGGTCTACAGATCAACCATTGGGAAAGGGTAAAATAAATAAAAGCAAAATAAAACCCAAGTTAGAACATTGCATAAATTGAGATATCAAACACGTTATTTAAGATAAACGACCTAAATGCACGGAACCTCATTGAGCCAGAGGTAGGCCTAAGCGACACATAAGTGATGCATAATAATTAATTCAAGCCTTGTTTGCCAATTTGGAGTTTAGAGTTAGACAATAAAACGACTTTCAATTATTGAAATAATTTCTATTTATTACATCAATCTAAAGATAACTAAAGGGCTAGGGATAACATATGGGGAATAAAAAAAACAAAGAAAAAAAAACTTTAATTATGCTGCTCTCCAATGTTAGGCACAATTTGCTTCCTCATTTCTGGGATAATGTCATAATCGGCGTTGAGGAGGTTGCTAGCCCATCTTCTCTCTGCCTTGATTAAGTGACATCTGACTCTACGGAGATCAAAGCAGTGAGGCCGCCTAACGGTGTGAGGGTGAGCCATGACTCTGCAAACAAAGTAACAAACGACTTCTAAACTCCATTTTGACAATGTTGGCTTGATTTAATTATCATGATCACGTTGACACATAAATATGCAATTTGTCTAAGGGTGTTGGGGCCCTTTAGACGATAGGGTGGCTACTAAGTATGTGGATTGACACCAAGGGTCGAGCCACCTAGGGTTTATGCAGCATGTATGACTTAAACAGGACTTCTAAGAGTTGGCTTGACACGGACTTGAAAGGGATTCTATGCGAGAGGCTCGTGGCTTCGCGGTAGTAAAACTATCCACTACGTCCACGCATATGCCGACTCTCTATAATGGGTATTTGAATAAGATTGGAGTAGTTGTGAGAGGTGCAAAGGCACAACATCACGAGAACAAAATAAGAAAAAGGAAGAGGGTCCCAATTGGGGGAAGTATGAGCGGGATGCCAATTATCAAAGCAGTAAACATTTAGCATTTAAATTGGAAAACGGTAACATATAGGCAGTTTATAAACAATAAATAAATAAGCATGAATAAAGGAAAGTAAACATATAAAGATATGAAAACTACGCAATTAAAGCGAGAGGATACGAGACTAAACATGTAAACAAATAAGGGGAAAGGGAAGAGGTGAAACATGATAATAAACAATTAAGGAAAAGGGAAAGGGAGGAACATGGAGAGGAGACAATAAATAAGGCAACAAAATAAGCTAAACATGGTAAGCACCTAACAAGTAGTGAAATGACAAAAATAAAGTAAACCCCACATAAATAAGCAATTAACACGTAATGGTAAGAACCTAATATCCCCAGCGGAGTCGCCATTCTGTCGCGCCCCATTTTCACAGAAAACGGGTTTTGTGCACGACCTAACAACTCTTTTGGGATTTTGAGTTTGGAGTCGCCACCTAACGAATTAAGGCGCGTTAGGGCACCTATCTGACCTAACTAAGTCTAACTAAGGTCAACGAGCCAGAGATTAGGGTAAGGGTTCAAATTACCTCGAGGGGAAGGTGTTAGGCATCCCTCGAGGTCCACAAGTGTGGGTCCCGGCCGTATCTCATGCAATCTATGTGGGGGTTACAATTAGCAATTAAAGTCACTTCATTTATTAACTTATTTAATCTTGCCAAGTGATAACAAATATAAAACAATTAATACTATTTTATTTATTTAAACATGCAAGGCTAGATGATAGCAATAAATAAACAATCAAATTTGATTTTTATTTAAGCATACGAGACTATGTTATAAGACGAATTTGGCAAAAATTAAGCAATTAGTATGTGCAAAAGTAAAGTTTGAAAATTGACAAGTTTTGAGTATGAATTTTTTTTTATTTTAAAAAAATATTTGTTTCTTTATAGGGATGATGCCACGATATTGTTGATCGTGCTCCTCCACCATAGAAACAATTTTGATTTGAGGTCGGTCTAAAAAAGTTATGTTTTTTGAAAAAAATGATTTAAAAGATTTAGTTCACACGTAGGCACATAAACATTCACATATAAATGCACATAATTTCTTTTGAAATCCATGGGTAGGTGGTACTTCCGGGGACGCGTCGGGTTTAAAAAAAATTGGAACTAGACCTCGTAGTTTCTTTGATTTTCCCGCTAACGATAGGTTAGGAGACAGTACTTGTAATTTATTTAAAAAATAATGTCATAATCAATCCAAAATTTCAAAGGAAGATTGAATGATGACTTTTAAGAAAAATATGTTGCAAAACTTTGTAAGTACTAAAAGCTAATAGAACATTAAGGTGGTAAATTTATTAAATGCAAAGGTTTTAAGACGAAATATATTTAAAGCCAAATAATTTGTTAAATGCATGAAATGATTTTAGTATCATTAAAATCTTAAGAAAATAACATATTGCAAGGAATGCAGAAATCTTCATTTTTATGGATATGTTAAGAGTTTATTTACAAGCCTATAGACATGATTTCTAGGTGTGTCAAAAAGTAACACATATATGCATAATTTTGTAAATTTAAATGTTATGAACAAAATCAAACCTTAGACATGGTTTCTATATGACAAGATGATGCTAAAATTATAACATTATTAAAAACACCTAATCATCCACTAAATTATTATGATTTTTATTTTAACATTAAAAAAAAATTAACGAAATCTAGTTATTATTTTTTAAGACTTATTAACAAAAGCGTCAAGCAAATTGAAAATTGATTAGATTATAATACCTATAAACATTAAATCTAGGTGGTTAAAGACAAACCTATAGGCATGATTTCTAAAAAATTATAACGAACAAATAAGCATATAAATCCCCCTCCCCTAGACGACCCCCAAATAAATTTATTATATGATCTTTAGGGTTACAATTGTTACAACATTCGAATAAATAAAAAAAAAATATATATAGATATACATATACATTCAAACAAATAGATAAATCCTTCTTCAGTTAATCTTCAACTTGAACTTCAAGTATGAAACCTGTCAAAGTAATCAAATAACTACACAAGTAATCACACTTATTAGTCAAGGTGAGACAATGCAATTATTTAATGACGAATTCTACATAAAAAAAAACAGACAATGGTTTACACAAATATGTGAATGTGAAGATAGTATAAATGTTAAGAATACTAACCTGTTAAGCAAAACAAATTGATTCACCTTTTACTTGAACAAAGTAGGAAAATAGTAAAGAAGAACCCTTGAATAATTACCGAAATATTAATGTTGTTAAAGTAGCAAGAGAGCAATGAGAGAAGGGAGAGTGATGAAAGAATTTGTGGTTGAGAGTGAATGAGTGTCTGAATGAATAAAATGAGTCTCTTTATATAGTAGAGGAGGGGGGAACAAATAAGGGAAATAAATATTTCAAGGAATCAACTATAATACAATTTTCCTTATTTTAAAGGATATCCAAATCAGAAAATATTTTAATATATTCCATTACCAAATATAAACAAGTAAGAATAAATTAGTGAATTTAAAAATAAGAAAAAAAAATAAATCAATTAAACTTATTCTTATTTTAAGAGCCAAAACATTTTAATTGACAAAATCATTTAAATTTTAAAACATTTGAAATTCATTAATAATTTTAAAATATTATAATAATATCTACGATAATTTTATAAAGTAGAACATACTAAAATATATAATTTTCAAGCAAAGTCGACTAAAAATTCGAAAATTTAAAATACGTATTTAATCGAATAGTATTTCTAAAAATGTTCAAAGGTCGGTCAAAATTGGGTGTCAACAGTTCCGACACGTAGTTTTAGGGGATCGGAGTGTCACGTTCCGACACGGTAGTAATAAAGAGAAAGAATATTGAATTATGTTAATATACTCGAATTCGAAGAACCTATTTCCAAATGAGTATGGTGTGGAGGCTTGAGTCCTCATAGGTGTGCTTGGTGTTGTTGCCAATGGTTCTTGTACTTGTTGTTGTCACCTGTTAAGTATTGTGGTTGATTTTATATTATTATTCAGTATATATTGCTTTCTATTTTGAGTTGGCCGATGATATATACTCAGTACGGGTTCCTTGTACTGACCCCTACTTGTAATTTTCTTCTTTGTTATTTGTGGAGTGCAGCAAGCGTGCCATCGACTTCGACTCGTCCTCAACTCTAGCCAGTCTCCGCATATCAGATTTCAGGGTGAGCTATTGTTCCTAGCTCGGACTGGATTCTCTCATTCACGTCTTGATGTCCTTGAAGTTCGGACATGGACCATCTCTTTTACTTATTTTAGCTTCTTAAATACTCTTAGATTTAGAAATTTGAGGATAGATGTTCTTGGTGTGATGACTTCCAGATTTTGGGGATAATAATTGATAAACTTTAGAAGCTTATTTATTGGTTATATTAATAAGATTTTGAGTCTTCCGCATTATATTTTGTTCATTATGGTTGAAATGTTGGTAAATGTTGGGGTTTAGATTTGTTGGTTCGCTCACATAGGAGGATAAGTGTGGGTGCCACTCGCGGCTCGTTTTGGGTCGTGACAGGACCCAATGTCAACCTTGACACCCAAATCAGGACAAGAGCTTAACAATCGATCCAAAATCCAACTCGAGACCTGACCTCGACTCTCACATGAGACCACACATTCAAACTAGGAACCTTCCCCGATATCCAACTCGATCCCAACATCGACATCTGACTTTGGAGATGACTTCGAGTCCCTACCCGAACTCGACATTCAAATTGGAATCCAACTCCAACCTCGACACTCAAGTCAGAACATGATTCCGATGACCAATTCAAAATTCAATTCTAAAATCCGACCCAAAGGCTAATTAATCTCGTTATCTGAATCTTGCCACGATAGATTAATCCGGAATCTGACCTCGACAATAGAATAGGGATTTGACTTCCAAATTGACAAAAAATTTTAATGGGGACTCGAGCCTGACTTTCAAATTGGAATCCGACCAAACCTGATTCGAGACATGACTTTCAAATTGAAATTTCAAAAAAAGTTAAAAGTATTTTTTTTTCAATCTCTTTTTTTTTAGAAGAGGATGATAGTAGGTTAGGACAGAGGTGACGTGTAAAAAAATTAAATAATTCAACTGAATTATTTAAAATTTAAGTATTTTTGCAAAAACCAAAATTTCAAAATCTTAGTTTTTCCTGATTTTGGGGTTGGGGTAAAAAATCAACTTTTTTAGAGGGGGAGAGTTGGGATTGGATAAATTAGGTAAGAAGAAATTGTAACTTGAAACTAGAGGAGAATATTAATAAATATTTTAGGAAAATTATTTTTCTTGAATTTAAGAAAACTAAATTTATTTAAAAATTATTTTTTTCAAACACCAGAATATTGGATACCAACCCCACCCTTATTATATTTGAGGTGCAAGTTGCAATCTTAAATATTGATATGGATAGAGTGGATATACATTTTTAGGGCTTACATCATAAAACATACATAAGCCTCTTGTTGTCATCACTCTCACCGTCCAACTTTTTTCCTTATTAAATCATTCTTTAATTTTGTGTTTTCTATTTTACAAGACTTTTTCTTTAATTTTCTTTTAATTTGAGGCGGCTAAACATTTTTGCATCATTATATATATATTCCTTCCGCGTTTGACTCTTTCTAATTAGTGATGCAGTATAATATTGTTTTAAAAAATATATTTTGATTTTATAATCTTCTATGTATATCTAGTTTAATTGATTAGTTATGTATTGTTATATTTACATCTATGAGTTTTTTATTTTTATATTTAATCGATTTAAAAAATATTTTTTTATTCAATTTTTGAGTGACCATGAAAGACCAGATTGAGCAATTAGTAAATGGCTTTTTTAAAATAAAAAATTGTATATAATAGCAAATTAATAATCTAAAAAAAATAGAGTAGCTATGGTTTGATTAAATTGTACTCCATAGCAAACGTTTGCAAGAAATTGTCAGGCTTCTCTCTCCCAAATATCTCGCTCGCTACTCTCCTCCAATCTCTCGCTCGCTTCCTCAATTTTTATACAAACACAAGTGTATAAAAATTATATAGCAGAGAAAATTGTATAATTCCAGATCTCGCTCGCCACTCTCCCAAATCTCGCTCGCCACCCTCGCCTTTCTCACTTATACAAACAGAAGCGAAATGTATAAATTGCGATTCTGTTTGTATAAAGCGTGAGAAAATTGTATATACACATGCAAATACATATATTTTTATCCTATATACTTATAATTATACAATAAAAATACTCCCCTGCCCAGTTTCTTTTGCCTTTCTGTCTTTCTCGTTTTATACAATTTTCAAATTGTATCTAATTTCTCTCTTTTTCGTTTTATACAATTCGATTCAATTATATATTCCTTGTCAAGTCTCTTTTGTCTTTCTCTCTTTCTCATTTTATACAAATCAAATTGTATATAATCGTTCTATATACTTATAATAATACAATTCGTTTTATACACTTCGTTTTTATACAATTTTCTACCCAAGTGTCTTTCTCCTTCTTGTTTTATACACTTCGTTTTATACAATTTATTTCAACTATATATGTATAGCGAATTATACAGTTTCTATGTTTGTTATGGAGCGCAATTATGCAAACTTTGCTATAGCATACAAATATGAATTTTTTATTTGCTATATGTGAAAATTGCCCTTTCTAAAATTGTCTAGTTGATGAGACACTGTTGTACCCCTAAATTTTTGATTTAACTAATTCAATATACTATATACTATGGTATTTTAGGGGATGGGAGAAAGAGGTATAAAAAATATAGTAGGTTGTACATAATACAAATAAATAAAGATCCAAGCTAGCTAGCTAGTGTCCTGACCATATATCTAATGTATATTGAACAAATTAAATAATTATGTCATACAATAGAATTAATAATAGAATAAAAATCCCCATCAACTGTTTTAAATGCGGGCATAAGGCGAGACATTTTATACCATATGAAATGAAAAGTCTCGAGATACGAGCTTAAATCTTATGATTTTATGAGGCGTTATCTCATGTATATTCAATTTCATAATTTTACTAATAAGACGATAAACAAAAATAAGAGCATTAATTATTTTACAAATAATTTTTAATAGATAACCTATAATATACAAAAAAATACTATGCATTTTATTTGAGAAAGGTATAAATGAAGAATAACGTAAAAAAAAAGTATTACAACTACTATTTGAGAAATATCATTATATAATTATAAAAAAAATATTTAAATTAAGCAAAAAATGTTTAAAACTATTTTTTTATAAAAAAAAAAACATCAAGAGCGTAAGTACGTTTTTACGCTCAGGGCTCACGCTCCAAATTCTAGGACTTATGCCCTATGTATTTATGTCCTCAATTTGCACTCGAAATATTTTTGATACGCCCCGTTCCAAGACTCGCTCGGAAGTCACCCCAAAACATTTTTGAAAAACATAGTATCCACTCCTCTATAAGAAAGAGTTCAAATCCATTTTTGAAAAACATAGTATCCACTCCTCTATAAGAAAGAGTTCAAATTTTGCACACCGTCAATGTACAGAGAAGTTGTATGTATATTCTTCTTCCATCATATACTACTTCATTTCCTATTTTAATTTGCTCTATCCTATGGCAATATGAAATAGAACGAAAGAAGTTAAAGATTAAATAGTTATGTCGTACAATATATTTATACGAGAATATATTCATTTTTATACTAGAAAAGTTTAAATTTTATGCACCATAAGTGTATAAAAAGGTTATGTATATTCATCTTTCTCATATATTACTTTATTTCTCTATTTTAATTTGTTCTATCCTATGGCAAGTAATCATATGAAATATATCAAAAGAAGTTCTGTATATTCAATTAAAAAAAGTTTATAAGTATAATAGAAGCAAGTGCATTAGTTTTTTTAATCATATATAAGAATTTTAGACTTCACGGTAAAACGTGTGCATTATAATGATTTATAATACTAGCGTCCATGCAAAAAAAAAAAATAGTATTCTGACTGGCCACCATCAACGAATTAAATTACCATAATCTAGTTCTTGTTCTACAAGCATGCATTCATTTTGACCACTTCCATGTCCTATATTATACTTAACTACAAAACTTTTCAGGTTTCATCTTATTTATTTCTCGATCACAATTTATGTGATATCTTTTAAATCGAAAGTTAATTAATAAATTTTTAATTGCAACCCTTTCATACATTTTTCAATAATATTTATAATATTATTATGTAATTTTAAAATATATAAATATTATTTTAAGAACATAAAAGTTTCATCCCCAAATCCAAGATAATATATATATATATATATATTATTTTAAGAAAACATAAAAGTTTCATCCCCAAATCCAACATATAAAAGTTTGTGCAAGCTCTTCCTCTACCAAATTGCTTTTTTACTTTTATCTTTATTTTTTCAAACTCATTAAAGATTGACCCTGTTATTTATAATCACGTCGGATACAAATAATATATACTCACTATTGAATGGTAAACAATGGCTAATTATAATCGAAACCATCATGTACTATAAGTCTCTAATTATCATAAGATGAGTTCATGATTTAAACTTTAATTTATAGGTCTAACCTTCAAGTATTGAAATCACTTAAGTTTTAAACTTACGAATTAATTAATACTATTTTAGTGATTGATACATACAAATATTCTCGAAAATTAAAAATACTGAGTTCAGATAAATACTATAAAAAAATGTGAATTATACGTGGATTTTCCTAGGTATTAGTATGAAAGTTTGCAGAAAACTTATTTTCCTGCAAATTTTCATACTAATTCCCAGGAAAATCTCCATGTAATTCACAGCTTTTTTGTAGTGAAATACTTTCCGAGATAATTTATCTCATGTTCTACTCCTACTCCCTCTCTTTTTGAAGTCTAAAACACTCAAGTCAACTCCTCTGTTAAAGAATTATTATAGTATTATTAAAGGACAAACCAATGAAAGTAGTACCCTCTTTCTAGGAAATAAAGACTTATGTTACAACAAGTGGAAAAATTTGGTGTATATATATATAAGCCTCAATTATTTTGCCAATAGAATGTTGAAACCATATTGAATTGTGTTTGAAAGTAGTACTATTAATATGGAAGATATTATTATAATTAAGAAAGGGGCATGGTCTCCTGAAGAAGACCAAAAATTGAAAGATTATGTTATGAGATTTGGCATTTGGAATTGGAATCTCATGCCCAAATTTGCAGGTACAACTCACTATACTAATACAAATTTTTTCTTTCTTTCTTTTTTTTAATGTTAAGTTAATATATTATCTTACGGATGAATCATGCATGGTTTAGGTCTTTCAAGAACAGGAAAGAGTTGTAGACTTCGATGGATGAATTATCTCCGCCCTGATGTTAAGAGAGGACCTTTTAGCATGGAAGAAAGAGAAAGAGTCATCAAAATGTATCAGCAACTTGGAAATAGGTGAGAGAATTTATATTAAAAACAATCTTTTTAAGTTTATTTAATAAATTGTACGTATATGTAAATCCAGATGGGCAGCTATCGCTGGAAAATTGCCTGGAAGAACAGATAACGAAGTTAAAAACTTCTTTCACACACATCTAAAGAAGAATCTTGGACAGATAAATAACATTGATGCCCCTGTGAAGTGTAGGAGGGTAAAAACACAGAAGAAAAAGAAACCCAAATTATTTGTGGATATTTCTGAATCATTGAGTATCATGAACACTAACTTGATCATATCATCACCAACAATTGGCAGTTCTTCTTCGATATCGAGCATTATTACATTCGATCAAAATGAAAAGATTGACATGGAAAAGACGGTTATCTTGGAGAGCAATCCAGCTACAACGACGACTCATAATCATTATCAATCATCGTCACATAGTAATATTGATTGCTTCGTTGACACAACTTCATTCTGGCTTCATCTACTTAACGATGCCAATCATCTTATTTTATGAAGAATAATGTTATGAAAACTCCTAATCCAAAGTAGAGATGGATAATTTAATTAATGAGATGAAATTATTTTACCTTATTATCAAATGTCCAAAAGGAATTTTAATTATGTGAGATTCGAGTTGCTTCTTAATTTTGATCTACCATAAGGTTCATTCCATTCGTCTCCTCTTTAATCGAGTTTCAAGTGTGTATAGGTAACTTTTCACAACATTTTTGCTACTATGTTTTGTACCAAATGGCTTTCATAGATAGGAGAGTTAATATATCATGAAGACAAGGACTCTAGTATGATTTGTCGTGTATATATTATATAATCCATCTATTGATACCACACGATAAATTATGAGCTATACATAATATGTGTTTCTAATGAAATGTGTTGATGGATTCACTATTCACTAGTTGGATAGTTTAGATCATCACTTTAATATTTCTTCCTTTTCATTTCATGTATCTGAATTTAAAGAGTTTTTGGAAGTAAGAATTTTCATTACATTTTCTCTACTTTTCAATTTTTAAACTCTAGAAGGGAGTAATATACTGTCATGATTTTAAATATGTTTATAATTTAAAAATTTTAATCTAAGGAATGTTTTTTTCCTTCTTTTTTAATTTTAACATTTAAGATTACAAAATTAAATTACTTTTTTTTTTGGTTTTCCACCAAATTAGTACTTTCCACTCTTCATCACAAACCGTGTTATCGATTAGGGAAATTAAAAGTCTTTTTTATCATCTTAAACTCCATCTCAAATTAAAATTAGATAAATAAATTGAAATAGAAGGAGTAACATAAGTTCCATATTTTTTTATTTTTTTTTTATCTTGGAAGTTTCATAATGTCCCTTTTTACAAAGCATTGTTATGACATTGATGATATCAATACCATGATCTTTTAAGCAATTAATTAAGTACCACTTCCTAGTATGTTTGCTAGTAATTTTTTTAACCAAAAGTATATTATAATTAAAGTAAAAGAAGAACTTTAAAGAATAGATATTTTCCAATTTCCCATATGAAAGAGACGACGAACAACAAAAAGAAATCTAATTATGGGTGTGTTACGGAGCCTAAAGGGTAAAAAATATTAACAAAAATTCCAAAATGTTATATAAAATTTTAGATTAATCAAAACGGAAAAATCGCTGCATCAACAGCGATTTACTTCCCCGGAAAAACAAAATCGCTGCAGAGGCAGCGATTTCGCAAAATGTGAATTTTTTTTAGAAAAAATGAAATGGCTACCTAGGCAGCGATTTTATTTTTTTTTTTTAAAAGTCGCTGCCTAGGCAGCGATTTATAATTTTTAATTTTTTTAAATAAGAAAAATCGCTGCCTAAGCAGCGATTTAAAAAAAAAAATTGAAATATGGAAGTCCCTGCCAAGGCAGCGACTTTTATAAATTTTTTTTTTTTGAAATGTGCAAGTCGCTGCCCAGGCAGCGACTTTTATAATTTTTTTTTTTAATTTTTAAATTTTTTTCTTAAAAAAATATGGAAACAATATGGATTTTTTTAAAAAAAAAAAATTTAAAGCAGCAATTTTATAAAATAAAAAAAAATTATAATATTTTTTTATAAAATCGCTGCTTTAAATTTTATTTTTTTTAAAAAAATTATTTTTGGAAAATTGCAGCTATTTCCATATTTAAAAAGATAATTATAAATTTGCTGAGCGATTTACATATTTTAAAAAAAATTATAAATCGCTGCGTAGGCAGTGATTTAAAAAAATTATAATTTTTTTTTAAAAAAAAAAAACCGCTGCCTAGGCAGCGATTTATTAATTTTATAAAAAAAAAAATTAAAAAAAAATGTTAAAAAGTTTTTTTAAAAAAATTTATAGAAGTCGCTGCCTGGGCAGCGACTTCCACATTTCAATTTTTTTAAAAAAAAAATCGCTGCCTAGGCAGCGATTTTCCTTATTTTAAAAAAAAAAAAAAATTATAAATCGCTGCCTAGGCAGCGATTTTAAAAAAAATAAATTAAAAATCGCTGCCTAGGTAGCGATTTCATTTTTTTTAAAAAAAAATTCACATTTTGCAAAATCGCTGCCTTTGCAGCGATTTTGCTTTTTTTGGTGGAGTAAATCACTGTTGATGCAGTAATTTTGCCGTTTTTGGTTTATATAAAATTTTATATACCGTTTTGAAATTTTTGTTAATATTTTGTACCCTTTAAATTTCGAACTCAACAAATACTAGGCAGCAATATTTTAGTTTGCTGTTTGGATTTGTGCACTTTTGGGGGGGGATTTTGAGAAAAAAAAATACAAAATATAAGCTAATCTGTACTAAAATGAATACATAATAGGAAGAGAGAGGCGAATGAGATCAAAAGAGCGAGAAGGGAGGATTGTATTTTGTATTTATTTTGCATTGTATTTTATATTTATTAATGCACAACCTATTTGTATCTATATCAATTGTATTCAGAATACAACAAATACAAATGTGTTCATCTCCTCTTTATTGGGATATAATCTATATATAAATATAAATGAGGATCATAGAGGAGGTGATGTGGCACCTCTCTATGACCTCCATTCATTTTTCTTATTTTTCTTCTTTTACTTGATATTTTTTCTTAATTTTTTTAATTATTTTTTTTTATAAATTTATACCTCTTTAATTATATAAATTCTATTCTTAAATTAGTATTAATAATATTCATAACCCTCAAACCTTTCATATTCATAACCTCTTAAACCTTTCATATTCATAACTTCTAATTATTTAATGTGAAAGGTTACATTAACACTATAAAATTACACTAAAATTGTGTGTTATTTTGTAGTCATCTTTGGGTAGAGAATTAGTGGAAGGAATGCTACAATATTTGTAAGCTTTGAGGTGCATTGTTCTTTTAAATATTATTTCATATATTACTTTTAATTAGCATGTAAGGCTAATATGTCATCATATTTTTATTTCTTCTAGATAAATTATTTTGTTTTGCTATCTTTGAGATTTATTTTATGACTAATAATGTATTTGTTATTATTTTTCTTGACTCTTGTATATAGGATGAAATGATAACATCAAGCAATGAAGATTAATGGATTTTGAGTTATATATATTGATTATTTGTCCAAAATGATTATGTAGCAGAATTTATGATTAAATGTAATTTTTCTTATCCTTTATGAGATGTAATATTTTAATTTGTTAACTTTGAGATTCATTTTAAGACTAATAATTTATTTGTTATTATTTTTCTTGACTCTTATATATAGGATGAAATGAAAACATTAAGAGATGGAGATTAATAAATTTTGAGCTATATAGTGATTATTCTTTATTTTTTTAGGTCCTTAAGAAGTAATGTTTCTATTATATTATTTCTTTTTTAATTATTTATGTTTTGTCAAAAATGATTATATGTGTTTAAATGTAATTTTCTCCTTATTCTTTATCTTTTTTTTTTTTATTTTGGTAGATAATTTTTTAACTTATTTAATCAGATTTTCCGATTATAAAAGATATATCTATAATGAAAATGGTTAGACATTCTTGCATAATTTGAGTTTACAAGGAAAAATAATTTGATATGTCTAATATAATTACAACTCTTTCTTTGTTGAATCATATATTAATATTATTTGTTTATGTTCATGAAGATAGAAATCTGAGTTTTTTTTAAAAAAAAACATCTAATTTATTCTCCTTAGACCTCTATATGATTTATAGATAATTTAACTATATATAATGATAACACTCTTCAAAATAATTATTTGTTTAGGTAAATTCATCTCTCACTTTTTTTATTGATGATATTAGTTTATTGTGTTTGTGACTTATAATATTTTAAAACATAGAAGTAGAAATCGATATGCTACTTAAAAAAATATGTGAACATATACTTTCATAATCCGGTGAAAAAAATTTTATTAACAAAAATGATAAATCATAAAAATGTAAAGTTAATTTATTATTTTTAACATACACATGATTTTATCAAAAATAAATCATTTATTAATATGTAAAATTACAATTCTTAAATTTTTCATTTTTGTTGTTTTTCTTAGAATATTTCAAGTTGTTTATTAATAAGTCTTTATATTTTCATGTTTGTTATTTTTCGGGAGTTCTAAAGTTATTTCAAAATTATGATTAATTTATAATTTTAAAAATTTAGTTGCTTTCCTACCTATCTATTTACTTATAACAAAATATTTGTCTCAATAACTCTAATTTGTTTGTTTTTCATTTTCTATAATTAATATTCTTTATTAGTGTAATAATGTACAAATATTACTCTTATTATGTTACAAAAGTTCAAAGTCATATTACCTCTTAATTACTGTGACTTTTTATTCTTAGGAATTTATTATGTTAAATGTAATATTTATTTAAAATGTGAAAAATATTTTTTAATATTTTGTGTATAAGCCAAATAAAATTAAAAGAAATAGGAATTGTGTATGTGTCATTTTTTTGAATCTTTTTTTCGTAGTTAATTCTCTCTTTTGTTCTCTTTTATGTTATTTTTAAATTTTATATTTTTTTTTCAATATAAGTTGTCCCAAAAATAATTGGATATCTAAACCTAAGTATAATGATGATAATAATAATAATATAGTAATAATAATAATAATAATAAGTATGAAATTTAACTAATTAATATTTTTAAACTTTTCTTTATTTAAAATTTAATTATTAAAAAGTCGTTAATATAAATATTAAATTAATGTAATATTGTAAAATAAAAATAATTAAAACATGTGATGATTGGGTCATGACGAGGACAAGTAATAGTAATTGTGGATAATGATTTATAATAGTGTTGGCTAACTATATAGTCATGAATACTGACTATTAATAGTAATCCGAGTTATACATTGCCGAAAAATTATACTAAGAATATAATTTATAAAATTACAAATAAGTATAAAAGAACGATTAGATGTAAAGTTTACATAAATATATATAAATTATACCAAGAAAATATCAAATAAAAAAGAAAAAATTGATCACAAGTTCACATTTAAGTAGTTCTAATATCACCCAATTCTTATTACCTTCCCTTTTTCTCTATAAAATTTATTTTTAATATTTAACTTTTCGAAGTTCACATATATTGATTTCTTAATAAATTTCATATTTAATCTAAATATTTTTTTATAGTTTCTCTTCTATAAAATTATGTGATTAAAAAAAATTCTTTTTATTAAAGTAATTATTGATATTAATATGTAATTTTATTTTAATCTTTTTCATAACCGCGCGAAGCGCGGCTAAGTACACTAATTAATACATAATATTGACATATAAGATGAATGCATATTATATTCGTATAAACACAAATACAATTAGTGCAAAATTATACCTATAATTCTTCGAATACAATTGATATAACATATAAAAGTTTCACATATGTTTGATTAAGATACAATTAAAAAATACATTTGAATAAATTTTCTCTTATTGTCAGAGAGAGGGGGGGAGGGAGGGGGGGGGGGAAGAGAGAGAGGGAGGAAGAGAGGCAAGGAAGAGACTCAGAGAGTTTGCTATAAAAATAAAATATAATGTCTTTTGTAATCTTTTGAAATTATAGTTATTTTTCATAAATGTGTTTGCATTTTTGTCATATTCTATAATTTTCTCAAAAAAGATTATGTGTTTTACTTTTTATTTTAATGTTTAGTATGTGAGCTAAAAATATTTATAATAATTTGATAAATATTACTAAACATAAGCTAAAACACCTTATAGTGTTTGTCTAAATTGTAAATAAATAATTTCAGAATAATTATATTTCCTACTTAGTACTTATAATGTACCACAACATAAGAAATAGAGTAATTGTGACTTGTCCCCATAATGTATGTATTTCTTTGTGACTTACGCTTTATCCTATTATTTTTAATAATTTGCATCGTAATCTCCTGAGTTCTTCACGAAATCATAAAAAAAATCTCCCTTTTCAATTATTTACAAGGAGTAAAATAGAATATTACATTTTAAAAAATATATATAAAAAGTGATTTAAATTAAAAATACAAACAATAGTAAATACTAGTCATTTGCTGCTTCTTTTTCATTAAAATGAAAGAAACAATCATTCATTCGTGAACAAAATCGAATTGTAAAGTAAAAGTTGAGTCAAATCAGAAGAAAAAAAAATCAACAATGATTTAGTGTTGAAAAAAATGCAATTATACTTTGAGTTAATTTGATTTTAACTGGAAAGAGTCAATAAGTAACAAAATTAATCTAACATTATCTATATAATTATTAAAAATTGTTTTATACATAATTTATTTTTTGTTCTAATACAATTTACATATTTTATCTTTGACTTTTTCATAAGTTTTATGTTTTATAACAATTTGTTAAGTTTTCTATTTTATCCTTGTAAATAATTGAAAATATGAGATTTTTTTATAATTTTGTAAAGAACTAAGAAAATTAGGACGTAAATCATTAAAATTAATAGGATAAGGTGTAAATCACAAAAGAGCATATATATTAAAATACAATTTACATATTTTATCTTTAACTTTTTCATAAGTTTTATGTTTTATAACAATTTGTTAAGTTTTCTATTTTATCCTTGTAAATAATTGAAAATATGAGATTTTTTTATAATTTTGTAAAGAACTAAGAAAATTAGGGCGTAAATTATTAAAATTAATAGGATAAGGTGTAAATCACAAAAGAGCATATATATTAGGGGTGCAAATCGCACCCTAAAGTCGCTTAGTTATTGGGTTAGCACTATGTTGAATATTAACTATATATAAATTAAACTATAATATTAATTACGTAGAAACTAGACTATTATGTTAATATTTAATTATAATTTTAACTATATTCTAGGTGTAAGTTGCAACCTTAAATATTTATGTGGATAAACATTTGGAGGGCTTACATCATAAAACATACATAAGCCACTTGTGGGGTCACGACTCTCACCGTCCAACTTTTTTCCTTATTAAATCATTCTTTTAACTTTGTGTTTTTCTATTTTACAAGACCTTTTGTTTAATTTTATTTTAATTTGAGGTGGCTAAGTATTTTTGCATCATTATATTCCTTCCACGTTTGACTCTGTCTAATTAATGATGGAGTATAAATGAGTATTATTTTAAGAAACATATACCCCATTTTCTTGTTAGAAGAGAATCTATCAAAGATTTGCTTTTGTATTTTAAAAATAAATAAATTTAAACTTAATAATGTTATTTTATATGAGAGAATTTCTTTTTCTTGCCTATAGGAGAGTTGAAAATATATATTTTATATTCAATCAAAAAATTGAAAGAAAATTTTGTACGTAAACTTGTAATTTATCGAAGATAGCTATAATCGTTCAGGCTGTATATCCTCGAACCTAGAAATAGAAAGCAAGCCAAATTTTATGTCTTGTCTGAGTAAACGATTGGTCAATGGAAATGCTCCCTCAGTCCTTATTTAGTTGTTCACTTTAGAAATGACATACATATTAAGATAACAATAATTAATATAATGAAGTTACAATTTTATCCTTATTAATTATGTTTTCAAAATGATGAATTAAAATTTGGAAATTTTCAAGAAGTTTAAATGAGGGTATAATAGAATTTTTTTTTATCCTTTCTTGATTTGGCAAAATGAATAAATAAATAAAAACAGTTAAATAAGGAAATATGGACAAGTAAATAATCAACGAGGGAGTATAAATTGCCTAGTTGATGGGACAAACGTGGGACAATGTGTTGTACTCTAAATTTGATTTAACTAATTCAATATACTATATAATAGAGGATGGGAGAAACAGGTATAAAAAAATATAATAAGGTTGTAAATAATACAGATAAATAAATAATTAAATATCCAAGCTAAGCTAGTGTACATCTAAAACCTGACCATACATCTAATGTTATATTGAACAAATTTGAATAATTAAATAATTGTGCCATACAGTATAAGACGACAATATATCCACGCATATAATGAATATTAAACAAATTTGATAAATTAAATAATTGTCATACTATATAATATGAGAATATATCCACTCACATATGAGAAAAAATAGGAATATATACGTTGTTTCTATTTTGCTAGTAATATAATGTTTTCTTTATTTCCGCGTAGAGCTGTGGAACAATAAAATATCACTATTTAAACACTTATTTCTATAAATATTTTGATTGAATAAGTAAAAAAAAAATAAAAAATAGCAATATCATATAAAAAAAAATAAACTTTTTTTTTCATTATCTCAGTTAAAATTAAATTTTTGCTATGTATTTTTTTAATGAGTTAATTAATAAAAAATAAATAGAAAAATCATGATCTATAACACAATATTTTCACTAATTCACACCGATTTTTTTAATAGTATATCTTCATTTCCTATTTTAATTTGCTCTATCCTATGGCAAGTAATTATTGGATTAGATCAAAAGAAGTTATGTATATACAATTAAAAAAAAACCTTATATAATATAAGCAAGTGGATTGATTTCTTTTTGGATAATAATATTTTTTTATAAAACGTGCATATGTGCATCATAATAAGGTACTGGCGTTCATGCAAAAAATAATATTCTGACCAGCCAGCATCAACAAATTATAAATATCATTTATTATGTGTACGTATTTATAAATATCTTTTACGTAATTTTTAAATATATAAATATTATTTCAAACAATGTAAAATTTTTATTTTTCAAATTTATGATAAAAAAAAAAAAAAGATGTAAATATTTCAATTTTTCAATGTATAAAAGACAGTTGTCTAAGCATTATCTGTGATTTTTTCAAACTCATTAAAACTTGATCATGTTATTTATTTAATCACGTCGATACCGAAAATATACACTCAATATTGAATGGTAAACAAAACGGCTAATCGAAATCTATCATGTGCCATGGATAGATATGAATTCTTGATTTAAACTTAATTTTATAGGTCTAACTAAAGGTGTATATGACTGGGTTAATTTGGGTTTTTTAAGTATCAAATCAAATTAATTGTGTTGGATTTTTAAATTTATAAACCAAACCAAACCAAATCAAAAAAATTTGAGTTTATCAATTTCGTGTTTTTTCAGGGCTTTTGGATTTTTCCGGTAAAGTATTCATATAAACATATAATTTACTTATACTTTACACATTTCTTTAGTCCTATCATAATGCAACTATTTAAGTTGCTTTTTAAGAAAACAACACAAAATATGAAGTGATTAATGACACAAAAATATCCAATAAAAGTAATAATGAAATCGCGTAAAACAAATATTGCAAATTAATACGTCATAATGAAATTGATCATAATTTAAAAATACTAAATCATGCTAAAATAAGTTTAATAAGTATTAGTTACATGACTAAATATTGAAAGAAAGTAAAATTAGATTATGTATTTTAATTGTGTAAACCCCTATGTAAAACTAAAAAATAAATATTCAATATTATTCTTATTTTTAATGTTGAATTGATTTTCTCCTTTTGCATTACTATTAATTTGATTTTGGTTTAACCTTTATTATAATTATCAACATGTATGGACTAGAATCTTTATTGGACCATTAAGAATTCCAAACTTTCAAATGAAAAATAAATATATTAAAAGATAAAAACTATGAAAAAGTATAAGAAATATTTAAAATATATCAAAGTAAATATTTTTACGTATAAAATAAAAAATTTAAGATTATATATATAATGTCGGGTTGGTTCGGTCTCGGGTTATATTTTTTTTAGTTGAAACCAAACCAATCCAAATATAGTTGGATTTTTTTCCAACACGAAATTAAACCAAGTCAAACCAAACCAGTAGTCATTTTTTTCAGTTTGACTCGATTTATGATTTAATTCAATTTTCGGTTGATTTTGTGCACCGTAGGTCTAGTCTTTTAAGTATTGAGTTCACTATAGTTATTTTTGTTGGTGTCATACCACACTAACAATTTTAAACTTATGAATTTTAACTATACTATTTGTTGCTATTTTAGTTATTAATTAACATATAGATATTTTCCATCTACTGATCATGAGTAGTATTGATTCCTTCGATCAATTTGTTGACACAAACTTCATTTTGGCTTTATCTATTTTATGATGCCAATCGTATTATTTTATGAAATAACACAACAAGAAGATTATACTATAGTTAATTATGAAATGTCTAATGTTCAGTTATATCATGAGATCTCTAGCTACCCCTAATCCAAAGTAGAGATGGATGCTACAGTATATGAATTGGCTTTCATAGCTACGAGTTAATATATCAATCATGACAAGGACTTTAGTATGAATTTATGTGTATATTATTTAATCTATCTATTGATACGATCGATCACGACGAATTATGAGCTATATAATATTTTTTGGTCTCAACTTATATGGCATAGTTCAGATTTTAAGAGTTAAATAGGTTTAGTTTGACCGTAAATTTTGACATGAAATTTTCAAATTTTTTAAAATAAAATTTATATATTTAAAAACTACATAAAAATATATAAGTGACCATACTTAAAAATATTTAAAAGATATATAAAAATATGATAAAAATAAATTTATTTAAATATTAAAATCTGATATAAATTAAAACGGAGGAAATATGTGTTCTAATAAAATGTCTTGATTGAGTCTCAATTCCTTTTCATCTTATATGTCTTCATTTAATTGTACGAAGAGCTTTTGAAAGTTATTGTATACTTAAACACTCTGGAGGTGTGTAAATTGTAATGTACCATAATGATCTTAAACATGATAGGTTTGTAATTAAAAAATTAGTGAAGACAAATAATAGTATTCTCCTTGTTTCAGTTAGTTGTTTAATTACCTTCTTCTTTAGTCTATTTAATTTATTTATTTATTGATAATTTTTTTAATTTAATTTTATATGATATGATAACAAAAATTGAAAGACTATTTTTTTTAGTTTTTCAAATGGTATTCGATACTTGTATTGGCCTGGCTAAATCCCTATTTTTCACTCTCCACCCCAACCCTTGCGGATGATTAGAGTGTATTTTGTTTCATTGTACAAATTTTTAGTTTTAGACTATAAAATTTAAAGTTTTTTTTTACTTTTCTAAACTTTATGTCAAATAAAAATGTAACGACCTGTTTAGTCGTTTGAGCAGCAGATTGTAATACGGGGAAAACTGGCTGAGACGACGTGTGTCCCGACGGACCGTCGTGGTCACGACGGCCCGTCGAGGAGGTGTCGTTCCAGGATACTTAGAATTCTGAAATTGGGTACTGAAAATCGACTCTCTGTAAATTGTGACGGACCTGCAGGACGTGCCGTCACATACACGACGAACCGTCGTGAGTTCCGTTGCAAAACACTTCAACTTTTGAGAATTTGGCGCAAGAAACGAGTTTCTGACCGTCAGGACGGAGGTGCAGGACGGACCGTCACAAGGGTGACGGGCCGTCACAGACCACCTGGAAATTGGGAGGTGGCGACGGCCATAGTGACGGACCGTCGCAGGCACGACGGCCCGTCACAGGCTGCGAAATCCCAGGAAGTTTAGGATTTCTCCACACGTTTTAAGGGTCGTTTTTGACTATTCTTTCCTTAATTATAAAGATTGAGGGTTAACATTAATAAGTCTAATTACTTAGGGGTTAAAAGGGGTAACCTTAAGTTAATTAGTGGGGTGTATTGTCCTTTTTCACACTTAATTATTTGATTAATTAGGGTAAAAGAAAGAGGGTTTGAACATAAGAAAACAAAAGAGAAAGAACAAGAAAGAGAGAGAGGGCAGTCGATCAAAGGGGAGAAAACAAGCTTGGAAATTTCTTGCTTGATCACTAGTCTTCGGTGGAGGTAGGTTATGGTTTATTTTACGATATTCGTAGTGAACTCTTAATAGTGAATAATATGTGTTGATGATATTGTAAACCTGTCTATATGCTTATTGTATGCTTGTATGAATATGATCATGTGATTTTGATGAAACAAGCATGATGAAAACCATTGAATCCCAAATCTTGAAAGAAACTTTAATCTATGATATTAATGACGATGCCTTGGTATAAAAGAAGGCTTGACGAATTAAAGTAATGGGATTGATGATGCCTTAGTATAGAGAAGGCTGGACGAATGGATAGAATGAATGTAGTGGATCGGAGTGTCACGTTCCGACACATAGTATTAGTGGATCGGAGTGTCACGTTCCGACACATAGTATTAGTGGATCGGAGTGTCACGTTCCGACACATAGTATTAGTGGGACGGGTGTCACGAACCGACACGTAGATATAGGGGATCGAAGTGTCACGTTCCGACACATATAGGGGATCGGAGTGTCACGTACCGACACATATAGGGGATCGGAGTGTCACGTTCCGACACATAGTGGTAGGGGATCGGAGTGTCACGTACCGACACAAGAGGAAGAAAGATAATGAATCTTGAAAGATGTTAATCTACTCAACATAATGAACTTATTTCCCCAAATGAGTGTGGTATTGAGGCTTGAGCCCTCATTGATGAACTTGATGGTATTTATTGACGATTATAATATTTGTTGTTGCTACATGTTGAGTTTATAGTTGATTTATAATATTACTTGATATATATTATCTTCTATTTTGAGTTGGCCGATGATATCTACTCAGTACGTGTGGTTGTACTGACCCCCTACTTTTATGTTTTTCCCTTTGTTATTTGTGTTATGCAGCAAACGCTCCGTCAACTTCAACACAACAGTAATTCGGGCCAGATTTCGTCATACCGGATCTCAGGGTGAGCTAACGCTTCTAGCTTGGACTGGATCTTCTTCTATAAGTCTTGATGCCTTGACTTCCGGCATGGACTAGTTCCTTATGTATTTTTAGCTTCTTAGACATTCTTAGATAGTTTAGCTTAGTAATTTGATCATAGATGTTCTTGTGATGATGACTTCCAGATTTTGGGAATATTAATAATAGTTTTGAGTTGTTTTATTAATGAGTTTAAGTCTTCCGCATTTCTTTGTTTGATATTGTATTAAAATGTTAAAGGTTAGATTGGTTGGTTCGCTCACATAGGAGGGTAAATGTGGGTGCCAGTCGCGTCCCCGATTTGGGTCGTGACCACGACGGTCCGTCGGGACACACGTCGTCTCAGCCAGTTTTCCCCGTATTACAATCTGCTGCTCAAACGACTAAACAGGTCGTTACAAATCAAACAAATTAATTAAAAGATAGGAAGTAGTAATTTTTTGAAATAAAACAAACTAAAGTAAGACATATAAATTAAAACATAAAAGTGTTTAAATTTTGGGCATGGAGCATATTTATTTATATGAAATGTGTCACTAGATCATTCCCCAGCACTTAAGGAAGAAATAAAATTGAAGATAAATGGAATAAGAAGCTCTGATAGGAAAGTTCCAAGCATGTTTGCTAATATGATGGTCAAATAATCATATTTTTAAACTAAAAGTTACTCTAATTAAAGTAAAGGCAAAAACTTAAACAATAGAACAAATAAAGCAATTTTTTTTATTAAAGAGAAATTTGAAATTTTAATATAATTATATTATCAATCTTAATCAATGCTTTAGAATAGGTTGAGTGGACATTTGTTTCGTATGAATGAGACGACAAACAACACAAATAAATCTAACTATTTGGGTGTATTCGATACAAACAAAATGTTATCCAGAAAAATAATTGTGTTTTTTTTTTATTTGTGCTTGGTTTGTCAGCTAAGAATATTATCTCATAGTAGGGGTAGCAGGGTGGTAGGCATGGGTTTTAAAGTGAAAATAAAGATGAAGTGTGTTGAATAACGAAAAAAAATATACAGTAATTATTACAATATAAATTATTATTTGTGAAATTTTTAGCTTATTTTCTCTACTTTCACCGAAAAAAGTAATTTTTCTCATTTTAAAAAGATAAAATCAAACACATCAACACATCCTATATTAGTACGGATATTATGAATAAACTTCTAAGTTCTAACTATATAAGTTCAATATTTTTTTTGGCACAAGTAAATCTTGAAAACATGGATATTATATTAAATAAAGGTATTTTAATTTTACTCGAGGAATAATAGATTTCTATGCTTTATTTTATACCTTTTAAATTAACGAGACATAAAGTTTTAAAAAATAAAAATGATTTTTAAATTATAAATATGTATAATATACCGAATGTCTTTCAAATTTTATAGCTTTAAAGACTTATAAGATGTTGAAATTGAAAAGTTGCTAATTATAAAAAAAAAATAACATTTTTTTATAAAAAAAGTAAGACATATTAAAACCTTGAAACGATAATTTATTGGATAAGAATTTGAAATTGGTGCATAATTAGTTGGAATTTCAAAATTAAGAATTAAAAATGGAGAAATGTCCTGGTATTTCTTTTGAATAATTTACTAAATCGTATTGGAATGGGAGAGACCATCTATTCCCACTAACTTGATAACTTTATAATTATAAGTCAACAGTTTTATGCAAATTATAATTTATTAATTTAAAGACTTCATAATGACTTCTAGGAAGGCACATTTTGGATTCTCTCAATCTGCATTACAGTCTTTAAATCACTGCTTTTAGCTGCTAAGGTATTGTGTACTTTGCACTACATTAGTTATTTATTGGTATAATACATAAATATATTTTTTAAATTAATTTCGAATTATATTTGTGTCTTTTAATTTTAGTTGTGTACCAATAGACACTTAAATTTGTATAAAGTTGAATAAATAAACACACATGTTCTACATGTCATCCTACATGTCATTTTTTGTCCTACATAGTGTCCTACGTGTATTATGCCATGTAAGATTCATGTGTTTATTTATTTAAAAATTGGATAATTAAAGTGTTGTTTGTACATTATAAAAATTAGAGGTCAAAGTTAAAACTTGAAGTCAACTTTAGAATCCAATATATGTATTATGTCTTATTTATTTCATTAACAAAAAAAACCTTTGAGAAATAGTTATTTCTAGGTAATTAGTCTATTTTCAGAACTGACTATAAAAATATAGTGGTTAGAATTTGAATTTTATAATTGTAAATTCTACGATTGTGCTACGATAGTGACTTCATTTATTAGTAACTGATTACAAAATTTATTTGTTAAATAAAATTTTAATACAAATATAACGTTTGAATTAAAGTTATAGGATACACTTACAATTCCTTCCTAATTTGCTATGGTTGTGTATACGGTATAACACAACACTAGGAGATTCCAACTACTTTATGTGTATATGCCAGTAGTAAGTGTGAAATATAGTAAATTAATATTTTTAAAAAATTAAGTGGAAAAATTCCTCTCACACAAAATAATAATAATGTAATTGGGAAAGTCCTTATAACTCAAAACAATATAATACAAATTACTAAGAATATAAATAGTTGTAACTAAAGCTTAATGAATACATTTGAGATACAATAGTACAGTATATTTTTCCTTTATCGGGAAAAAGGACAGATATATCTTCGAACTATTGTAAATGGTATGCAAATATCATTTGTCATACTTTTGAGACATTGGTGCACCTACCGTCATACTTTTGAAATATTAGTGCCCTTGTTGTCCATAAATTAAAGCATATATGTCCTTCACTATAAAATATTTTTTTATTCTTAATAAAATAATTTATAACAACATAAATTTCTACCATTTATTTTAAATTATAAATTTTTAAAATTTTTAATTCTTTCTTAAATTTAGTACTTAATCAAATTACCTGACATAAAATGTGAGAAGAAAATAATAATTTTCTCAATATTTTATTATATTTTCGTAGAATGCCAGGAAAGGCATTGTCAAACCAGAAATTTGATTCGACGTTAAGAAAATACTATATTTTTAGCCAACTTTGTTTCCACATTATTACTTGATTTGAATTAAAATGTCAAATAAAAACAAAGTCCAAATAAAGCATATGAAAAACAAAAATAAATCCAAATAAAAGCATAATATACCTTTTGTAGTTTAATAATGATCATATTATCGAGGAACAGTACAATTCTCAACATTCTTTTCGTAGGGAGGAAAAATAGATCATTTTGTTTTCCTTTTCTGTTTAAACGATGTGAAATAAATAACAATATATTTTTTTTCACTATTATTTGTTAAATATATTAAAAGTTATTTAAAATTAATTGTTAATTTAAATAATTAAAAAATAATCAGTCTTTTTTTTCTAATTCTGTCCTTAATGTAAAAAAAATTGCTTTTAAAGTTACAATACTATTTTAATGTGAAAAAAGTTATTTTTTACAGTCTTAAGAAAGTACTAATCATTTTAAAAATAATCAATAATAGAATTATATTAGTTAAATTGCATCTTATATTAAATTTTTCTTTATAGATTCTCTTGATCTTATCCTGATAAATAATAGTGAACATAAAAAAAGTATTATACTTACTGATTAAGTGATTAGTAATTACTTTTAGAGGTAAATGTGAGTCACCTCACTGTCATTCCTGTTTTAAAATAAGTATTAATTATTGTAAATAACATATATATATATATACATAGATTAGAGACGATAAAAAAATAATTAAATGAGATAAAGATAAAAAGAAAGAACAAATAAATTCTTTGAGACTTTATACGCATAATAAATTGTTGATGGCCATTTAATTGTCCTGTGCTTTTTAGTTCGGAGTAATTTATCAAAATAAATTCCTAATTTTAAATGCTAACCGCAGTTTTTATTATCAATAATAATTTTGAAAACGTTATTTCTTTTGTTTCTATTTTTTTAATTATTTAATTAATTAGCTTCTGAACATATATACAATGACTACTAATATAATAACTTATACGTATAAATAAAATTACTTTTGTAAAAGAAATTAGAATTTTTTCTTGCTATTACCTGAAAAAGAAATATTAGTATGAAATATTAAACAATATTGGCATGTTGTAATTGTTTACCAGAAAAAAACAGTACAATAAAATTCATATGGGCTCAAAGTACACATGTTAACTTAACTCGTTAAATTTAATTATTATTAGTTAAATATTATGACGATAGTAAACAAAAGATGATATAACGATAATAAAATAAATAATAAAAAAGACTATCATATGAAGCTTTGGAGTATGCGATGATGTAGGTGAGAACGGAATCTGGTATTATTAAATTCAAATTGAAGAACGATTCAACGAAATAAATATTACTCCATAAAACAAAAACCATAGTATTTCTTGAAATTAGAATGAATCATATCAATCCCAGATTAATTAAGATAAGAGAAGTCATTAAGGTCGTTGAATGTAGCTCGTGCTATATAAATATTATAATAGTGTTTATTATAATAATGTTTATTTTAATAATAATAATAATAATGATTGCAACGTTATGATATTCTTTCCTAGGAATATTAGCTGGACCTCACTTGTTTCTTTCTTTGTCAGTTTTTCTTGACTTAATCTTCCCTTTATTTGATTATAATATAATATAATATAATATAATATAATATAATATGATATAATATATTTTTTCTATGTATACGTCAGCAAACTGACATCAGCGTCCGTTGTCATCCTCACAACTATGCTTCTTCTTATATATATTAATATGATATAAATATTTAAAATTTATTTTAAGTGTCAATTTTAAATAATTTATTCTGTTTTTAATTTTTTTTTATTTGAAATAATGTCATATAAATTAAGATAATAAAATAATATTTTATATATTTATTTGACAACCTTTCTGCGAGTTGTTTTTGGTGCCCAGAGAAAATTAGAATTTCTAATTCTTGAGGAGTCCTTCAAGCATTTATGATCAACCATAGCAAGTGGATTAATTAAAAAACAGAAGCAAGTGCATTAGATGTATTACGTATAAGATTATTATTATTATTATTATTATTATTATTATTATTATTATTATTATTTAATGTAATTTTTAACGAAAACGTGTTAGGATCTAACTTTCACGCATATATATAAAAATATAAACTACAAATAGCACCATGGACATCTTTAACTAGATTAGCAAGTGGAAATAGCCATTTTTGTTTGACCACTATCGTATTAAAAATAATTTTTGGAGGTAACTAATACACAGATAACAAATAGGGAGTGATAAAAAATTTATTGATATTAACTAATTTTCATTAAATATAATATTTTTATAAGTTTTATAAATATTAACAGAGTGTAACTATCTTTTAAAATATATATTTAATGATAATTAAATTATTTTTTATGTCAGTGCACATGCATAGTAAAATGATCCAGAATTGTTCATCATCTGATCAAATTGACACATTCTTTCTTTCATTCAATTTTTTTTCTTTCTACTTTTAATAATATTTTAGAAGAGAGTTATTTTTGTGGCAGTAACATATGTGCTTGATGGTATTTAAATTTTTGGTGATATTTTATCATTTCATGATTAGTTGTCATTTCATATTATTTGTTTTTTATTTTATTTTTTTACACTCTTCAGAAAGAATATTTTTACTTATTTACTTTTTAACTCTTTCTAATACTTTCTTTGTTGACTTTTACTTGCTGTATTTTGTTTTCACATATTTATTAAGAAAAATAATAATTGACATAACTATTTTATCTTACTATTCTTAATAATTAATGTTTACTATTAAGTCTTAAAAAATAATTTGAAAAATAAATAATTATCAATATAAAACATTAAAAAAATTTGTTTTTTTATATTAACTATCGAAATTTGAACCTGTTCGATTTATCTATAAGAGATCTAACACTAATCAAGTTATTGGCGTCAATTTACAACTATAGAACTGTAATGAATCTTATTTGAATCAATTGAATTATAATTTAACAAATATTATTTAAATTAATTAAATTATAATTCAAGAACTGTAATTTAAATTAATTTAATTATAATAATTTTTACCACTAATTCATTTTCCATAAGCCCTATGCTTGCCATCGTCTAGTATGTATAGTAAATTAAGTGATATTTTTTCAAGATTTGTAAGGACGCTTATTATAAATTTTGGATAAAGTATACAGCTTGATTAAAAAAAAAACACGACAAAAGTTTTTAAGTGTGGAATATTATTATTTTGACAAATTGATAAGTGGGAAAGCAAGAATTCATTTCCCTTTTCATACTTCAACAGCCAATCTTTAGAAAATTCAACTCTTGCTCCTTCAAAGAATTTTCATAAAATTAAGACTTATATCGTCAGCGTAAGAAATTTTTGTACCATTAGATTATCTCGACATATTATATCAAGTATTCTATCTCGTTTTAAAGATTATATAAGTTACATATACTAAGAATGGTACTTATAACATGTAAATATCTTTGAAATTATAAGAGAAAAGTATTGAAAAACTTCTGAACTTGACGCAAATTATTAGTTTCGTTCTTAAACTATTGACAATGTTATAGATACCCCTCTACTTGACTAAATAAACTAATTAGATACACCCACGATCACCTTTGACATGCTACATGACGTAGCATGTGGTCTCAATTTCTTGTAGGAGCATAGAACTCTTAATAAAAAGTTGAGAAAAGTGTTGAAAATACTCCTAAACTTGATGATAATTTAGGGGTGTATATCACTAGTGTTATAAGATTGGTGATGTATTTAAGTCCACATAATCAAGTGAAGGATATTTTTAAAGATATCATGAATAATCCAAAGATGACAGAGATAAAACTAACCATTCACATCTAGTTTAGAGGTGTTTTCAAATAGATCTTTCAATTTATAAATATATAACTTAAAACACTAGGACCAAATAGAAACAATAATGAAGTAGTGGCAGTGGTTGAGTTCTACAGCTTTCTTGGAAAGAAGGCTTTGATTAAATAATTCCATAATGGTTTAATATAAATTCATGTTTCCACAACAAAGGCCAAAATCTGTACAATTAGTAGTGAACTTGTTTACAATCATGCCAAGAGTACAACTCCATCAGCAGCAAAGTACAAACATGAAGAAGGGGGCATGGTCTCCAGAGGAAGACCAAAAATTGAAATCTTATATCATGAAATTTGGCATTTGGAATTGGAGCCATATGCCTAAATTTGCAGGTTTGTTTTCATTTCAAATATTATGAGATGATCACTCAACTAATAGTTATGTCTCAAAAAGTCACGTTTAATCTCTTCTTGATTCTAAGTTTATCATACAAATTAAACAACTTTGACTTTCTAAGATACTACTATAACTCTGTAACTAATTTAAAGTGAGCATCTGAGAAATCTAACTCGATCTGCAATATTAATAATAACCTTTCATTTTCTAATTACTTACATCAAATAATTAGTGTTTGGACATGTTTAATTAATTATAGGGCTTTCAAGAACGGGGAAAAGTTGTAGACTAAGATGGATGAATTATCTCCGCCCTGATGTTAAGAGAGGACCCTTTACAATGGAAGAAGTCGAAATCGTCATCAAAAGTTATCAAGAACTAGGAAATAGGTGAGACAATTTAAATAAATTTCTAGCTTTTAATTTCGTTTTTCTTAGAATGATTCTAATCTTTATGTATATATTACTATTATGTCTAGATGGTCAGCTATTGCAGGAAGATTACCAGGAAGAACAGATAACGAAATAAAAAATTTCTTCCACACACACTTAAAAAAGCAATTGGGATTGAAAAATGTTGGCTCGATGAAAAAGACTAAAAGAGTGGTAATGAAGAAAGACAAAGATCAAAATGAGATGACGAATATTTATGCGGATAAATCATCAACTAATGTTTGTAATTTTTCATCGGAGGGGATTAATGCGAATATTATTACATGGGAAGAAAATGAAATGAGAGATATTGTTTGTTCTAATAATATAGTTGTGGATGACATGGAAATTAAGGAGCCTGTTATATTGGAGAGCAACCCAGAAATTGAAAAAAATAGTAATGTTGGTTGTCATCTTTGCCAGTTTGAGTATCCTCACCCTTGTACTCTTTCTGGTTTAGACTTTTTTCATCAGTTTGATGTACTCTGGGATGCTCAACATCTTGCTATTTTTGACAACAATTTATGTATACTTTGAATTTATTTGTACTTAGCGCGATTATATAAAATGATAAGTTATGAATAATTTTATTAAGTATCATATAAATAAAGATGTGCTTGCAATATAATCGTTAGGCTTTGAACTTTTATAACAAAGAATAATATATAAATTTTGATACATAATTAATCTTTAGAGTTTTTACTGATATGAGTATGACTCTTTAGGGTAATACAACAGATTATCCATGTGCAAATCGAGATGCGGTCCGGTTCGAGCATATCCAGTTTCATATCCATATCTCGCAGATCCTGATACTTCTATTACATAATACCTATCAGCAGGCTGGGTGTTTGTGGAAGCAGTTAACCAGACTGCAAACATCCACTTCATAGGTTGATCATAATTTAATAATTTACATCTTATTTTTTTGAGTCAAACTAAAATATGCAAATAATAAACATAAAAAATATAAAAACATCAAAAAAAAAACAATGCGATGATTTTCACATAATCTAACAATATCTCTAGAAAAAATAACAACAAAAAAAATTAATGTGTTGATTTCTATAAAATTTGACTATCTTTATTTATACGACTATAATATCCAATATCAATATGAATATTAATCACTTTAGGAATCAGAAAAATAAAAAGTTGTTAATGTAATGAAAATAATTATCATTAATGATTTTTTAGTTTCTTTAACATTTTATTATATATAATTAATCAGTTATAATTTTCCAAAAATAAGAAATTCAAAAGCTATCCTTTTTTTACACATAAAAATAAATTTTTTAAACATTTCTTTTCCTTTATATTCCTCTTATTACCTTTTAATTTTGTAGTCTCTCTCTCTCTCTCTCTCTCTCTATATATATATATATATATATATATATAATATATATATATATATATATATATATATATATATATATATAAAATATATATATAAAATATATATATAAAAACAAAAAAAACTAAACTCCCGTCACTCAAAAAGAAAGATGAAGTTTACAAATTAAAAAGAATAAGTTATAAATAAAGTTATGACAAAAATGACAAATTACAAAAGATAAATTTTTTGAAAATGATTGTGATAGAGATTTATCAGAATTTAAGAAGTGTTTTATTTTTTAATAAATGAAAGAAATTTAGGAGAAGGAAATAAAAGTTTTAAGAAAAATTAACTAATAGTATTTTATTAATGATGAAAAATAAGATATTTTAATTTACTTCAACATTTTACAACATAAATGAAATTAATTGAGAGAAAATTAATGGGGAGAACATGTTTATGGTAATAAAAAACATAATAAATATATATATATATATATAAAAAAAATAATAGAAATAGAAGGTACACTGTTAAATTATGGTAATAAAGATTAGAGCTAAATACATTTTTTTTAGAATATTATAAAAATAGAAGGTAGAAAAAAGAATTCAAATAAAAATAACAAATGGTAGTAATAATAAAGAAAGATGAAAATTGATAAATTGTAATAATGATGAGAAGTTTGATATATTTCTTTTTCTAGATTTCATAGATTAGAGAAAATAAAAAATTAAAATACGTAACAAAATAAATGACTGCAAATTAAACTTAATGTTATAAACAATTTGTATTATAGTGAATGTCTAATTATGTGGAGTCCTTGTAGGATATGGTTAGGAATCCTATTTGGGGACCAAGTAAGGTTTTCCCTATAAATAAAGAGTTTTCCTTCATTGTAAATAAGATTTGTGAAAGATCTATGAATCATGAATGTACTTCAAGAGAAATAAGAAGTCTTTTCTCTTCTCCCTACTTTCTTCTTCTTCTAAATTTATATAGTTTCATAACAAGTTATCAGCACGATTATTCTATTCTTAAAGGATTATTATAGAAGACGAGAAAAGTACAAAAGTGAAAAGAGATCTTGCATAAGTTATGCAATAAGGTTCTTATATATTCAAGGTATGATTTATCTTTACGTTATAATTATTTATGTGACAAATCTGGAGTTACCATCTGGAGTAAGTATTTAAAGTTTTATTCGTTTAATTTAAACTGATGAGAAGAGAATTCCTTAATTTATTTTAATAATTGAATAAGCACAATTTAGTGAAAGATATATTTTCAACCTTTATATGAAGTATGTGATCTATTAAGCTATATTTATTAACTACTAATGTTAATTATAAGAAATCAATAATCTCAATTCTGTGTGTAATTATAATGTACGATCATATTAATGATCATCAAAAGTGATAAAATTAAATTATTTTAAAGGCTTGAGGTTGAGCCCCATTGTGGGTAAGACGATAGATTTAAGTTTTATCGCACCAAAAGAATAAGACGATGGATTTATGTCTAATCGCACAAAGAGGGCAAGACATTGGGTTAAACTTCTGATGCACTATGATGATAAGATATTGGGTTCAAGACCCGTCGATTTATGACCTAAGACACTTTTATATGGGAAAAACATTGAATTTGAGTCTTAGTGCACCATATTGATGATATAATAATGACTAAAGAAAAACTAATGTGTTTTAGATGAAGAGTAATGAAATTTACTGAATTTACTCCATTACAAAAATGAATGTTATAATAGTGCATAATATGTCTGAAAGAAGAAAGTGATTGAATAATGCACATAAATATGGAATGATGTACTAGTTATCATAATTTGATAAGCTCACATGTTTGTGTTCCAATCCTAAAGAATGAGAACTTTTGATAAGTGCTAAATATGGATCCATTCTCTAGAGGGAATGAGGTGTAAGCCATCATGCTAGGCATGAGAAAGATTGCGACCTTGGTCAATGATGTGGTATCACCAAGAATGTCTCTAAGAAAACATGTATGATAGAAAAGTTTCATGTTTTATCTTCAGGCTTGTATTGGATAAGAATTAATGTAATTGAGGCACATTCTATGGTAAATAAGAAATTTACTAATTTCAATACTTTCTTAGTTTGACACGATTGTCTAGGACATCGTTAGTCTATAATGTTTAGACGAATTATGAAAAATTAAAATGGACATCCGTTGAAGAGCCTAAAAATTCTTTTAAATAGTGAGTTTTCTTGTAATGATTGTTAGCAAGACAAGCTAATTGTGACACCATCATAAACGAAAGTTGAGATTGAATTCCCTGCGTTCTAGGAACGTATACAAATATTTGTGGACCTAGTCATCCACCTAGAGGATTGTTTAGACTTAATGGTCCTAATAAATGTTTCTTCTATATGGTCTCATGTGTGCCTATTATTATCTCGCAACTTAATGTTTGCAAAAATGTTGGCACAAATAATATGTTATATGCAAAATTTTCTTCAGACTAGTTCATTCAATGATGAGATCATGACTTACCTAAAGGGTGAAGTAATTGAGAAGAAATAAATCTGAAAATTACTCTTCGAGTAATAAAATTGAAATTTACTCGTATAATAGTAAATCAGAAATTTACTAAAGCAAAAGACACATGACGTAGTAAACTTGGAGTTTACGAGTACTAATAATTTTATTAGTTGGCATGAATAATTTGGTCATCCCAAAGACGTGCATACTAAGTAATGGACATACATTGAATAACTAGAAGATTCGTATTTACGTTGCTTGTTCTCGTGATAAAGTTGATTGGATCAACTAAAGTTGGGACTAAATTCCTAAATTTTGTAAAATATAAAAGGTGAATATGGACACGTTCACCTATCATGTGATATAATTAAAAAAATGCATCAATAAGATAATCACATGTGCGTTTGTTGTCAATTTGCTGTTTGACATTCGCAAAATTGTTTGTGCAAGATAATTGAGCAAAAAACACAACTTTCAGAATATGAAATCAAGATGATTCACCTTGATAATATTGATAAATATATAAGATGATGTGACATTAGATGTCACAATAGTGAATCATTGCTTATGAAAATAAAGTTTCATGTGTTGATCTGAAATATGATATTACATACTAACATAATTGTATGAATCAAACCAACAAATTATGATCAATTTTTCTGTTAATTGGTTTATGGTCAGGGACCAAATAGTTTTCATCTGATAATTTTGATTTGCAATATCTGATTATGAATATACTATGATGCACAAAGATAGATTCTCCAAAAGATTGAGATATATGTTAGTCTATCTAACATAAGGGGGAGATTAGAAGCAACACAAAAGTTGTAAATACTCCTATTGAATTGTCACGACCCAAAACTGAGCCGCGACTGACACCCACACTTACCCTCCTATGTGAGCGAACCAACCAATACAAAACCCATCATTACAATATAATATCAACAGAAAGTAATGCGGAAGACTTAAACTTATTAACGAAATTAATTAAATAACTTCTAAAATTTATAACTCATTATCCCCAAAATCTGGAAGTCATCATCACAAGAACATCTATGATCAAATTACTAAATTAAGAGTATTCTAAGAAGCTAAAATAATTAAAAGCTAGTCCATGCCGGAACTTCAAGGCATCAAGACATGAAGAAGAAGATCCAGTCCAAGCTAGAAACATTAGCTCACCCTGAAATCCGGTGTAATGAAGACTGGCTAGAATTGCGGTTGAGTTGAAGACGACGGTTCGTTTGCTGCACTCCATAAATACAAAGAAGGAAACATACAAGTAGGGGTCAGTACAAAACACAAGTACTGAGTAGGTATCATCGGCCAACTCAAAATAGAAAACAGTATATATCAGTTAATTTCATAAATCAACTACAATACTCAACATGTAGCAACAACACGTACTATAATCATCAATAAGTACCACCAAGTTCATCCATGAGGACTCAAGCCTCAATGCCATACTCATTTGGGAATTAGGTTCATTAAATTGAGTATATTAACATCTTTCAAGATTCATTATCTTTATTCCTCTTGTGTCGGTACGTGACACTCCGCTCCCCTACAACTATGTGTCGGTACGTGACACTCCGATCCCCTACTTCTACGTGTCGGTTTGTGACACCCGATCCTCTAATACTATGTGTCGGAACGTGATACTCTGATCCCCTAATTCTACGTGTCGGTTCGTGACACCCGATCCCCTAATTCTATGTGTCGGAACGTGACACTCCGATCCCCTAATTCTACGTGTCGGTTCGTGACAGCCGATCCCCTAAATCTACGTGTCGGAACGTGACACTCCGATCCCCTAATTCATCAAGCCTTCTTTTATACCAAGGCATCATCAATCTCATTATGTAATTCATCAAGCCTTCTTTTATACCAAGGCATCATCATTGACAAAGTGAATTAGGGTTTCTTCAAGATTTAGGATTCAATAGCTTCATCATTCTTATTTTATCACAATCACATAATCACATTCATGCAAGCATACATTTAAGCATATAGAAGGGTTTACAATACTACCAATACATATCATTCGCTATTAAGAGTTTACTACGAATAGCATAAAAACCATAACCTACCTCCACCGAAGATTCGTGATCAAGCAAGCAATTTCCCAAAGCTTTGTGTTTTCCTCTTCGTTTCTCCTCTCTCGATCGTTTCTCCTTCCCTCTCTTTGTTCTTTCTATTTTTCTTATTCAAACCCTCTTTCTTTTACCCTAATTAGCATATAATTAAGTATAAAAGATGAGGAATTAACCCACTAATTAACTCAAGGTTATCTCTTTTAACCCCCAAGAATTTGAGTTATTAATATTAACCCACGAAATTTATAATTATAGCAGGAATAGTCCAAAACGCCCCTTTAAAACTTAAACAGAATTCCGACCCAGCCTAGGATTACGCAACCTGTGACGGTCCGTCATAGCTGTGACGGTCCGTCCTGCAGGTCCGTCGCAAAGTTCAGAGACTCAATTTCCTTGAAGAGTCTGTGACGGTCCGTCGTACCCACGACGGTCCGTCCTGCACTTTCGTCACGAAGTTCAGAGAATTGTTCCCAGTACCCAATTTTCAAGAGTTGAAGTGTTTTGAAACGAAGGCTCACCACGGTTCGTCGTATCTGTGACGGTCCGTCCTGCAGGTCCGTCACAGAGTTCAGAGAGTCGATTTCAGCACTCAAATTTCAGAATTCTAAGTGTTTTGGAACGAGACACCCTCGACGGTCTGTCGTGGGATCCGTCGTCTCAGCCAGTTTTTCCAGAAATAAAATCTGCTGCTCAAAACGACTAAACAGGTCGTTACATGAATGTCCAATAGAGTCTATGACATGCATGAAACATGATAGACTAATCAATTCTAAATAAAATAATCCTTGAAAAGGGGGGAGGATCAAAGAATAAAAATAATCATAATAAGGATACAATGTGCTCTTGGAGAGCCTACGACATAACACCTTATGAAACCTCATGAGAGGGATAGCTATCTAAAAATAATGAAGTGATGAGATCTCAATAAGTTTTGTCGTATTGTGAATCGATACAAAATGATATATCGTTGACGATATCTTTGATACAATAGTGCGCAATATTGTAAAAGATTATGAGGATATGAATTCTACATCTATTAAAGCATACTTGTGTAGAAATAATTATCAAGTAAAAAGTGGAATGGTGCATCTTGGTAAGCGTAAAGCTTATTTGACTTGCAATCTAGGCACTAGAAGATGTCATACATCTAATATTAAATGTTGTTACTTGACAAAATTGATATGAAAGTATCGAATGAGTTCAAAATCTAAGGCCTATAGAAGTTTTTGAAAAACTTGTTTATCATCCTCATAAGGATTAAATAGATTCAAAAATCATAGAGCATATACAAGTATTATGCAAGCTGATGACTAGAATTGGAATTCTTGGCAATAGATTATTTGCTTAAAGAAGTTGAAGTAAGGAACTTTGAGAAATCTTTGACCCTGAAGGGAAGATTCATAAAAGCAGATAGAAGAAAACATATTTCGTCAAGATTTTTCTACACTCATAAGCTCCCAAGAATGGTGATATCAACATGCAACATTTTTGTTCAAGTAATACTATAATTGATCTATCTACCAAGTCTCTACCAACTACAACTTTCAAGAAGATGATGCTCGAGACTGGAAAACGAAAATCTAAGTCTCTTGATGTTTTCATGAGGGGGAGTTAATACGTGATGTACTCTTTTTTCCTCACAAGGTTTTGTCCCATTGGGTTTTCCTTGTAAGGATTTTGACGAGGCATCCATAATGCGTATTATTAGATATATGTACTCTTTTTCCTTCACTAGATTTTTTTCTCACTGGGTTTTATCTAGAAAGGTTTTAACGAGGCACATAATCTACCGACATTCAAGGGGGAGTGTTATAAACAATTTATATTACAGTGAATGTCTAATTATGTGGAGTCCTTATAGGATATGGTTAGGAATCCTACTTGGGGACCAAGTAAGGTTTTCCCTATAAATAAAGGGTTTTCCTTCATTGTAAATAAGATTTGTGAAAGATCTATGAATCATGAATATACTTCAAGAGAAATAAGAAGTATTTTCTCTTCTCCCTACTTTCTTCTTCTTCTAAATTTATATAGTTTCATAACACTTAAACTTTAATTATACTTAAATGAAATCTTTTCTTTCTTTCTTTTTTTAATAAAAAAACAAATGTTGCATCAGAATTTATTAATCAATAAAATTAAAAAATAGCACAACTACCAATTCCAAAAGTGGATCGATTATCAATAATCAAAAAGGAAATAAACTGTAGCACTGACTAAAATTTAAAAAAAGTAAAGTAAATAAACAAATGCAGAAGAATGACAAAAGCTTCAAAGGTTTCCAAACTCCATATCCAGTCGTCTTCTTCGATCAGCCGCGTAGAAATTCATGGCTATCTCAACACCATCATATCTGATCCGACTTTCATCTCTTACAAAAAAATCTATTGTCCAACGTGTTGTAATCTAATATAGTATTCAAAAAAATAATAGAAATAGAAGGTACAATGTTAAATTATAGTAATAAGCATTAGAGTTAAATACAGTTTTTTTAGCATAGAATAATTTTTTCTTAAATTTTACAATTAAGGAAAATATTTTTAATGTAAGAATTTGATAACTGAAGCTTTTATGTGTATGATTTAATGAGAGAGTGATTATTCTGCAAAAATATTAAATAATATTTTATGTTTTAAAATGAAAAAGAAAAAGCTAAAAAAAACCTCAAATAAATAAATAAAAATCCAGCCCTTAAAGGCATGCCACATCAGTAATTCTAGATTAGATTATATATATATATATATATATATATATATATATATATATATATATATATATATATATATATATATATATATATATATATATATATATATATGGAAAAATTACACAAATACATATTCCCTTTGGATACATTTTTATCTACTCTTGGATACAATCTCATATCAAGTAATATATTATTTGCAATGCATCGGATAACTGAGTTATGTAGTTGAGAACAATGACGAATCTGAGATTCTGTGATTGTGAAAACTTTTGGGATAGGAGATAATTATCTCTCAAATGTTTCTCTTCTCACCTGATTTCACATGGAGTTATTATTTCTACAAAATAGATAAAAAGGTGATTGAACATCTCATACATAAATTATGGATAAAATAAATATTAAAAAATAGACAAAACTTAGGGAGAGGATCAAAAGTGCATCAATATTGCAAACATGAGGTCTACTCCGTATGAAAACTCAATAATGACTTTTGAATGCTAACTCAAAGATAAAGGACATTTTGAATTTTTTTCTCCTAAATCATAAGTCAAAGACTTTATGTACTAAGTGATATAAATATAATTAGTTAATTTATTACTGAATTATCGATTAACCCATTAAGAAAAAACTCTAAATCATTAAAAATCAGTAACTTTTTTTTTCGTATTAGATTATTAGTTCGATTTTGAACAACGTGAATTACCGCCTCAAGATAAACTGATAGTCGAAGAAAATTCAAGCATACAAATGGAAAACATTAATTAGATTTCATTTGTAAAGACTCATTTGATCGTTTTGAGTACAAAAATTTTTTATTTCATAAATGACTTTTCCGATAGATTTTAAAAGGGTATTTTGAACTATTCGTAACTAAAATTATTAGGTTAAGAGGGTAGTTTAAATAATTTATTTAGTTGGTGGTTAAAGAAAATAACGTTAAAATTTATAGGGGGTCCCTTTTGTCATATTTATAATTAGTCATATAATAAGTAGGGTTAAATATTCTTAAGTCGGCAAAATGTACAAACTTTGAAGAGGAGGATGACGGCTCAGGTAAATAATTAATGCAAACTTCTTTAATTGTTATTAAAAGTATCATCCTATGCCTACCTTGTTATAATATGATTCCTTATAGTGAAATACATAAAATCATTTAAATAATTGACGTCAAATTGTGTAAAACTTAGTAATTGGCAGTGATTAGGTAATGATGAGGCAATAATGTATGGTATTGGCAAGTAGGTATGGATGTCAGATTATTCCTTTTATCGAGCGTAAACTAGTGTAGTAAATTAGTTAAGGTTGATGTTAATTTTTATTAGTTATCTTGTTATTATTACTATATTAAGTGAATTGGATAAAAAGTTAAAATTAGTCATGTTGATATCTCATATGGTTGCTGCATGTTCGTTGGTTCTGTGAATTGAGAGGGCATAATGTTTATTACTATTTTATGGATTGTCGGTTCTTGGAAAATAAGAAGACTATAGGAATAGTCTTCTGCCATTGTTCCATAGTATGCCACTGTTTAAGGTTCATCATTTATTAATTTCTATAGGTATTATATTTTAAATCAAGTTTTGATATTAAGATAGGTAATTAAGTGTTAGGTGTATTGAATTATTTAAATTCCCTTAAAGTTATGCTAACCGGAGGAACTAAGACTTACCCTTAAATTTGAACTTGAGGGTAATATTATTATAAATTAGGTGAGTTGTGGGGTGTAGGTTGGACATAAAATAATATGAGTGTTTATAAACTCGTTAACTTATAAAATATGCATATATGCTTGATAGATGTACAATGTTCGGAGGCATTGAGGAAAGGAAAAGCATTGAAGAAGTAGTTGGTTTGACTTCGTTTCTTCGGTGGAGGTAAGTTATGGTTTATGATCTTTGATAGTAAACACTTAATAGTGATTGATATGCATTGGATAATATTGTTAAGTTTTCTATGTACTTGATTGTGTGATTGTGTGGCTTGGTCGTGTGTTTTGTGATTGGTCTGAAATCCCGAGACCGTGGAATGTATAATCTTAAACCATCTCTATTGAAGTAATGCCTTGAATAAAGAAGGCTCGATGAAATATTATTAACAAATGAAAAAGTGGTGGTATTAAATGATAAATTAATGATATTATTGGATCGGAGTGTCACGTTTCAACACGGTATTTTTGGATCGGAATGTCACGTTCCGACACGGTATTCGTGGACCGGAGTATCACGTTCCGACACGGTATTATAAGATCGGAGTGTCACGTTCCGACACAGTAATATTAAAGGAAAAACATGTTGAATTAACGGAAGATACTCAATCTCAAAGAACTCAACTCCCAAAATAGTTTGGTTTGGAGGCATGAGTCCTCATGTGTGATCTTGATGTCGTTGATTTAATACGTGCTTACTTTAATGTTATTGACACTTGTTCATGTTGTTTGTTGCTTATTACACTTTAAGGGGGTGTTTGGTAGGATGTATTAAAAGAAATAATCCATGTATTAGATGTGGTATAATTTAATACCGTGTTTGGTAGGAATGTGAGCCTATGTATAACTAATCCATGGATTAGTTAATACATCCCACAAGGTATTATGTGATGTATTGCTAATACCTTCCATTTGGAGGTATTAGCTCTAATACCATGGACTATTCTAGGTAAAGACAAAAATACCCCTCAAATCCTTTTAATATTTAATTTATTTTTTTTGATTTTATATTTTATATTTTATATTTTATATTTTATATTTATACTAATAAAGTTATTTAAATAAATTAGCTTACAACTTTTATCATTTAGATATAATTTTTGTTTCTAAAATATGTATTACTTAATCTATTTTTTATTAATATAAAATATTATAATCCGACGAATATGTTAATGTTGATGTATGAATTTAAGAACAATTCATAAGTAAAATATTGTCTCTTAATGAAAGTTCATTAAATATTACACAAGTAGTCTAAAACAAGTGTGTGTGTGTGTATATATACACACACACATCTCGAGTATAAAAATAGTTTAATTTATTTTTCTATATTTATTTTATATTTTTATTTTATTTTATGATAAAGAGTTTTTTAAAATTTATTGATACAAAACAAAGTTCAATAAATTTTCTCTATAATCATTATAGTTGTGTGACCTTTTGAGTTATTAACTCTAATTTATTAAGATGACAATTATTTACTCTCAAATAATTTAAATGAGAAAATAGTGAACATGACAATAAAAATTTTATTCTCCTAACTAGTTAAAAATGTTATAAAAAAAATAATACTATCCGTTAATTATCTACTTTGACTCAATAACATGAAATGCAAAAATTCATAACAACTCTAGGGTATAATTGGAATTTTTTTTAAAAAAAAAAAACATTTAAACTACACAAAATTAGTTAAGAAACAATGAACCTAACACTTGATAAAAATAATCCGTGCATTACTAATCCCTGTATTGCTAATCCCTGCATTGGTAATCCCTGCATTACTAATCCCTGCATTATTCATTTTTGTACCAAACGACCCCTAAGTGCTATAGTTGAGCTCATACTATTATTTTTTGTATATTAGTTACTATTTTGGGTTGACCGGTGATACTTACTAAGTACATGTTGCCTCGTATTGGCCCTACTTGTTTGCTTTATTGTTTTCCTTTTATGAAATGCAGCGAGTGTACCTATGACTTTAGATTTTTATCAGCTCTAGCTAGCCTCCCGCATATCAGATCCCACGATAAGCTATTCATTCAAGCTCGTGTTAGATTCTCTCGGTCATGACATGATGTCCTATACTTTCGGACACATACTATTTTATTCTTTTATTTTAGTGTATTTGATATTCTTAGACTTAGTATTGTAGATTAGATGTCCTTGATGTGAAGACTTTCAAGTTTTGGAAAATGATATTTAGAATATTTAAGTTTCCTCGTTATGCTTGTATTTTGTAATTTAAGGTTGAATTCATTGGTTCTCCCACCTACGTGTGGGTGCCACTCACGACTCGTTTTGATCGTGACATTTATAGCAACTACTTACAGTTATAAACTTCCAAAGAATAATGCTTAAAACTTTAATTGTCATTCAAGTAAATTTCTATCAGAAATATAATGGAAAAAAAAGAATTTGATATTCATTTTATTATTATTTTTTAATAAAGAGAGAGAAATGACATTACATAGTAAGAAACTGATATGAATTCCCTTTTCATTTTCAAATAATGTTCTTAACGGTATGATTTTTAAAAAATATGACAAAAAAAGGAATAAAATCTGCTATTTTTGCAAAGCACTAATTATTGTGCTAATTATGTGCCTAAATATAAAAGCGTGATAAATGGTGTAATTTTCTGTGGTAGTCGATTTACACAAAATGTTTCTCAATCTTACAAAAAAATATCGAACTGTTCTCTCACATTTGTTTTTATAACTAATAAAATTTTAAATCATGATCTAATATTATTTAGAATTTTGGGCCAGAATATAAATTATTAATAAATTGAAGGAAAATTAGAAAATGTCATTTTGTAAACAATTCTCCAAACTAAAACAAGGGATAAAAATCACTCAATCACTTACAAGTGATTTTTTTTTCACATTTGAATATACAAAAGGATACTTTTAACATATTTTAAATATGGTAAATTGTCAAATAAAGTGATAGAATACTAAAATAACTATTTAGTTAATTAATCCCTATCAATTTAAAATCGCAAATTTTTTATATAAAAATAAAAGAAAAAAAATCACTCTCATTGTTGTTGTATTCTTCTTGAATAATAAATATTAAAAAATTCTTTTAGGTAGGTCTATTTGATAACACGTAACTCCTCCTTCCTTATGAGTAGTTTTGTATTTTAAGTCAATGTAAATATAACTGTTTGTCTTGCATCGTGAAAACACATTAGGCTTTTTAATAGACAATATATTTTCCTGATTTAAAATGTTATTTCTGTTGTGGAATAGACATTTTTTCTATATGTTGGTCTTTGAAATAGTATGTATTAATCAACTTATCCACAATGTCTTTTTGTTTCAAAGTTTATAACTGAACAAACTGAGTCCTCAACAGATAGCCTCATCCGACATATCTTGCTTCAAGACAATAAGATTTTATTAGTGATTTCATTTGATCATAACCATATAAAATACGTGCGTAATGTTCTACAACACATTAGAAAAGATATTTGATTTTTGTGTTGTTCTTCAATTGGTGTACCATGACAATTGCATGCAAACAAGAAAGGAGACATTAGGTCCCTTAATCACGGAGCAAATAAGATTGCAAACAAAAAAGGAGATATTGGGTCTTTTGTCACGGGATTCTCATCAAAATTTCGTGCGACACTTCACAACTCACTAATCTAAGCTCTAGACTTTAAGATCGCTTTGTAAGCTTAAGTAAGCTATTTAACTAAGATTTAAGCCCTTTAAACTAAGATCGCTTCGTAAGTTTTCGAAGCCCTTTGAGTTTTTGTAATTCTTTGTGAAAGATTGCCTACACTTTGTTGGATGATTTACAAATGAGATGCCCTCTATATATACCTCTTTCTATTGGTCTAAATGTAAATAATAATTATTTTACAAGTCTCCATAATATTTACAATTTAGTCCACATTCTAGAATTCTCTACAAATTCTAGGAAATTCTAAAGTTTTCCTGAAAAATATTTAGTCTCTCTTTTAGAATTCTCTACTAGTCTAGAAGTATTCTATTGTATCTTTCAAGGCATTCTAGAGTCTTCTAAGAAAAGATCTTGAGAATTATAGAATATTTCATTAACCTCTCCATGACTCTAGATGCTTCCTCTTTATTTTTATGTCAATTTTAAAGGGCAAAATGACTTTATATTGGTTCTCCATATGGGTTAGATGTTATGTATACAATATTGTTGTTTTTTGTATGGTATAATATTATTGCTATAGTTTTTCTCATTTACAAAACTTTGAGCCCTTGAAAATTTTAATAATGAAACTTTTATGATTTTAATTTTACTTTAAAAATAGTAAAAAGACATATAAAACTTTTATTAGAAAGAAAAAAAACTATCCATTTTTACTAAGGCGTATTTAACGGATCAAATGAATAATTATTAGTAATATATAGTTTAGATTTCCGAATATCGAATTTTAAATATACTAATTCGCTAGCAACTAATAAGCTATCAACTAGTTCTGTAACATATTAGGATTTAATCAATAGTTATCGGACTGTATATTTAGAGGCGGAGTCAAACTTTTTGATAACGGAGTTCAAAATGGACGTACGAAATAGTCGAAGGGGGTTCAACATCTACCATATATACCCAGAAAAATTATTTTGACCATATAAAAATAATATAATTTTCCGCCGATGGGAGTTCTGATGAACCCCCTGTACATATGGTGGCTCCGCCATTGGGTATATTGGTTCTATCATTTCATACTCCCTTATTTCACTTTCACTCAACAATATATGGATCTCCCATCAAACAAAATATTTTTTCTAGCTCTACTTAAGCCGATAATTTAAAAAATTATAAATCACAATAAGACACATATGAAAGTCTAAGTTTTGAGGGTATGTGCATATAAGTATTTGCTTAACATATATACTTATGGTAAAAATGTAACTACGATAATTCTTAACTAGTTAACGGTCAATAAAAAAATCGAGTAATATGCCCCCATATCGATAAGCCGTTAGTTATAAAAATTTAATTTGTTCACTAACCATTAATTTGATTATTCAATACGAGTAAGTCAATAAGTCAATTTTATGGTTGACTTATCGGTTAATACTGTTCGATTTTGAACAACCTACTTTTTAGCATAAATATTTTAATACTTTGAGTTAAACTACTCAAACTTCATATTAAATAAATAAAGTTTTTATCTCAAAATCTAAGGTAACGTATTACAAACAAATGGCTAACATCTTTCTTATAAGCTAGAATTAATTCTTACTTTTATAAATAATAATATTACTAGATGAAGTTAAACATTTTAAATATTAAATGCTAACTAATACAGAAATATAAACATTATCTGCTTAATATAACAATAAAATTAACATGAACAACTCGATTTAGCATTAAAGATGTGAGAAATAATTGTAGTTTTTGATAAATTTCATGTGATTAGTAATAATTTAAAGTGTAACAATGTAATCTACCAGAAATTACACTTATTTTTCTCTATTTTAAATAATGTATTCTTTTATATTCTTTTATTGATATTTTCGAGTGTATTGTTTTGCAACATTGGAATTAATGCTTCACATGGAGTTTTTATGAAGCTATAACCATCAAGTGTAACTAGTGTAAGAAAAAATCATGCATGTAACAACTATTTTCTAACCATTTAAATATTGGATTAATGATATAATTTTTTAGTATTTAATTTTTTCAAAAAATTGTTTGAATTATCTTTTAATCGTTGTTAAACTATTGTACCTAATGCTAGTTCTCTAAGAAAGTCAAATTTAAAAATCAAATAATATTAAAGTGACTACTTATTCTTTTTTTTTTGAACTAGAATTAAGTGTAATCAATCAGGCATTAAGAAAAACCTAAATTAGGTTGTCTTCCCCTGTCTAGCATATTTATAGGGAGTTGGTGAGCACTAACCATTTTTTAGTATATACCATTAGATAATGTATAGTGTGTAACGATATAATGACCCTCGTATCTTTCTCTCTTTGTTTATTAACTTGTGATTTTTAAAAAAATAAAGGCATGAAAAAGGCATAACAAGTTTTATTTATTTATTTTTATTCTATTTTATCAAAACTTTCTTAATTTTTAAATTTATTACACGGTTAAAATTTTAAGAGAAAATGATCAAGAACCCCTCAATCTATATTCAAATTTTCAATTACACACTTCAATTTCACTGGAGTTCTATCACTTCATGAAGAATTTAAAATTGAAATTATTACACCTCTAAAAAGCCACAATATTATGTGTTAGACATCTGAATATCACGCGCTTGACACCAGGAAATTTTATTAAACTTTTTTTTTTTCAACTTTTTTTATATTTCTTTATTCTTTCTCCTATACTTTCACCATATTCATTATTTTCACCATTGTTGTAAAACCCAAATATCCTGGTGTTGAACTTGTGAGGAAGAAGTAGTGAATAATGATGGTGACACCTGAAAAAACAAAGTAAAAAAGTGAGAAAGAAGGCAAGAGAGGGGATAAATAGAGAATGTGTTGCCATTAATGGAGATTATTGGATATGGGCACTATTCTCTTAGAGAAGATGAAGAGGAGCCGGCTATGTGTTCCACATCATTGTCATGTAGATGCAGACGACAATTTTGAAGAGAAAAATATTGATTTATCGGCGATTGAACAATTAATAAGATTGGAAATACATTTGCGATGTGGTTAATTGATTGAAATTTGAAATTAATAATTAAAGGGTCTATTAGTAAAAAAATTCAATGTTCAAATGGATTTGATTTAAATTCAAATCAATCTTTTTTCCAGTAAGATTCAAAGCTTTTTTGTGGTGATATCAGTGTATACTCATATCAATTATCAATAGTTTATTAGATAGATTTTGCAAATTTGTTTAATAGAGAGTTTAATTTTTTTTCTTGAATCAAGAATGGTGAATTTGGTGAAGATGACAATGATAGTAATGGTTTAGAGATGGTCAGTTCTGTCGAAGGAGGCGACGATGGTGGCCTATGGGAGAGCAGCAAAGAGAAAATTAATTTTAAAAAAACGCATTCTCATTTGAGAGTTCACTTTAATTTGATGTACATCTAGTTTGATTTTTTTTTCCAAATCTGATCCTAGTCTGTTTTTCTGGATAATTATATGTAGATGTCATTTACCTTTTAATTGAATTTATTGATTCTTAAAAGTTTTTTATACTAGAATTTAAAAGTTTGTGTGAAATTAACAATGATGAATGAAATTTAGTTTCGATAAAGAAGAAAGATAATAAATAATAAATAAAAATAAAAATACATATATATTATAAGAGATTAAAAATAAAAGTTTTAATGCTTATTTTTCGTGTTTACTCTCTCAAAAAAGAGTATAATACACTCTCTTTGCCAGCTATGTATTTACGAAGGTATTAATTTTAATTTTAAACACTTTAAGGGGATAATAAAATTCTCGTAAAGTTAAAATGTGTAGTTAAAAATTCGACTATAGTTTAAAGAAAGTTTTGACCATTTCCTAAATGCATGTGATATTTTTTTTTCTGATTGTAGACTAACTTCTTATGTCAAAAACTATGGCATCATTACATTTATTTATTATAGTTGTTATTTATTTTGTTGCTTCATTATTTTTGTAAAGGCATTATATATATATATATATATATATATATATATATATATATATATATATATATATATATATATATATATGTAACATTCAGAATAATGACAGATATTCATGTAGGCGCTCCATCTTATAATTAAAGTGATGTTTGATTGCTGAAGTAATCCTGCAAAAATTAATTACAGAAAATATAAAATTAATCAACATATAATATTGTCTTTTATCAAAGAAGCCTAATGAAATGAATAAAGAACGAATTTAAGAAAACATTGAAACTAAAGCTCTAATATTATAGTGAGTAAATAATTATCCCAAATAATCAATTCATTTGGCAATTAGAGTCTGATGATTGAAAATAATTTATGATTAACATATTAATCATTGTTATTTTAAAAATACATCTTTTTTCTTAGTTGTCTGCCACTTGCATCTTTTCAAAAAGAAAGTCATCCATAAATCCTTTTCAATGGTCTTTAAACACGAGGGACGAATTTTGACTAAATTATGTCTTTGTTGACAAGGAAATGTGATTAGTAATAATAAAGATAATCTTTTGCCAAATTATTAGTGAATGAGTGTTTTATCAAAAAAAGGATTTCGAAAGAGTTTTGTTTTATTTTAGGGTATTTTCGACTTTTAGGAGTCGCCACTTAATTTTTTAAGAAAAATCAAGAAAAAACATATTTCCAAAACAACTTAAACAGAAAAATTGTTTGAAAATATTTTAGGGGGTTCGGGATTCCTATTAGTGTCTTAGGAAGGTGTTTAAGGCACCTAAGACACTCCGCTTAATACGGTTTTCCGGCGATTAACATATTTGACTATTTTATTTTGCGAATCTTTATTAGAATTTTACTTGGCCAAATTTACAAGTTGAAATACCTATTGTTTTTGAAATTCTTTTAAAGTTACACTTTTTAAATTTTAAACTCTTGAAAGAACTAGTGAATTTGAAACGTCCATTGTTTTAAGACTTAGTTTTAGCTTGATAAAATGGAAAGGCGTTTCGAAGGGGGTTTGAAGTTTTCTAATCCTAAGCTAACGACATATAAACGAACGCACAAACAAGAAAAATAAGAGACAGAGGGAGAGAGAGATTTGGGTCCAAACTCGGGTTCTGTTCGCCTTGACCGAGTTTTGGACCCACCTGTTTTGGGTATTTGGCCATTTTTGTACCTGTCCTAATCTAAACATACGAAATAAAATACAAGAAATAAAACACAAGGGCGGGCTTAGGCCCATTACAAATGAAATACAAAAAATATAAAATAAAGAGGCTTTCTAATCCAAAGCCTTTGACTATCTTCGATCTTCATGGAATCTCGAATGTCTTCCTGCCATGCCGTGGATTGACTCGATGATAGGGAAGATGTGAGTCTTTATGACTCTCTCGAATTGCAAAAATCGCCCATAGCGAACTCAAGCGGTTTTACATGCCACAATAAAAAAACAAAAGGATTAACATACACTCGCACAACATAATAGTTCGATAAAGCTTAATAAAGACAACGACATTCATTGATAGCATGGCTGCAAAATCTAACTCGACTAGAAGATGACACCCTCCCAAGATAATGCCTTTACCACTGATTCTTAACAAAATACTTGCATTTACTAGTCACACTTTTCTCACGCAACATGCCGTAAAACATTAGCTTTAGCAAATAAATCCACGAGAACTACGCTGAAGCAGATAAGAACTCTAAAACGGATACGAAATTTAACGATTCACTTATATGAATAAATACCTATGCATTTCATTCAGAACCTATGTGTAGGCAGATTTATCATTATTTTTTGTGGCTAACATAGAGTAAAACTACTAACAGGCATCCATAAACGTGAGATACTACTATTTTTTTTAGCACTGAAGCGAACCCCCAAACAGAAAGAAGAAAATGACCATCAGCATGAACCAGTTTCAGGAAGATACATGATGTTACACCTCATGAAAATACCATCTGTTTAATCGAACGAACAATGGACAGAACTATGAAGATAAAATTTCAAACGTCGATAACGCTACATCAAGAACATGCGCGTAAAAAAAAACACAAGGAAACTATAGAGGAAGATACATTAAGAAAGTATGACGATATTCTCGAGTTTGAACAATTAACAAACAGACATGATATCTCATACTTTACAGCAACACAGGCCATGTATTCAACATTCAAGCAATTAACAGATTGACCCAGCACAAGCGAACTACCACAGTCGAGACGATGAACAGCGAACACCCAAGGCACAAAGCAACGAAAGAACCATTTATCTTTAATTTTTTTTTAAAAAAAACAGAAGAAAACGAGGAAACAGTACCGGGGCAGGGAGAATTACCTGTTCGGAGGCAGCAACTGGGACGGCACGAGCAGCAAATGACGACGACTTCCACACGCGAACGACGACTCGAACAGTGAAACCAGGAAACTTTGACAGAATAGGAACCCACAGGCTCGACCGAACGGCTTTGGGTTGTTTTCTTCGAATACCTTTCTGGGTTTCTCAACTCCCTCAATGTTAAAATTTCTGTGAATTTCAAAGAATCGTCCAACGATTCTTCTACGAAGACAGAAGAAACAGACCCAATAATTCTCAAAAATTCCCAACCTAAACTCCCTAACCAAGGAATTGCTAACCAAAAACGTTCCCCCCCTCAATTCGTTTGAACAGGAAAATGACAACACACCTCCTCTCTCTTCTTCCGAAACGACCAAGAGGGAAACCAAAGGACGGTTCTCCACAACAGACGGAAAGAAGAAGTGTTTTCTCAAAGAAAAAATCTTTATGACTCTTCACGATAACTTTCCAACTCTCGAAGAAAAATCGTCCCCCCCTTCGTCTTTGAACTTCTATTTCCGAAAAAATCCAACCTAAATCGTCCCCCCCTGAACGTCCAACGAAAATCTCCAACCGAATTTCTAACCCCTCCTAAACCCTCTTTGAACTGAAAAAAGGAATGGGGTTTATACAGATGAAAGAAAAATAGGGTTTCGATCTTGGGGGTGGGTCATACGATATTTTCACCCATTTTGAATTCAAAAATCAAAACTTATCCAAGAGGACGATTCCAACGGGAGGGAGACGGAGGGATGAGATCAATTGACGTACTGTCGAGGCGACGTGTCACCATCTCCAAGCGAGCAAGGACGAGCAAGGACGATTTTGTGTCGCCTTGCTCACTGTTTTGCTGCGTCAAAGCTGCAGCTGCAGGCGCAGGTTTCCGTTATGACTCGTCCACGCGCGAGTGAGAGAGGACGAGAGAGAGGGAGAGAGCGGAGAACCCGCGTGGGGGAGACGCAATTTCTGGGAATTTTCGGGGGCTGCTGGATTTCTCTTTTTTCGCTGGGTTGTTGGGTCGTGCGAAGGGAGAGAGGATCGCGTGAGGTGACGCGGGAGGAGAAAGAGAGGGGTTCGAGAGAGCGTGGGGGAGACGCAGGGAGACGGGGTCGCGTGAGGCTTCTGTTTTCTGGGAATTGCGTGGGGGATTTGAGGGAGGAAGAAAGGGGTCGTGGGTCGGGTCAGTCGGACGGGAATGGGCGGATATTTAAAATGTTTTGGACTGATGGATAGTTGGAAAAGGATTTTAGTTTAGTGGGCCAAGTAAAAAGGAAAGAGGGGGTTGGGCCTGGGGTCGGATGGGCCGCTGAAAGGGATAAAAAAAATGGGCTTGGGGGCTGGGCTTAATATTGGTTAAAGGGGATTTTGGGGCTGAGAGTAACTAAGCAAAAGGTGGGCCTGGGAATGTTTGAATTAATTTAACAAACAACCAATTAAAATGATGAATTCGTATTAACTAATTAACGAGCTTCATTATTCAGTAAAATAATTATTTAAACTGTAAAATAGCGACTCAGAAACATAAAAAGTAAACTAGTTTAATGGATTGCCTAATAAACAAAAATATATATTATTTTGGTTTTTGAATAATCATAGAGTATACCACTTATATACATAATTATGTAAAAAATATACTATTGAAAATTATGTTAACACCTATACGAAGTAACATAAAATTCATGTATTATATTATTATATTCGTAGAATTTATAAAACTAATTAATTTAAGATATTCAGAAAACTTACGAAGCTCGATAATTAATTTATACCGACGCGGGTCAAAATTGGGTGTCAACAATGAGTATTTTAGAATCAAATTATTAATGGTAGAATTTTATTTGAACCGAATTATTTATGACATGATTATCTTTAAAGTAAACTATTGATCAAAAATACTATTGTTCCATTTTTTACTGCTCAAAGTCAGTTTTAGCGCTTTTCCTTATATTAATTCCAAATTGCGCAGGAAAGAAAAATCAAAAATACACTTTGACTATAGAAAATAAAATAATTTAGTTCTTCGTTTAAGTTTGGCTCTTAAATATTGCTTTAATTGCAAAATGGCACAAATTTGCCCCCTGAACAATAATTTTTTTAAAAAAAAAGAACAAAACTTCTTTCTATTTAAATATAAAAACCTAAAATATGCCCTACATCAGATTTATCCATCCATCAAAATTATATAAATAAATAAGTGTGTTGTGTTGTTTGTGTACTGGTTGGAAGCATATAGCTCGACCATTTGTAGCTCTAGGACATTTACATCAATTTAAAGGCAAACTTAAGAAAATAGTATAGTTTGGATTTAATTAAAGATTTATGGCTATGGTATGCTTAATTACAAATTATATCTACATGTTAGGAGAGGTGAGAGGAGAGGGAAAAAATAGGCGAGCGAGATTTGGGAGAGGGAGGAGAGAGGCGAGCGAGATCTGGACAGAGAGGAGAGAGGTTAAATACTTGTTGTATTCAGTGTATCAGGTAGTATCACGGATACAATTGATACAACTGATTTGTATTCATATTAGGAGGAGAGAGGCGAGCGATGTCAAGAGGAAGGAGAGAAGCGAGTGGAATCCAGAGAGGGAGGGGAGAGGGGAGCGAAATCGAGAGGGAGGGGAGAGGGGAGCGAAATCGAGAGGGAGGAGAGAAGCGAGTGAAATCCAGAGATGGAGGGGAAAGGCGAGTGAGATCGAGAGGGGGGAGTGAGGCGAGTGAAATCCAGAGAGCAAGGAGAGAGGATAAATGTATGTTGTATTCCTTCTTTCACAAATGATATCGTTACACAATACGAATATAGTTAATACAAATACAAATATAATTATATGAATATAACTGGTACAATTGACTTGAATCATATATCAAATGTCATTGTATCATTGTATTAACAAACACAACTTGTGTCAACAAATACAATTGATTGAATAAAAATTTGTCATATACAACTATACAAAATATACATATATAGTGGATACATGATACAAAATACAATTGATATGGAATACAAATATATATGATACATAACACAGTTGTTTGGGATAGAGAGAGAGGGCGAGTGCGCCAAGGGGGGGGGGGAGGGGACAAGGGAGAGAGGAGAGAGAACTTCTATAAAACCTTATATACTACTAATTGTAATATTTTAAACTATAGTGATTTACATTAAATATTACATATTACATGTTACCGTTGTTGTATAATCTTTCCCAGTTTGAATTATATATGTCGATAAACATGATTTAATTTGCATCATCAAAGAATAAAATATTATCTTGTATGTATAGGAGTAATACAATACATTTTTAATCGTTGAAGAGCTAAATTAAAGGAGGCCTTTTCTTTAAAATTAATAGCCAGGGGTTTCAAATATCCAATATCAATAAGTTAAGAAGTCAATTTGTGGTTGACTTATCGATTAGTACAGTTCGATTTTGAATAGTCTTACTTTTTAGCATAAATATTTTAGTGCTTTAAGTTAAACTACTCAAACTCTATATTATTAATAAATAAATTTTATACCTCACAATCTAAGGTAAGGCATTACAAGTAAATGGCTAACATCTTATTAACTAAAACTAGTCTTTATTTTTATAAATAATAGTATTACCGAATGAAGTTAAGTACTTTATATGTTAAATGCTAACCAATAATAGATTATATAATAATAATAATAATTAAAAATTAACATTAACTGCTTAATTTGTTTAAACAATAATATAACAATAAAAACTAACAATAGCAGCTCGTTTTAGTATTAAGGAGAGTGAGAAATAATTGTAGTTTTTGACAGATTTCATGTGAATATTTGATATCATTGTTGAAAGAAGTTCCACAATGAAATCTGTCAGAAGTTACATTCATTTCTCTCACTTCTTATAAAGAATGTACTTTTTTAGGTTTTTTTTTAAGGCCGAATTCATAAACAAATCTTTAAACTTATTGAATTTTTCTCTTCAATTATTTTAATTACGTCATTTTCATATTGAATCATTGAATCATCTATAATTTGCTCCTTTTAAACACTGTTGGCTAATTTTAATCGACTTTTCTATTGGAAATGTCTTTAATTGTGTTTGTATTGTAATACTTTTGAGTAAAGGAATGAAGACAAATTGTGTGTTAGTCTCGTTTGTTTTCTAATATGTTCAAATGATTTGAAGTAAAACACAATTATTCTCGAACAGTTCAATATTAATTGGACTAATGAGTTCTGGTAAAACATATGTATCATCTATCAATATACCTCGCAATATGTGGTTCCATATCAATCAACGGTGTTTAAAAGGACCAAATTATTGTTGTTCAATAGTTCAATAGGAAAATAACATAGTTGAGATACCTGAGGAGAAAAAACCCACAAGTTTAGGAATCTGCTTATGTATTTTTTTGCAACATCGAGATTAATGTTTCACATGGAGTTTTTATGAAGCTATAATCATCAAGTGTAATTAGTGTAAGAAAAATTCATAGAACTGATTGCCGATATTAATTAGATGTCATTAGAATCAATGTCGGTAAAGATTTTAGAGACATATACAAAGAGTGTTAATTATCGCTAAAAATACATATTTAGCGACAATTTAAAATTAATTGCCGCAAATAATTTTTTTGATGTCGTGATAACTGATACGTAATACAAAAAAAATTGATATGGAATACAAATATATTTAATACATAATACAATTGTTTGGGCTAGAGAGAGCGGGCGAGTGCGCGGGGGGAAGGGAGGGGGCGAGGGAGAGAGAAATAGATAATGCACAAGTACCCCCTCAACATATGCCCGAAATTTCAGAGACACACTTATACTATACTAAGGTCCTATTACCCCCCTAAATTATTTTATTAATAATTTTTTACCCCTTTCGGCCTAAGTGACACTACTTTTGTGGGCCCAATGATGATTGACTTTTTTTTAAGCTAGTGCCACGTAAACAAAAAAATGGTAGAAAATTACTTATAAAATAAGTTGAGGGGGTAATAGGACCTTAGTATAGTATAAGTGTGTCTCTGGAATTTCGGGCATAGGTTGAGGAGATACTTGTGCATTTTCTAACTTTTATATAAAATCTTATATACTACTAGTTGTAATATTTTAAACTATAGTAATTTATTGCATGTACTACATATTACATGTTTTCCTTGTTGTATAATTTTTTTCAATTTGAATTATATACGTCGGTAAACATGATTTTATTTGCATCATCAATATCTTCGTCAAAGAATAAAATATTATTATGTATATATGGGAGCAACTACAGTATAATTTTAGAGAAAATGGTCAAATGTCTCTTCAATCTATTATCGAATTTCTAACTACACACTTAAACTTTACAAGGATCCTATCACTTCTATGGATTGTTTAAAACTAAAATTGTCATCTCCTTAAATGTTTATGTGGCAAAGTGAGTGTATTTCACTTTCCCTGAGAGAGTGAGCACAGAAAAAAATATTAAAACCTTTTTTTCTATATATATATCTTTTATTATTTTTTTCCTTATTCTTTTCTTTCTTCTTCATAGAATTCCCTTCCTTATTTATGACCAGATTTGTCCATCTCCCGTCATTTTTACGTTGTTGCCGCCATTGCTGTCTTCACCGGATGTAATTAAGAATTTTCGAAAATCAACTCTTTTTATCATTATTATTGGAGTTGTTACTTGCCTTGTACATGGTTGACCCATAAAGTTAATTCGGTTGACAAATTCTTTTTTTGGTTCTTCGGAACTTTGAATTTATAATTTTAATCCAAACCAACGAAGAATTTTAAATTTTCAATGAAACTCACATTCAACTTTCCTCCATTGTTATTTATTAACTCTAATGTGAGAAATTTGACATATGAAATTGATCTTAACACCAATAAAGTAGTGGACGAAATGACAAATAAGAATCAAAACCATTGTCGACCTTCTCCTTTTCAAGATTGTAGTGATTGGTAGACCTTGGGTGTTTATAATAATTGAGAAAATAGTGAAAATATTTTTGGTTTTGGAGAGATGGTGAAAAAATAGAGTTAATACCTCAGATGGTCACTCGACTTTACACTATTCTCTCAAAAAGTCACTCAACTTTCATTTTTCCCTCAAAAGTCACTCAACTATGCACTCTTCTCTCAGAAAGTCACTCAACTTTTAATTTTGCCTCAAAAGTCACTCAACTATCCACTCTTTCCTCAGAAAGTCACTCAATCTATTAAATTATTTTTAATTAAAATTTATTGATATTAATTATTTATATAACAAACCAAAAATTTTAAAAAATAAATTAAATCATTTAGTGATCCACCCACCTAACCCGACCCATTAAAAAATATGATATGACCCATTTTATTTTATCTTTAATCCTAAATTAATCCCTCTCTTTAACCTTGAATTAGGATTAGATTAATTTAGGATTAAAGATAAAATAAAATGGGTCATATCATATTTTTTAATGGGTCGGGTTAGGTGGGTAGATCACTAAATGATTTAATTTATTTTTTAAATTTTTGGTTTGTTCTATAAATAATTAATATGAATAAATTTTAATTAAAAATAATTTAATAGATTGAGTGACTTTCTGAGTAAAGAGTGGATAGTTGAGTGACTTTCTGAGGAAAGAGTGGATAGTTGAGTGACTTTTGAGGGAAAATTGAAAGTTGAGTGACTTTCTGAAAGAATAGTGCAAAGTTGAGTGACCATATGAGGTATTAACTCCTGAAAAAATAGAAGAAAAGAGTAAAGAATGATGAAAAAATTGAAGAAGAACTTTTTTTGAGATTTTCAAGTGTCAAAACGCGTGAGTTTCACCCATCAATATAAATGTGATTGTGGCTTTTTAGGGGTACAATAATTTCAATTTCAAACCGCTTAGGAAGGTGATAGGATCTCATAAATTTTAAGTGTGTAATTAAAAATTCGATAATAGATTAAAAAGACATTTAACGATTTTCTCTATAATTTTAATCCTTGTAGAGCTAAATTAAAGGAGGCCTATAATTCTAGTAAGTTGTAGCTTCGTCTTGTAAACACATGAAGGCATTTTCCCATCTGTTTCTTGGAAATTACTAGTTATTAATGTTTTGAAGTTTTATAATTCACAATAAAATTTTATGAAATTACTTTAGAGAAAATTCAAAGTAGTATATAGTGATATTGTTTTAATTATAGGGACTGTTTTATTTTTTTAAAAAAAATCCTTTCGGCTTACATTTTAATAATAGATGTATGACACAAAATACAAAACTATGATAACTAATTAGTGACATCACAACAAATAATAATACAATATAACTAATCTAATTTCATAAAATGAGATTGAGAATAATAAAATTTGAATAGAAAAGTTGGTTTCAACGCGATAGTATGGTGTAATTAGGAATTAAGAAAATGATCAGATAATTACTCCCTCCATTTACAAATAAATATATCTCACTTAAATTTATTAATAATTATATGCGTAATTTATTCGATAATTATTTATTGGTGAGAAAGCAAATCACCGATAAATAACATGTATTTGGTTTAAAACATAAATTTGTTTTATTCATAACAAATATGTAATGTGTATTACGAATGAAGTTTATTTAAATTTTGTCTAATCAAGAAAGTTCAAGGATTAGTAAAAACAAAAACATGAAAAAAAACTAATTTAAAATAAAAAAATTACATATGTATAATCACTATCAGAAAAATTACTATTATTTTTTAGTTGAAGTTTTCCAACAAAATATGTTTAATAATTATCTTTATAGACATTTTAATTGAATTAATGATTCGTGAAAATTTGAAACTTTTCTAATATTTTATTGAGAAATCATTTCGCACAGCGAATTGGTTCAACAAAAAATGAATAAAAAAATCATATTTTAATAATAGAAAAATGTCATTTATTTCCCAGGCGAAATTGCCTCTGTTCTAATAGTTATCGAAAAAAAAATCAAATAGTTGCAGACTCATCGTTACAACAACAAAATTTTCTCTTTCTCACCTGTGATACTATACACTGCAACAAGAATAATTAATACGTTATTTATCAATGTATTTAATAATAAAAGACAAAATTCTTTGATAGCTATTTAAATTTGACATAAATTTTTATTTAGATCTTTTAATTATTTTTTGTTCATTTTAAACACCTTATGTAGATGTCTACTATGTCATTTTGACATTTTTTTATAATCAGAAAAAATACTAAAGAGGGTGTAATACACTCGTCAATACTCTGTCAAAGCAACAAATTAACTGAAAACATGTGGCATATATACCAAAATAATTAACAAGAGAAAAGACATACAGACGCCATCAAAGTTGTTCCGTATTTGCATAAAGACACCTTAACTTTTAAAGTGTCCTATTACCCCACAGAACTATTTAATTTCTTTGTAAATGGACCATTTTGACCCATTTCGTAGTGTGAGTTGTTACCACGCACTTGAGGCGCGTCATGCATTATTTTTACTGCCATGGACCAGTTTAAAGGTGCCATGTGTCATTATTATTCTTTATTATTAATTATTTTATCAATTTTTGTCATCTTCCCCAAATTTAAACCCAAAATAATTATTGTTAGCCCTAATTTTTCAATTTCATAGTTTTTTCCATAGCAAAATCAATGTTGATACTCTTTGTTTGACCACTTCATCATCTTTTCTAAGAAAATAAGACACCACTATTGGCGAGAAACTTCTGGATCAATGAAGAATGTGATTTTCTTGTTCAATAAATTCAAAGTAAACACTTCCAAGCTATGGAAGCTTTTGTCTGCCACAAGTTGGTCAATGGAACATGATGAACAAGAAAATGGTTAATGGAGGAACTGTTGTCAATTGAATCTGCATTAACTTTTCTTGCAATGTGCAAGAATGTGTTATGCATGGGTTTTGTTCTAAGTTAGCATATGAGTTATTTAGGTCTGAGTTTTGCTACCAAAAGGGTTGCAACTAATAGCAATCCTACATTCAAAATTTTATTGTCACCTAACTCCATAGCTGAATAAAAAAAAATCCGAATGAAGAAAAATTAACGAAAATTTCTTGAAGGTGAAAGCAAAATAGAGAAGAAAAGAAATGGAGAAGATGACTTCTCTTTAAAGAATAGGGTCGGGTCGGGTCAGGTTGAACAGGGAGTTGAGCAACACGCGCCACTACATAGACGAGAAAATGGGTCAAAATGACCCATTTACAAAGAAATTAATTAGTTCTGTGGGGTAATAGGACACTTTAAAAAGTTAAGATGTCTTTATGCAAATACGGAACAACTTTGATGGTGTCTATATGTCTTTTCTCAATTAACAATAAATGTAGGACAAATAAAACATATTTTTAAAACTAACTAGTTAAGTATTTACTTAAAATAAGTTATTTTATTTTTAAAAAAAAATTAAAAAAACTTGCAGTCCCTACTACCTTTTTCACCATCTCAATCTCTCCTTCTCTAACCACAATGAACATATTTTCAAATTTGATAAAATTATGAAAGGTTAACGAAATAAAAAGTATCTTATCTATTTTTACTATCATTAGTTCATAACAATCTCCACCTCTGCTTCTATCTCTTTCATAAATAAATGAATTTGGGGATGCACCAAGAACTTAACTTCCTCTATAAAAGAAGTGATCTTTTTGACCTAAATTATCTCCTAATTGATTATAGTAATTGTTCTCCATTGAATAATTACTTCAACAGATTTCATCGTCTTTTTTCTTTTTGTCGAGATAATCAAGAATTATCAGGCTTTAAGTTTGACTAGATAATTTTTGTTTTTCTAAAGGTAAAATTGCATATTGAAGGACAGAAAAGGAAAGGGATCTTAGAAGATTATTATGGCTAGAGCCTAAATATGAACAATAACAAGATATGCACTACCAGTAAAACCTCCATAGTCACGACCTAATTCAGTCTTTTTCTTCTTCGACGAAGTTTTTGAATAATTTCAGCAAGGTTTATGACAATTGAATGATGAGAAAATTAGGGGGAGGGGAAAAGGTTGGATACAATGGTGGATGATGGAGGAGGTGTTGGAAGGAGAGTGTTAAAGAATGACAAAAGTCCCACATCGGTGATTATCGAGATGGGTAAACTCTTTATACGGCTTGGGCAATCCTCCTTCCTTTGAGCTAGCTTTTAGGGTGTGAGTTAGGCTTAAGACTTAATTTCACATGGTATCAGAGCAGGGCCTGTGCTAAGCACTGTGCGTGAGGTGGGGCGTTACAAAATGACAAAAGTCCACATCCGTGATTAATGAGATGGGTTGACTCTTTATAAGGCTTGGACAATTCTCCTCCCTTTGAGGCCTAAGACCTAATTTCATAGAGAGATAAGGAAGAAGAAACAAAAAAAAAAGTAAAAAATGTATAATATTTAAACTTTTCACGCGGTCAAAAACAGTGTAACACACATAATATGCCAACTCAGTAAAAAATGTCAAAATGGCACAATAGATGACATAAGGTGTCTAAAATGAAAAAATTCTAGCTAAACTATCTAAATAAAAATTTGTGTCCACTTTAGATAGCCTCCGGTGGATTTAGCCATAATAAAATATGTTCTTCTTCTTTAACCTAAACCAACGTTTTTACTTTGAAAATCGAAACTCTAACTAGCTACTCTTCTTAATGAGTTGTATCAGTGAAGTATTACATTTCACCTCATTTAATTAAATCACAAATTAAGTGAGTCTTTAACCTTTGTTATGAGAGTTATCACCATTTTACTAAAAACTTATTTAACACCCTTTACTACATTTCTCCAAGTTACTTGAAACAAAAAGACACTAAGTTTAAGCTATGCAATTTGTATGGTAAAAAAAAGTGTTTTAAAAATTAAGAATGACTAACAAGACAAAACAATGAAGTCGTTGTGGAAAGTCTACTTTTTCTTGGAAATGAGGTTTATTGAATAAAGAACAAATCCATGTATAATGTATGGCAAAAATAACCATATAAACCACTTTTTTTTTCTTCTGAAAGAGCTATGAAACAATCCAAGTACTAAAGCAGGTGACTTGAACTTCAAAATAATCCTAAAAATCTGCATTAATCATGCCAAGAGTACAACAGCAGCAGCTGAAAGGTACAAGCATGGAGGAGATCATAAAGAAGGGAGCATCGTTGTAAGATGAATTTCTTTATGGCATAATATCAGGATCTTGATTACGATAATCTTACATAGAGATCGTTAAGGACACATATCTGCTGAGAAAGACATCATCACTGTAACCTTATTTAAAACCTTATTTAATACTAACTGTAATATTTTAAACTATAGTAATTTATCGTATGTACTACACATTACATGTTTCCTTTGTTGTATAATCTTTCCCAATATGAATTATAAACATCGGTAAACATGATTTGATTTGCATCATTAATATCTTCATCAAAGAATAGAATATTATTGTGGCAGCAAGTAAAAGAATATTTTTTATATGTATACCTAAACATTAAAAAAAAATAGAAGCGGAGGTTTAAGTGGGATGGATAGAATTATTCTTTTAAGAAAATAAAAATAATATCTAAATTAGCATTTGAGGGAGGAGATGAAGTAAAAAAATAAAATATTTGTATAAAGAAATTTAAACAAAAATAAAAAAAAATAAAAAAATGGTGGAGGTTGGGGTTGGGGGGTGAGAGAAGTGATGGCGTGGGGTAAGAAAATATTTTACCTTTTATTTTATAAAGAAAATATTATTCTTTTTATAATAGTTTTTTATTTTTAAATTTTAACTAATACTAATAATATATTTAGTTCTTGTCAAGGTCGAATGTTCTGTTGATGTGGAGTGTGATCTGAAAATTCTTTAAAATAAAAGAGAGTGTATTATACATATCATCATGAGAGTGCTATAAAAGAAAGAGGTGTGTTTCTCAAATTAAAAACTGATGATTTAGATATGAAATTTAATTCAATAGTTTAGATATGAAACTCAAAAAAGATATAATTCAGATGTATTTTTAAAACTTATTTCTACAATAGCCTTTTATCCCTTTTAGAACTAGAATTAAGTGTAACCAATTATGCATTAAAAAAAAATCTAAACTAGGTTGTCATCCTCTGTCTAATATATTTTTATGAAGTTGGTGAGCACTAACAGTTTTCTAGTTTATTTGTTTTTTACTGAATTTATATCAATAACCGTGTTAGCGATATTTTATTCATAATATAATTAACAAAGAATTTCAATATAAAGAAGTATAAGCAAGGAGGCTAGACTTTATCTCAACGGTTTTTAGTACCCCTATTTCTTTGAAAAATCAAATTAATTTTTACTATATAACTATATACATGACTTTGTATCTTCCTATTTCGCTTATTAACTTATGATTTTTAGAAAATAAAGGCATGAAGAAGGCATGACAAGTTTTATTTATTTATTTTTATTCTACTTTATTAGAATTTTTATAATTTTTTAACTCGTTACACAATTAAAATTTTAAAAATTAATGTGATATTTTTTCTGATTGTAGACCAACTTCTTATGATAACTTAATATTTTCATTCACTATTCACAACTATAATTTACTTACACAACCTTTGTATCTAGTTAAACGCTATCACATAAATCATTATTTATAGTTATTATTTGTTTTGTTGCGTCTATTATTTTTGTAAAAGCTTCACCCAGCAAAATGAATTATTTTTTTCCTAATATATTAATTCATATGGAGTACATAGTTTTGAAGTAAAATTTTACCGGAAATTCTTCCTCTCTCGTTGAATTATTTCAATATTTTAAATTTTTTTCACTAAAACCAAAGAAGAAGAAGAAAATAAGACAGATATTATTGTAGCCGCCCCATCTTATAATTAAAATGACGTTTGATTGCTAACGTAATCGTGCAAAAATAAATTACAGAAAATATAAAATTAATCAATATATAATATTCCCTTTGAGCTAGCTTTTGGGTGTGAGTTAGGATTGTCCAAGCCTTATAAGGATTCCATCCATCTCATTAATCACCGATGTGGGATTTTTGTCATTCTTTAACACCCCACCTCACGCCCAGTGCTTAGCATCTAGTGCGTGGGCAATTTTAATTTTTGGGGACCCCAACATCGGGTGAGACGGGCCCTGCTCTGATACCATGTGAAATTAGGTCTTAGGCCTAACTCACACCCCAAAAGTTAGCTCAAGAGGATTGTTTAAGCCTTATAAAGAGTCCACACATCTCATTAATCACCGATGTGGGACTTTTGTCATTCTTTAACAGAAATGAATAAAGAACAAATTTAAGAAAACATACTAAAACTCTTATATTTTAGTGAGTAAATAATTATCCCAAACATTGATTTATTTGTCAAGTAGAGTCTCATAATTGAAAGTAATTTAAATTAACATATTTATCGTTGTTATTTTAAAAATATATCTTTTTTATTAGTTGTCTAGGAACGTGCTACTTGTATCTTTACAAAAAGAAAAGAAAGTCATCCATAAATCCTTTTCAATGGTCTTCAAACACAAGGGACGAATTTTGAGTAAATTATGTCTTTGTTGACAAAGAATATGATTATGACAAGTAATAATAGAGATAATCTTTTTCTGAGTGATCGGGTAACTTTAAATTTAACTATTAGCGATAGGATTTTATTTGAATCGAACTATTGATGAACATGAATATCTCTAAAGCAAACTATTGATGAAAGATATTTTTATTCAATTTTATATGGCTCAAAGACAGTTTTAGCACTTTTCCATATATTTAATTTCAAATTATGGAGAGAAAAAAAAAAGAAAAAAAAATACGACTATAAAAACTGAAATAATTTTGTTCTTCATTTAAGTTTGGCTCTAAAATATGGCTATAATTGCAAAATGGCTCAAAATTTGCCCCCTTAACAATATTTTTTTATATAAAAAAAGAACAAAGTTTCCTTATATTTAAATATAAAAACCTAAAATATGCCCTAATCATCCAAGAACTTGCTCAAATTTATCCATCACAATTATATAAATAAATAATATAAGTGTGTTGTGTTATTTGTGTACTAGTTGAAAGCATATAGCTTGACCATTTGTGGCTCGAGGACATCACATCAATTTAAAGGCAAATTACTTTAAAAAAATACTATATTTTGGATTTAATTAAAGATTTATAATTGTGATTGTTTAATTCAAATTATAGCTATATGTTAGGAGAGAAAAGAGGAGAGGGAGGAAAGAGGCGAGCGAGATCTAGGAGAGGAAGGAAAGAGACAAGAGAGATTTGGGAGAGATAAGAGGTTAAATACTTGTTGTATTCGGTGTATCAGGTTGTATCTCAAATACAATTGATACAACTGGTTTGTATTCATTTTAGGAGGAGCGAGGCGAGTGAGATCAAAATGGAGGAGAGAGGCGAGTGAAATCTGTTAAGAGAAATCCAGCCAATTTGATATTTTTTTTTATATAAGTGAAAGCCCATATATTTTGGGCTTTGTTGACTTCTTCTAGAAGTCTTTTGGGGGAGCTGCTGTCTGGCTTAAGGTCTGTTTTTGACGTGAAAAAACAGAAGGGAAAAACAGAGAGAGTGTGTGAGATAGAGAGAGATAGAGCAGTTTGAGAGAGGGTTTGAGAGCCTTGACGGAATTTCAGTTTTCCGGAGATCCGACCGTTGGATCGTACTGAAATTTTCACAGCTGGTTCACAACACATAGCACTACACCTTGACCGTTCAGATCGTCAATCGGAGTTCTTGATCGTCTGTTATTGCAGCTGCTGTAATCTGCGTTTTTTGGGTGACATTTCCCAATTTCTCTTCTCTTTTTGTGTTGATTCTTATGTATATTGTTGTTGGTGGGCTGTGACATCCTTGTAGACTGATTTGGGTGTTTTTACCCTCAATTTTCATAATAAGAGAAGAAGAAGGGTGGACTCCTATAAGTCCCGTGGTTTTTATCCTTCATACCGAAGGGGTTTTCCACGTATAAATCTCGTGTGTCACTTGCATATTTATAATTCATATTTGCTTGTGATTTAGTTGATGTGTTGCTGATTTGAGCTTGGTTAATATAGTGGTGAATTTCTTTTGGTAAATTGGTGAAGTATATTTGGTTGATTGTCTTGAAGTCGATCCTAGTAGGTGTTGTATCCTACTTGTGTTGTTTTGTGCCTCCCCCTACATTTGGTATCAAGAGCGGAGTGTTAAACCATAGACATGGAGCATGGAAATAACTCTATGGTTAAACTGACATCAACCAATTATTCCATTTGGCGTCCGATGATGGAAGATTTGCTATATTGCAAGGATTTGTTTGACCCAATTGATGTGGATAAAACAAAGAAAGATGACCAGCCCACTAAGCCAGAGAAGATGATAGATAAAGAATGGGAAAAGCTGAAGAGAAAGACCTTGGGGACAATCAGACAGTGGATTGATATTAGCATATTCAATCATGTATCCCAGGAGACTGAGCCGCTTGAACTATGGAGAAAATTGGAGGGTCTTTATGAGAGGAAGACCGCTCATAACAAGGCCTCGTTGATTAAGAGGCTTGTTAATCTCAAGTTGAAGCCAGGGAAGTCTGTTTCTGAGCATCTTAGCGACTTTCAAGATATTATTAACAAGTTGACTGTTATGAAAATTGTTCTTGATGATGAGTTGCAGGCTTTATTCCTCTTGAGTTCTTTGCCAGACAGTTGGGAAACTTTGGTTGTGTCCATCAGCAACTCAGCTCCAGATGGTACGCTTTCATTGGATGTCATCAAAGAGAGCATGTTCAATGAAGAGCTTAGAAGAAAGGAGATGGGTGTTGATATTTCGCAGGCACTTGTGGTAGAGAATAGAGGAAGAAGCAAGAGTAGAGGTCCCAAAGGGCGTGGCAAGTCAAAGTTTAGGTCAAAGTCCAAGGATGGGAGAGAACCTACGATATGCCACTATTGTAGCAAGCCTGGCCACATTCAAAAGTTTTGCTACAAGTTGAAAAGAGACCAGCAAAATAAGAAAAATGACCATCATAAAGAGGGTGATGACAAGAATACAGCTGCTACAACTTCCAGTTCTGATGATCGTGTTTCTTTGATATGTGCTATTGAGAATGTTGTCATGTTGATAGTTCTGACACTGAATGGCTTATTGATACAGGAGCTTCCTATCATTGTGTTCCTAATAAGGAGTACTTTATTGACTACCGAGCTGGAGATTTTGGTAGTGTGAAGATGGGGAACCAGAGCTCAGCAAGTATTGTTGGCATTGGAGATATTCGAGTCCAAACCAATGTTGGGTGCTATTTGACGTTGAGAGATGTTCGCCACATTCCAGATTTACGCCTCAATTTATTGTCTGCTAACGTACTTGATGAAGAAGGTTACAAACACACTTTTGGTGAGGGTAAATGGAAATTGTCTAAGGGTTCCTTGACTGTTGCTCGTGGCAAGCTTTGTTGCACCTTGTATAAGACACATTTGAAAGTGTGTAGTGGTGAGTTGAATGCTATTGAGGAGAAAACTTCTCCTAACTTATGGCACCGAAGATTGGGGCATGTTAGTGAGAAGGGTATAAAGTTGTTGGCCGGTAAGTCTCTTATTCCTGCTGATGTTACTATTTCACTTGACCCTTGTGATCATTGTTTAGCAGGAAAGCAACACAGAGTTTCTTTTCCGAGGACATCTACAAGAAAGAAAGTGAAGTTAGAGTTGGTTTACTCTGATGTGTGTGGTCCCATAGAGGTGGAATCACTTGGTGGTAACAAATACTTTGTTACTTTTATTGATGATGCTACTCGGAGAACTTGGGTTTATATGATGAAGCACAAAAGTGAGGTGTTCGGTATCTTCCAGAAGTTTCATGCAATGGTTGAAAGGGAGACAAATTGCAAACTGAAGCGTCTTAGAACTGATAATGGAGGTGAATACACTTCAAATGAGTTTAAAGCATATTGCTCAAGATATGGCATTCGACATGAGAGAACAGAACCGGGTACCCCACAACACAATGGCGTTGCCGAGAAGATGAACAGAACCATTGTTGAGAAAGTGAGATGCATGCTTAGAATGTCCAATCTTCCTAAGTCATTTTGGGGTGAAACAGTTGGAACTGCTGTGTATTTGATAAATAGAGCACCATCAGTTCCTTTGGAGTTTGATATTCCCGAGAGAGTTTGGTTTGGGAAAGACCCCTCTTATTCTCACTTGAGGGTGTTTGGATGCAAGGCTTTTATGCATGTGCCGAAGGAACATAGATTGAAGCTTGATTTCAAGACTTCTCCTTGTGTGTTTGTTGGATATGGTGATGAAGAGTTTGGTTACAGACTTTATGATCCAGCAAAGCAAAAAGTTGTGAGAAGTAGAGATGTTGTCTTTTATGAGCACGAAATGGGTTTTTATCTTTTGGGTGCTGATAAGACTTATTATTCTAATTTCTCTCATGATGTTATTGATATGCACATGCCTCATGTTTCTGCTGCAGATGATCAATTAACAGGTGATGCTCCAGAGGATGGTCATGAAATTGCTCATGAACATGACCATATTGAAGAGGTACAACCTGATGTTGTTGTACCACAACCTGATGATGAAGCTGTAGATGTTCAACATGGAGAGTCTTCTAATCAGGGGGAGAAATCCAGCCCATAGGTAGAAGAGCCAACACTTAGAAAATCGACCAGAGTTCGTCAACCTTCAAGACTTTATCCAAGTTCAGAATACATCCTAATCACTGATGAGGGGGAGCCTGAAAGCCTTCAAGAGGTCTTGTCACATTCAGACAAAGACCATTGGCTCAAAGCTATGCAAGAGGAGATGGATTCTTTGAAGAAGAATGAAACCTATGACTTGGTGAAGCCTCCAAAGGGGAAGAAAGTCTTGAAGAACAGGTGGTTGTTTAAGAACAAGAAAGTTGACAACAAGCTAGTGAAGCGGAAGGCAAGATTAGTGGTGAAGGGATGCCATCAGAAAAAGGGCATCGACTTCGATGAGATTTTTGCACCAGTGGTGAAGATGACTTCCATTCGTATGATTTTGGGATTAGCTGCCTGTTTGAATCTTGAACTTGAACAACTTGATGTTAAAACTGCTTTCTTACATGGTGATTTGCATGAGGAGATTTACATGGAGCAACCGGAAGGATTTGAAGTTAAGGGAAAAGAGAATTTTGTTTGCAAGTTGAAAAAGAGTCTCTATGGACTCAAGCAAGCACCAAGGCAATGGTATCACAAGTTTGATTCCTTCATGAGTAATAATGAGTACAAGCGAACTACTGCAGATCCTTGTGTGTATTTTAGAAAATTCTCTGAAGGTAACTTCATTATCCTTTGCTTGTATGTTGATGATATGTTGATTGTGGGACAAGATGTTGAGATGATTTGCAGGTTGAAAGAGGATTTGTCAAAGTCCTTTGATATGAAAGATTTGGGTCCTGCGAAGCAAATTCTTGGTATGGAAATTGCTCGTGATAGAAAAGCTGGTAAGCTTTGGTTGTCACAAGAAAAGTATATTGAACGGGTGCTTGAAAGGTTCAATATGAAGAATGCCAAGCCAGTTAATACACCACTTGCAGCCCATTTCAAGTTGAGCAAGCGTTGTTGTCCTACAACCGATAAAGAAAAGGAAAGTATGTCTCATATTCCTTACTCCTCTGCTGTTGGTTCATTGATGTATGCCATGGTGTGTACAAGACCGGATATAGCACATGCTGTTGGATTGGTTAGCAGATACTTGGCAAATCCGAGCAAGGTTCATTGGGAAGCTGTAAAGTGGATCTTAAGATATTTGCGAGGCACATCAAATCTGAGTTTGTGTTTTGGAGGTGGTGAGCCTATTCTTGAGGGATTTACGGATGCTGACATGGCTGGAGATCTTGATAACCGGAAGTCTACCTCGGGTTACTTGTTCAAATTTGCAGGGGGAGCCATTTCATGGCAATCCAAGCTACAGAAATGTGTAGCGTTGTCTACAACCGAGGCAGAATATATAGCAGCAGTGGAAGCAAGCAAAGAAATGCTTTGGTTAAAGCGTTTCCTTCAAGAGTTAGGATTGAAGCAAAGCGAGTATGTTGTGTTTTGTGATAGTCAAAGTGCTATGGGCTTGAGCAAAAACAGCATGTACCATGCTCGCACAAAGCATATTGATGTGAGATATCATTGGTTGCGTGTTGTCATTGAAGAACAACTAATGAAGTTGAAGAAGATTCACACCAACAAGAATGGTGCTGATATGTTGACAAAGGTGGTCCCTCGAAGCAAGCTTGAATTTTGTTCCAAGCTTGCAGGTATGTCTTCTTGATGACCTTTTATGTTTGGTCTCCCCGAACTGGGCTGGAGGGGGAGATTGTTAAGAGAAATCCAGCCCATTTGATATTTTTTTTATATAAGTGAAAGCCCATATATTTTGGGCTTTGTTGACTTCTTCTAGAAGTCTTTTGGGGGAGCTGCTATCTGGCTTAAGGTCTTTTTTTGACGTGAAAAAACAGAAGGGAAAAACAGAGAGAGTGTGTGAGATAGAGAGAGATAGAGCAGTTTGAGAGAGGGTTTGAGAGCCTTGACGGAATTTCAGTTTTCCGGAGATCCGACCGTTGGATCGTACTGCAATTTTCACAGCTGGTTCACAACACATAGCACTACATCTTGACCGTTCAGATCGTCAATCGGAGTTCTTGATCGTCTGTTATTGCAGCTGCTGTAATCTGCGTTTTTTGGGTGACATTTCCCAATTTCTCTTCTCTTTTTGTGTTGATTCTTATGTATGTTGTTGTTGGTGGGCTGTGACATCCTTGTAGACTGATTTGGGTGTTTTTACCCTCAATTTTCATAATAAGAGAAGAAGAAGGGTGGACTCCTATAAGTCCCGTGGTTTTTATCCTTCATACCGAAGGGGTTTTCCACGTATAAATCTCGTGTGTCACTTGCATATTTATAATTCATATTTGCTTGTGATTTAGTTGATGTGTTGCTGATTTGAGCTTGGTTAATATAGTAGTGAATTTCTTTTGGTAAATTGGTGAAGTATATTTGGTTGATTGTCTTGAAGTCGATCCTAGTAGGTGTTGTATCCTACTTGTGTTGTTTTGTGCCTCCCCCTACATTCCAGAGAGGGGGAGAGAGGAGAGCGAGATCGAAAAGGAGGAGAGAGACGAGTGAGGTCCAGAGAGAAAGGAGAGAGGCGAGTGAGATCCAAAGAGGGAGGAAAAAGGATGAATGCATGTTGTATCCGTTCTTTCACAAATGCAATTGTTACGGAATACAAACATAGATAAAACAAATATAATTAAAATTATATGAATATAATTGATACAATTGATTTGGATCATGTATGGAATGTAATTGTACCAATTGTATAAACGAACACAATCTGTGTCAAAAAATACCATTGACAGAATAAAAATTATTATATATAACTATACAAAATATACATATATAGTACATACATGATACAAAATAGAATTGATATGAAATACAAATATATTTTATACATAATAGAGTTGTTTGGACTACAAAGAGAGGGGCGAGTGTGGGGGGAGGGGACAGAGGAGGGAGGACTTTTGTATAAAACCTTACCTACTACTAAATGTAATATTTTAAACTACAGTGATTTATCGTAAGTACATTATACATGTTTCCCTGTAGTATAATCTTCCCAATTTAAATTATATATGTTGGTACCCATGAATTAATTTAAATCATCAATGTCTTCATCAAACAATAAAATATTATTATGTATATAGGACCAAATATAACTTTAGTCCTTGAAGAGCTAAATTAATCGAGGCCTTTTGTAGCATTAATAGCCAGGAGTTTCAAATACAATTCTAGTAAGTTACGTTGTAGCCTTCGTCTCGTAGACACACGAAGGCATTTTCCTATCTATTACTTGGAAATTACTAGTTATTAATGTTTTGAAGTTTTATAATTCATAAATAAAATTTTATGAAATTATTTTAGAGAAAAATCAAAATAGTAAATAGTCATATTGTTTTAACTTTTAATTATAGGGACTGAATTTTTTCCTTTTGATAACATTATACTTAGTGCGGATAAATTTTTCTATTCTAATTATAAATGTACAATACAAAATTCAGAACTATAATCACTGATTAGTAACAACGCAGTAAATAACAATAATAATTAACGTAATTTCATGAGATAAGTCGAATAAAATGTTAATAGAAAAATATTAGTATGGTCAAATTAGGAATTAAGAAAATGATTAGGTTGTACTTAATGGACCTCGTGCTCTATAACATTAAAATAACAAAAGGAATCGAAACGCTTTAATCAATTTGTTGAATTAATATTCCCAATGCTTTAACATCACAAAATTGACATTAGCTCCTTGCACTTTCACTATCTACGTTTCTTTCTCCTTTATTATTGGAAAGTAAGATAATTACTCCCTCCATTTAAAAATAAATATCTCTTTCAATTAAATTTATCAAAAATTAATAATTATATGTGCAATTTATTCAATAATTATTTACGGATGAGAAAGCAAATCACCAATAAATAACATGCATTTGGTTTAAATCATAAATTTGTTTTATTCATAACAAATATGTAATGCGTATTACAAATGAAGTTTATTTAAACTTTGTCTAAACAAGAAATTCAAGGACTAATATAAATTTTTAAAAAAAGAACTAATTTAAAATTTCAAAAATTACATATGTATAATCATTAATCACCATTGAAAAAAAAATTGTTATTTTTTATTGAAAATTTTCACTTAAAAATGTTCAATGACTATTTTCAAAGATATTTTCATTGAATTTAAATCTTGAGAACTTCCAAATATTTTAGCAAGAAATTATTTCTCACCGTGCATTTTTCCAGTGAATTGGTTCGACAAAAGAATTGATGAAAAAATCACATTCTAATAATACTATTTTTCATTTATTCGCAGCGGAAAAAAGTTTTTTCTAATAATTATCTCAGCTGTTTGGAAAAAATAAAATAGTTGCAGAAATTTATATTTCATACATCATGACAATGACAACAATTTTTTCTCTTTCTCACCTGTGATGCATATATTCAAGTAATACACACAACAAGAACAACAAATACGTTATTTATCAAGGTATACAATAACAAAATATATGTGAAACTCATGTCCTTTTTCTTTAAACCTAAATCACCATTTTTACCTTGAAAAACTCTAACTACTCACCGTAATGAGTTGTTTGAGTGAAAGTATTTACATTTTACACCTCATTTAACTAAATCACAAATTATGTGAGTATTTAACCTTTGCTATGAGAGTTATCACCATTTTAGTTTAAAAACTTATTTAACACCCTTTACTTCATTTCTCCAAGTTACTTGGGACAAAAAGACATGAGTTTAAGCTATGCAATTTGTATGGTAAAAAAAAAAATGCATCCAACTAAATCATGACATCCAATTAGACATGAAAAAGCCTCTCCAATGAAGAATTGTTCTTCTTCAATTCTCGCTCATGAAAAGGCAATTTAGAATGACTAACAAGACAAAACAATGAAGTCGTTGTGGAAAGTCTACTCTTTCTTGGAAATGAGGTTATATTAAATAAAGAACCGATGAATGGCACAAATATAACTATATAAACCACAAGTTTTTTTTCTTTCTGAAACAATCAATCCTACTTATCTGCATTAATCATATGCCAAGGGTACAACAGCAGCAGCAGAAAGGTACAAGCATGGAGACGATCATAAAGAAGGGGGCATGGTCTACGGAGGAAGACCAAAAACTGAGAGGTTATATCATGAAATATGGCATCTGGAACTGGAGACAGATGCCCAAATTCGCAGGTCAGGCCAATAAAACCATACTAATAGTATTTTCATTTCAGATTTCGAATGATCATATTTTCATTCAATTCTTTCTAGCAATAACTTATGTAGCGACATAGAGGGGTTGCTTAGATGATAAGCACCCTCCATCTCCAACCCTAAGTTTAAGTTTGTGCTCATTAAGGGAGCAAAAAAGTGGGAGATACTAGAGAAGGGGTGGAACTTGTGTAACTCTTTATGTTTTCTTAGTCTCCTGAACTTTGGTCATGTGGTTGCAGGGCTTTCAAGAACGGGGAAAAGTTGTAGACTAAGATGGATGAACTATCTCCGACCTGATGTTAAGAGAGGACCCTTTACCACGGAAGAGGTTGAAATTGTCATCAAAACATATCAGGAACTTGGAAATAGGTGAGAATTAAGCATTTTTTCCCCACACAGCAGAGTTCTGCACAAGAAGGATTGTAAATTTGTTAACATAGGTTTCTGTAAAGTCCTGCTCCTAAATACATAATACTGTTTAAAACCAAACCATATTAAACTTGTATTTCTATGCAGCTGGTCAGCAATAGCTGCAAAATTGCCTGGAAGAACAGATAACGAAGTTAAGAACTTCTTCCACACACACTTAAAGAAGCATCTTGGACTGAAAAATCATGATGTTCCATTGAAAACTAGGAAAATCCGCAAACAAACCAAAGAAGATGAGAAGAAAATTAGTACTCGAGGAAGACTTGTACTTGAAACGAGCAATAACAGCAATTCATTAACAACAGATGTTTGTTCACCCTGCAGCAGCATTACTACATGTGAAGAAAACCAAATGATGGATCCTTTTGTGAATTTCTCACAAACTTTTGAAGTTTGTCATAACAACATTACTTCACTTGTTGTCGATCAACAAGTCCCCGACATGGAAAACACATGTATAAATATTGGTGTTGCCCAACCACATTCCATTCCCCGTGGTTCTGCTGTTAACTCCTTCGACCAATTCGATATGACTTCATTCTGGATTGATGTACTTGGAAATATCTGAACATCTTACTTTCTAAAACATGTTAAAGTTAGAACCCATGTGCAGGTCCTAGTTTTTATCCACTTTTTATTCTCTCACAAAGCAATAATCTGTATTAGGTCCTAGTTTTTATCCACTTTTTTGTCTTTCTCACAAAGCAATAATTCTAATCTTCTGTCTTAAACTTGAAATATAATAGAATCTATTATGTTTTCTTTTATGACAACGGAAACCCGCAATAGCTATCCTTTGGGTGCACACGGTAAAATCTCCGCTCCGCTCCTATGCAATAGCTCGCAAACCACTCAGTAGAGGTAACCCGCACTAGACATTACTGGTACGACGAGCTAGATCCAGAAGGCAAACCCCTTGCCAGCGAAAGCAAGGGGTTTCGAACTTGAGACCTCCAACATGGAAGTCCCAAGTCCAAACCACTGGACCACCCAGAAGGGTTAATAGAATTTAATAATATTGTGCCAAGTCTAATTTCATTAAGCTAATATTACTATCAAGGGCGTCTCAGTCCCCCACCACCACCACCACCAAACTTATTGCTACCTCTGTAAAAAAGAGGGGAAAAAAACTACTGCAAAAGAGTCCACACCCTAAGTAAAGAGTAGAGTTAGAGTCGGTCAGTCACACTTTCTGTGGAAGAGAAGGGGAGATAAGAAATTGTATTGAATACCATATAATATGGAATGTTAGCAAAGATGATATTTCTTTTTTGAGGGAAAATTTGAGTAATATAGATCAATTGGTGAAGCAACTTACTGATAATGTTAAATGACTTTATTCTTCAAGACACCCAGGTAATATTGACCAGAAAATAGAATTTTCATCCTGATAACATCCAGGTACTATTGTGGAAAGGTATCCAAGATGGATTGTTTTTTCATCTTTTCATAAATAGTGATATATAGATCATTTCATATATAGCTTAAAATTTGTCCAAAATACATCTAATAGAACATGAATAACATTTTAAGGGCTCACTCACATAATTTTTTTCTCAAACGATGAATCTAATAGAACTCATAAAATTAGATAAGTCGAACCTTTTTACGAGTTAGTACATCATTGATATGCTGGGCCTGGGAATATGCACTCACGACTTGTTATCTTCTTTCAGCACATATTGGACAGAGATTCTAGAACAGAGTGAGCCTCCCTCTTGTTATCTTCATTAAAACAACAAACCTATCAACAATCGTTGCCTTTTTCCTCTTTACTCAGTTTGACTTTCTACAATAACAAGTTCTTCTGTAGCTTTCTGGGAGATGCATAGTTGGTTTGAAATGAGAAGGTTAACTAGGAATCTATAGACAACTGTTACTCATCCTGAAACTTGCAGATTTCATGCATCTTGTTGCCTATTTTGCACGAAATGCCACTGAATTTGCTTGTGAAAATACATTTCTGCCGTGAACTTGGACCTGCTTTGTATTTGATCATCTCTTCTTCCACCATTCTCTTCATGGTGTCACTGATATCCCCCAATGCCCAAGTTATTGAGATGTGAGGGCGTGGATCCTGCCACCAAATCCAAGTAATTTTTAATTTTTCACTTGAAGAAGAAGCATTGATTTGACTGGCCGGGTGTGTTTGGTATGAAGGAGAATATTTTCATGCAAAATGTTTTGTTGAAAAATGAGTTTTTTACTTATTTTCTAGTATTTGGTAAGTAAGCAAAAGAATTTTATTCCAAGAGAATTTATATGTAATCTAGCAAAAAATTACGTGGGTCGGATCGGGTAGGGAGTGAAGGGTTAGAGGGGGAAGGAGACAATAAACTTGGAATGTCACACGAAACTTGTTTTCCTATTTTCATTAGAGAAGTAATTATTCAGGAGCTTGCTTTGCAGAGAAAATATTTTTCAAAATATTCTGACCAACAAAACATGAGAAAATTGAAAAACACTTCCCGGAAAATGTTTTCCTACATACCAAACGCACTATTGAAACTTGCAATAAATTAATCAGAGTTTATGTGGTCAACCTTGTAAAATTCCGGAAGGTTGTGAAGTTTGTAGACTTCATCAACAGCTTGGATTTGCCTTCTTATCTGAGGGACACAAAATACAAGTAAGTTTCCTCCCTTGCCTCAACAATGAACTGTATTAGCAAGACACCGGAGGACAAGGAAGAACAATAAGCTTTTATCTAAATTGACATGAATGAAGACAGAGAGGAAACTAGTAGAGAGCTTAGTTCAAACTCATTGTTCCATAATCGAAACACATGTGAAAGATGAGCATTAACTAACCACTGTAAGAGAATTAGTTTACCAAAATTAACGCAGCCAATAACTAGAGACACACCTAACTCCTAAGATAAAAAGTCAAACAATAGGAACCACCAAAACCTCTAACAACCCCACAATGCAGTTTTTGATTGTAATGAAATGGATAACGCTTGCACAAGGAGTTCTCTTTCAGTGCGCAGAGCCAGGCATGCCCTGAGATGCTGCCACCATTAGCTTTAGGGGAAACCCCTGTTCTGATCTAGTTTTCAAATTATCCATTCACTTAAAAATGTGGTACTGCGTCCCGCTTCTGACTTACTCCTTATTTTGGTTAAAGTCCGCATAAAATAACAAAAGTTGGTGGGTTTTTACTGATAACAAAAATTAATGTATTATCCACCGTAACTTGTTGGCCAACCAATTACGGTGACTTTCATAAAGATATTGACCTTTTATACGATGGTGATGTCCGGAATGGCTTTCAACTATTTGTCATCCTCCTTCCTAAACTTGTTAGCCTGCCAATTATATTTGTCTGCCATGAAGACATCATCCATTCCTTTTCTCAATCTCTACTTAGGTATTGTCTGGATGGGCTTATAGCTTATTATAAGCCAAAATTCATAAGTTAGGATTGCTAGCTTATGGTTTTTGGGCTTAAAACTACTTAGTTATTTTACTCAAACACTACAAAACTGCTTAAAGCCCCTAAAATAAGCCAATCCAACGAGGCTCTTATCTAAAAGAAATGTTGGCTAATCATGTTGAAATTTGACGAGTTGTCACTCTTGATTTTGATTTTCATATTGCATATGTTGTTTTGTAAAAGCTTTATTCAGAAAAGAAAAAATGTGTGCTTGGCTCAATGGGTGACCTTTACTTCTTTATTTTTTTATTTTTTTGTTAATGGGCATTTCTGGTTAAACCAATATATCTTCAGTTCCTCCAGAATAAGTGGCTGATTCCCGGACCCTGATAACACGGGATGCTTTGTGCACCGGCTTCCTTGTCCAGAATATGTCAAACACATTCCTAAATGTAAAGGACATTTATTCTTGATGCTTCATTAAGTTTGTGCCAAGAATAGGATTTTGTCATATCTTGGATTCTAATTTCTAGGTGTTAATATTCCCATAGTCTACTTACTGCTACCCTTATCAAAAAAATACAGTCTTACTTCTGAAACTTTTACATAAGCTAATTTTCCCAAAGATGTTAATTTTTGTTTCAGTTTTCAATGTTTGTAAACGCAACAAACAATATCAGTTGTGAACATTCTTACAAAATCTATTTGAACCCCACCGGTAGGGAGAAGCTTATGGATGTACTGGCCCTGTGAGAAAAAGATACCATACACAGACCTTATAGTAGATGATTGAGGCAGTGGGAAGAGGAGGATTTGACAATATACATAAGCAGCAACTCCAATCCAATTACCCAGCCAGAGGGAGATAACCGTCTTTAGTTGTACGACTGTACATCTAGTTTATAATTCCCTAGATTAACCATGAATATCAACTTAATTGATACAACACATACACCTACCAATTCAACACATTCCCAGTCCTTACTGTTGGCCTGGAGGCAGCTTCCATTCACATTGACATATCTCTCTCGAAAATGAAAGACACTATAAGAGCTCATATAATTCAGAAGACACCCTCATGGAATGTTCATCTACCACCATTAAATATGGGATAGCAACTCAAATGGTGAATCCTGTTGTAATTCACTTATGTTTTGGTGGGATACCCGACAAAAACCCCGAAGGCCAGTGGCGCAGTTCCAAACTCGATGAATAATGGGCCCTCCCCTCTACCCTTCTCCACATACTTACCAAGTTTTTTTTGTCTGCAACAGAGTTTGAGCTCGTAACATGCGCGTATACTACACATCACAAGCTGCGCTCTTACGACTAAACCAAACCCTAGGACAAGCCTCTAGTAAGCTTTTCTCTTAGATATCGTCATAACCACCTCACTAATGAGGAAACAGAAGGGTTATACAGGTCACTAGGGTAGATTTTTCCATCTCATGACACTCCCTTTTCTACAACCATCTCATATTCTCTTTTTCTCAAGTTACATTACTCTTCGTTAGCTCTTAAATCTCGGAAAATTGAATTTGGCACACACAAGCATGTGCCTCGATATCTATTTTATATTAAGGGACTATAAGGATGTACCAACAACTAACTTCATTATGAGGAGCATACTTATGACTTCAAACATTCTTCAGAGTTCAGCTAGAAGTGAACACAATCCAAAACAGCAAACCATGTTTCCAACAAGTACTAAAGAAATGTCCTTTTTCATACCTGTGCTAAGCCTCCTTCTAAAACTTCCAGTGACATGAATGTGCGAGTTGAATCATCATTGACAAAGATCTCCCATTTGTTAAAATCAATCAAATACCTATGTCCATTAATAGACAACAATTAACAAAGCAACAACAGGTTTTGTTTTTCTCAAAACAAAATCAGAGATAGCATGCATATCACTAATGTCACCTCACCTCCTCTGAAACTGAAGCCTCTGTCGAAGCATGGAGACCACGGAATTAATCTGATGCACACGGAGAGGAACAGTTCTTCCCAAACTAATGTGAAACTCTCTACCCAACACCACTTTTTCAAGCAGTGCTTCATCTTTCAACAAACCACTCAATGGTACATCAACATCCACAGCATATAGAGTAGGTACTATAGCTGTGACCTTCTTCAGAAATCTGACCAGACCCTTCCTTGTTGCAGATGGTATATAAACTAGAAGTAAAAGAAAATATAAATAAACATTACGAAAAAAAACGTTTTATAACGACCTTCCAATAAACTTACCAACAAAAAGATTCGACTTCGAATCATATTACCAATATCATACTAGATTAAATAAGGACCGTTTGATTTGTCTCTTTTCGATTTAAAAAACCGTGTCTTAAATCATCCTAATTCTGTTACTAAATGCAATTTGCAAATGATCTTTCTCTAAACCTACCTTTTAACTACTAATAATGATTTTGCATAATTGAGTTATTATGCTATTTACCAATTCACAAACACAAGATTTGATAAGGAAGCATAAAATGCGATGAAAACAAGGGAGATAGAAGAAATTACCCGGGATGTAGACATGTAAAGCATAATTGCCTTCAATATGAGGAAAGCTTCGAACGCGATTGACTTGACTACTAGGCAAGGAGTCCAAGGAAACTTCAGAAGGAAAAAAGCAAACATTTAGTGAGACTATAGATTTTTCAGTGGTTGATGAAAAAGAAAGTTACCAAAAGAGTTGGGCGGCTGAAGAAGTGAAATAGGAGGCGGAGGGAGAGGGGCCAGTGATGTGGAAGCTGACGGCGGATGTGGAGGGGTGGGATTGGAGTCGGAATCGGAGCCGGGGTCAGAAGAATCGTCTGCGTATGAGGCTAGTAGCGCTTCCATGTTACTCCTTTTGGTTTGCTAATTGCTCTCCCTCGCAGCCCTCGATAACTTGTCTTGTCAAGACTTCCAATAACTTCACCATTTTTAATGAGTTTAGGCGTTTCATTTTATTTTTTCTTTTATATATATATATATGCGCGCGCGTGTGTGTGAATTTGGGTGTTGAAGACCAAGATAAAAAGCCCAAAATAGTCTTTCTTTATTTTGTAATATATGTGCACTTTTGACCCTTTTTCAAAATTTTGCTTTAATATTAATTTTGTCCACAATTTTATGTATAAATGTTTAATATATTCATTATAAAGAATAACTTCATGTGAGAGAAAGGTGTAAAGGAAACAATTCGTTTTATTCAAGAAAAATATTGTTGTTGCTAAACTAAAAGCAACTTCGCCTATGATGTTGTAAGAAAAGAAAAAAATACATTATTACACGCGAAATCAACATTATGAACCTCTCGATTTTAGCTGTAATAATTTTTTTACTGAAAAAAGATACAGAATTTTTCTTCTCAACTTTTCTCACATATCGTTATTATTTCTACTAAATATATAAAAAGGCGACTGAATTTTTCATACATAAATTGTGGATAAAATTATTGTTAAAAAATAGACAAAAATTTAAAGGCGAACCAAAAGTGCACAAATATTATAAACACAATGGACTATTAGTGTTTCATGTGAAAACTAAGGATTACTTTGAATCTTAACTCATAGACGCGTAGATTATATCTATACTATACTAAAAGCATTCTTAAAATTGTTGATTGAGCTTTTTGTTCTTATTTTGAAATATATTTGAATTTTAATCGAAATTGTAGCAATGATATCGAACTTTGGAAAGGATTTTTTATCCCTGTATTATTTAATAATGTATTTTAAAGGTATAAATGTATTCATGTGTACATCATAATTATTGCATCATTATAAATTGTAACGTGTCTACTGTTTCCAATCTGTGTTATAAAATCAGAAATTACTGGTTCTAATAAATCATTCAGAAACACGAAGTAACTGAGATTTTTTTTTTTTATAACTAGTAAATAAGATGAACAGAAATTTATTTGTAAAAAATAATTTAATCTGTAAAAACGTACCAGAATCTAGAATACTCTTATTGAAAATTTAGGAAGAAAATCAAGTCCATCGAATTCACAGTGTCCCCTTAAGGAAATTATTCCCCTCTAGTATCCGAGGTTTGATTTGGAATATAACCTCCCAGGGTAAAATGATTTTAATCAGTAGAGTATAGATACCAAAAACTCTACTGTCAGCGAATCAATCCACAGCAGGAAAGTACACGAAGAAATATGTGTATTTAAGAAGAAGGAAGATCAGAAAAATTCGTAGGAAATATTCTGAAGACTGAATGGTATTTATAGGCAAGAAGAATATATTCTGAAAGGTTGCAACCTTTTCAGAATTAACACGACCATTAATGAAAGGTTGCAAACTTTCAAATGGTATTGACTGTTCCTGAAAGTTGCAACCTTTCAGAACAGGTCATGGCGGGAATTTTAAACATAACGGAAAAACGGGTCACGCGCGCGGATCTGGGTCGGGTCGGGTTAACTGAACATTTCGGTTAACTTCTGTTATCAACTAATTAATTCAAAACTCGATCGATCATTTGCCAAAGCCAAAGCCAAAGCCGTAGCCGAAGCGAGCGAGCAACGACGACGGCGCGAGGGGGGTCCCTCTTTCCAACCCTTTTAACAATTAATAGGAGTGTTTATTTATTTAAACTCTCCTATTTTCATTTCCATTACCGATGAGGGACTATTGGTTTTTTCAATAAAGCATTAGAGGACTTTTCAAGTTCTCAACCTTTCAAGTTATAAACTTTTCAAATTCCTCTTCTTCCCTCTATTTCCCATCAATTTTTGCTACATACCCAACATCTACGTGGGCACATCTATACCCAATGGTTGAGCCAGAAATTTATTAAAGAGTGTCCAAAAATAGCAACTTGTTATGTTAATGGTGTCCAAAATAGGTTATTTAATCATTTCATATATCATTTTATTTGTATATATGCAATTTTATTTCCGAAGAAGGGTGTCCAATTGGACACCCTTGACACTATGTGGCTATGCCACTGTCTATACCATAATAATACAGTATTAAATAGTGCAAAGGATAAAAGATCATTTTCAAAGTTCGATATTGTTACAATAACTTCGATCAAAGTTTGGATATATTTTGATCCTTTTTTCCTATTATTAAATACTCTGCAATAGAAATTGATTAGTAGATTTCCAATCCAACCTCGACATGATTTGTATGATTACAAATTAAAGATTTAAAGTAGTCTTTCTTTTATATCAGTGTCCCAATGCATTTAGGATTTGGACTACGGTAATTAAAGGATTAAAAGTAGTCTTTCCTTTGTTCGTGATATATTTAGGACTTGAATAATTCTTGTAGGTTAATATTCTCGTAGGATTAGGAGTTAGATGTAGTTGATTTATTAATTTCTGTAGGTCAATATTCGTTGATTTTTTTCTTTCATATTTCTTAATTCATTAAGTTCATAATTTTTGTTTCAATAAATAGCAAGTTTGGTAACTATAACCAAAATTCTAAGGTTGATATTTGAATTATATATTTTCCGTGATAAAATTTTAAATCATTCTTCCTTAATTAAAAATTATGTTGCAAATATATATAGAGAGATTGATGTGTGAATTCATTTTCTAAGAGAGAAAATTCCTAAATGTTTTGGGTCAATTATACAAGAAAATGTAGATATTGATGATGATATCAAAATTCCTAAATGTTTTGGGTCAATTATACAAGAAAATGTGATAATTGATGAAAAGAAGGCTTGTATCCGATTACTTGCATTAAAAGACTACATCATTGAGACTTAAATGTAAGTTTTATAAAGTAAGAGTTCATTTGGTAGTTGAATAGAGCCATACATGTGTTAGTAATGTGAGTACTAGTTATGCGCATATATTAGTAATGAGGTATTAGTTATGTGTGTATTAGTTATACAAGTTTTAGCTATGTCAGGGTTTAGTCATGCATAATTTATACATTTGGATGTTATTTTTTTATTTAAAAAATTGGCTAAAGTAATATACGGCCACTTAAAGTTGTTCGGAGATTTTACTTGAACAACTCAACTAAGACTTGTACCTATTGAACCCCTCTAGTACTTTAGATTGATACATATTTGACATTTTATTAATAATCATCCCCGAATATTAAGTGAGTGAAATACACTCGCGATGCATGGCACAATAAATAATTAAATTATGACATATGTCATGTGGGTCGAAAATGTTATTAAAAAATAATAAAAAGAAAAAAGATATTTTGAAGTTTAAAAAATAATTATTAGGTAACCGCTCTACAATCCAACCATCCACCCACCAAATACTCTTCTCCTACTGCGATGTTGCCATCCACCGGAACCAATCCATCATTCTCTCTTGTCTTTTTCTTCTACTTTTGATTGAACAACTTACTGAGATGCAAAAGTATACATACATACATACATACATACATACATATATATATATATATATACATATATATACATACATACATATATATACATACATACATACATATATATATATACATACATACATATATATATACATACATACATATATATATATCTATACATACATATATATATATCTATACATACATATATATATATATATATATACATATATATATACATATATACATATATATATACATATATATATATATATGTATATATATATATATATAAAAGCAACATTGTTACCAATTCCACCCACCCGAATTCGTTCCCCGCTACTCATCATATCGCCAACCACCGATCACCTTTTTCTCTTTTTATTTTCGCTCTCTTCTAACTTAAATCAACCCTAGAAGATTTAGATTCAAAATAAATAAAATTATGAGAGTAAAGTAATGTTCCATAGATCGAAACGGTAAGAAGTGGTGGGCGATGTAACCTTGCTTTCTTTCACAAATCCACAAAGATTAATTCAGTCCTAGATTTAAAGAAAAAAAAAACACAACCAAGTCGTTCTAAAACTGAAGAAAAAAACACGACCAAGCATATAGATTTAAATTAAAAAATGACTGAGCAGCGACTTTAATAGCGAAGATGATGGTGACAGTGATCTAAATGAGGCGGAAGAAAAGAATGTAAGAAGAAAAAGGGTGTATGATGGCGGCAGCAACAGTGGCTGCCAGAGAAAGGGACGTAACCCGGCTTAAGGAAAAAGAAAGAGATTTTTTATTTAAAAAAAATTAAAATGTCTAAACATATGTTTTCTTACGCTCATTAGCCGTGAATCACACTCAAAGTGTCATCTAGGCAAAACTTGCTTAAGTGTATCAATTCAAACTACTAGAGGTATTCAATAGGTACAAGTCTCAGTTCAGGTACTCAAGTGAAATATACGGACAACTTTAGGTTGCTGCAGATGACTTAAGTTTAAAAAATTAGAAAATTATATATTGTTAAATCATAACATTTCTTTTCAATTATACCTTTTCCTTCTTTTAAGTTAGTATTTCACTTAAAACATTTCTTAAATTATGTATAAGAAGAAAATAATCGAGAGTAATATGGGTAATATTGTCATTTTAACTTTTTATCCATGTATTAGTTATACACATTAATTGTTCCACATTTTTCTCTGTATAAATAATGCACGAATTTCCTCATAACTTATAGGCATTATGCATAAAAATAACTCTTAACTTGACGTCAGTTGATAATTATGACTTTTAACTTTGGGTCTGCATAAGTAAAAATTTTAACTTGTATAAAATTGAACAAATAGACACATTATCTTAAAGACACCATATACCTGAAAATTTTGTGTGGCGTCCTACATGTATTATCTTATGTCATGTAGGACAAGTGTCTACTTGTTCACACTCAAAGTTAAATGACATAGTGGCCTGTTCAAGCCAAGTTAAAGAACATGTTTATGTATTATGCCTAACTTATACATTATTAGTTATGCAAATTTCAAAATTGTCAACCAAATGTCTTATTAATTTTATACATGAATAACTTTTTTCTTATCCATCTATAAAACGATGTATTAATTATATGGCCAAAGTCATATGCGGCCACTCAAACTTGTCCCGATTATTCACTTAGACACCTCAACTAGACGTACTACCTATTGAACACCTCAACCACCGCAGATTTGAACCGTAAAACCATTTTTTGCCTACATGGCAAATCGTTTGTGATTCACGCAAATGGAGTGCATGAATTTGTTTTTCTCTCATTTTTTACCCTGCCTACATGGCACCAACGTTAACATTATACTTCAATGTTAAAGTTGAAGTGAAATCCCCAATTCCTCTTCCCCAAAATCCTCTTCCCCAATTTCTCTTCCCCAAAATCCATTTAGAACCCTAAATCTCCAATTCTCTCTTCTTCTCTAAATCTTCAAGTTTCTCTCTTCTTCTCTAAATATCCAAGTTTCTCTCTTCTTCTCTAAATCAATTCTCTTTTATTAAATGTCGCAAATTTCAGTGAATATCAAGGAAGTTGATATATGCAAGTGTGGTTATTATTGTCGACTGAAAACTTCGAGAACTCCTTTGAACCCAGGTCATCGATTTTTTAGATACAAATCATCAAATGTTTGTTATTTTTCGAACAAAAACTGTTGTTGTTGTACTATTTGAAAAATCAATATTTTTGTATATTTATTATTCCTTACTACTGTTATATGGTTTGTAGGAAAATGGTGTATGCGGATATTTTAGATGGATTGATCCGTCGCTTGAAAATATTGATGAATCATCCTCAATGAATAGACTCATAGACGGTCAAAATCTGATTAATCAACTAAAGAGAAAAGTGAAAGAGCTTGAAGAAGAAAAAGATTCTTAGAAATTTCAATTGAATGAAAGTGAAGTGAAATTGATGGTATTGAACAAGAAGCTTAAGGAAGTTAAACTCCAAAGGGATTGGGAAAATGTCAAATTTAACCGAGTTGTGATTGTTTTTCTTTGTCTACTGACTATTAAATGATTCTTTAATATTTTATAATTGATAGTAGTTCAGGATTGCAGTACTTAATTGTTTAGTTTTGCAGTAGTTAGGTAGCTATTCTAGATCAATTAGTGATGTTTTAATTCGTATATGTCCTTCATATTTTGTATCAAATTGGAAGTTTGAGTTGAATTGATCTATGTTGAATTGATCACTTGCCATGTGTTTTGATTTTTTTTTTCTGGAATTGAATTGATCAGTAGTCTTATTGACAAAAACAAAAGTTATGCATTGAAAGGTAGTGTAGTTGTTGTTCAAAAAGTAAGTTAATAACACAAATGCATGACTGAATAATACATAACACACAGTAATGGAAATACATAACACAAATGCATTGAGAGGTAATAGAAAACCATTGTCTTACAAAATACATAGTCTTGCTAACACAAATACAATGTTCAAAAATACATTAGACGAGTGTTCAAATAAACCGAAGTGTAAATTGTTTTCAAATAGATACCCATTTAACATGGGCCAAAATCATAACAACTTTCCAAATGAACTACTTCCAGTTTTTCTTTTTAGCTTTCATTTGTTGTAACTGTGAGGTGCTGACTGCATCTTTTCCCTCCCATTTTAGGCCACGGGGTTTAAAACCAATGTCTATATTGGTTGGTGAAGCACTCTTCAGTGTTGTTGGCCCATGTAGAATCTTCTCACTTGATGTACCAGGCTGCAATATAAGATAGAAAGTGTAAAATAAGGTTAGATTATAAGGCTATAAAATATACACTAATACAGGTAAACATGTTAAGTGAACATACATTAAATACTTGGACTCCAGTTGTAGGATTAGAGTAAACACCAAAACCAGTTGCAGGCCTTCTGTTTTCTCCAGTAGCAGCAGCGAATGAGGCAGAACTGTATGGTCTCTTGTGACCTGATAAAGGTGGCAATTCACTAGAAGAACTATCCCTTTCTGTAACAAATGAGGTTCCTTTTGCATTAGCTTTTTTTCTTCCCAATCCTCTTCCAGTTCCAACTTGAACCCTATTTTTGAGTAGGTCTTGGCACATATGTTGTGTCAGCACAAATAGAAGTTGGTTGACTTGATTGTGCAGTTGCATATGTGATTTTGGAAATAGAATGTGATGGACCTCCCATTGTAGATGGACCTCCCATTGTAGAAAATATAACATAAATAAGGATATATGAAAATTTGTAGAACAAACTTAAAATGCAAATGAATTTTTAAAGGCTATTGGCACAGTTCTTGGCACAACACTGGTATCAGGACAAACAGAACTTTGTGTTCTAACCTGTTGAACAAAAATAAGTACATATGAATAACTGTCTAAATGAAAATTAAGGCAAATGAATATGTAAAAACAAATCTTACTTTTGTTTGAGAATAACTTTGTTGGATGTTTCCTTGACTTGTAGGTTGAGAAGTGTTCCCCCTCCCAATCTATGTCACCACAAAATAAAACATACTATTATAAACTTTAAGCAATTTACAAATGTGAATATGACTAGTATTACTTACTCTTGCACACACAGCTTTGTTATGACCAATTTTCTTGCAAATGGAACATGTAATATTTACTCCTTTTCTGGAAAAATTTTCCCATTTTTTGGGCTCATCCTTGCTCTTTCTTCTCTTCTTGCCAGGTATGCCTGGCATTTTTCTTGATTTTAGAGGCTCTATTGATGGATTTGTAGTTTTAGGCCACATTCTCATATTGGGTATTGGTTGGATGAAATGATTGTAAGCCTTAAGAAATGTTTCCTTCATATACCAGTGCTCTACATGTTGATTAGGATCTTGATTCAAGTAATAATAAGCACAAATAGCATGAGGGCAAGGAATACCTCTTAACATCCACAACCTACAGTCACAATGCTTCTTCTCCAAGCCAACAACAAATGAGTATTCCCCATCACTAATCTCAAAACCATTCACCCCATTCCATTGAACATTACAATTTTTTGAATACTCCTTGTTTCTTTCTAGTATTGCCCTTGCCATAGGTGCAATGTCTGATATCCATGTTTCAGCAAATTTGATCATGTCTATGTGTCTGTTCATCATTTTATGCCTAATATCCTCTAGCATGATAATAATTGATTTATATTTAGCAGCTAATATACAGGAATTGAAAGTCTCACACATGTTATTTTCTACAACATCACACTTGGAATGAGTCTGAAAAAAATCTCTACACCAATTTATGGGATCATAATGTAGTAAGTCCTCTGTCATTTCCTTCTTACCTAGCTTAGACATTGCATGAACTTCTTCACCAAACTTGACTTCAAAAGAGGCCTTTGAGCATCTCCAAAACTGTTTCCTTCTTTCTTCTCTTTTCCAGTTAACATGCCAATTACTCCATATATGTCTAGCACACATTCTTTTCTCAACATTTGGTAACAACTCCAACAATACAGGAATAAGTCCCGACAAAAAGTATAAACAGAATAAGTAATTGGAGTAGTAAAACTAAAACTAAAAAAAGAAGAAATTGTATAAACAATACCTTTTGCATAACTGACATCACAGTCAAACCTTCACCAGTTCTCAAGTTTAGATCAGCAATTAAATAACTTATGAACCAGCTCCAACTATGTTTTGTTTCTGTATCCACAACAGCCCAGGCAATGGGATACATTTGATTGTTCTCATTCTTTACAACATCAACTAATAATTCATCCTTACAAGCTCCCTTGAGAAAACAACCATCAAATTCAATTATATTCCTTCACCCCTCCAACCATCCTTGCTTAAATGCATGAAAGCACACATAAAAATACACAAAAAGGCTCTTCCCTGGTTCAATTTCCTTATCAATTTTTACCCAACAAGAGCTTCCAGGATTGGTTTGTTTGATCACATCTGCATAGTCACACAATCTGGCAAATTCCAGATTCCAATCACCCATGTCTTCCCTCATAATTTTCTGTTTATCCCTGTAACAAAGAGTCTTACCAACATAAAGACCCAATGTCTTTCTAACCAAATCTTGAATTTCTCAAATCCTTATGTATGGTTGAGATATAATTTTGTCCTTAAACTTTCTAGCAATAAACTTTGAATTACACAACTTGATTCTGTTTAATGGAATACACTTGTGAATAGGATGATAGTTCTTTACAATAAAATCACCTGAGTCCCTGACAATCGAAGCATATAACTACCACTTACACTTAACATTTTTGCACTTCACCCTCAATCTATGTTTTTCATTAGGTCTTAGCTTTAACTGTCTTCTATACTCTACAGCATAATCTGTCACTGCTTTCCTAGACTGATCTGCACCTTTAAAGACCATTCCAAGCTCAAAAATTGACACTTCATAATCTTCATCATACCTAACCTTTTTGCTTCCCCTTCTAGCAGGTATGTCTCCCCTAACAACATCCACATCTAGTTGTTCATCACTGTCATCACTCCAACAGTCGGAGCTATCAATGTAATCTTCATCTCCACCCAATTTTCCTGCATATTTGTCAGTTTTGTTCTTTCCAATATCCTCAAAGCTTCTATCTATACCACCAGCTTCTCCAACTGGTATTTCTTCAAATTTAGTAGCCTTTTTTCTCTGTTTTTTGTTTCTTCTATCTTCTCTAAATGCTCTCAGCTCCTTATTAATATCTAAACCATTTTCTGAAGGTATATCTAAATCTGAATCACTACTCAAGAAATCAGATGCATCTTCTCCACCTAGGTTATCATTCACTTCCTCTCCACCTAGGTTAACATGCTCACCCTCACCAGTAAGGTTACAAGCTTCACCTTCTCCACCTAGGTTAACAGCTTCACCCTCACCACTAAGGTTACAAGCCTCACCTTCTTCACCTAAGTTAACAGCCTCACCATCTTCACCATTAGTTAGATATCCTATAGTTACCTCAGTTTCAAGTAAGGGTTTATCTAATACATGACAGACATATACTTCAAAAGTGTCCTCATGTTTTAAGTCTTTAATAAGGTGTAGTAAATGTTGGTCAGTTGTAATTAGGATCCATTTTTTATTCAATAAATCTTTCACATAAAAACCTCCAACAGTTTTATACCCTAATTCTTTAGTATAATACAATAGTTCCAAAATGGAAAAGTGGTCCTTGATGATATATCTGAGTGCAGACACACAGTTTTCAACATAAGTTGGGACAACCGATAACTCAGATAAGATTCCATCATGGTAAATCTTTGCAAATATGATTTCCTCCATGGTCAATTGTTAGCAGCCGCCTACAAAATATCAATCAAACCCTATATTTAACGGAATATACTCATACAAACAACTAAAAAACAAAGCTTTAAATCATACTTTTTGGTAATAGTAAAGAATGGACAGAATATTCGCAAATCCTACATTTTTACAAAATCAGAACTTTATGAAATTCATATAAGAAATCATGTAAAGAAACAAAAATCAAACTTACAAGAGGATAGATCGTAACACGAATAAGAGGAATCAAACAACAATCGAACAAGGGACTGGAATGAATCGCGAGATGGAGAGCTTGAAATCAAAAGAAATTGTGAAGTTAGAGAGAGAGAGAGAGAGAGAGAGAGAGAGAGAGAGAAAACTGTTCTGTGAAAGTTAACGATTTGGGAATTTTCCCAAATTTAGGCATTAACAAATACACGTGGGATACACGTGGTACTTTTTAAATGGTCATTCAATTCACGTCAGATACACGTGGGGCGGTTAACTACACGCGCCACATAATTAATGAAAAGTGATTTAAAAATGGTTTTACGGTTCAAATCTGGGGTGGTTGAGGTGTTTAATAGGTAGTACGTCTAGTTGAGGTGTTTAAGTGAATAATCGGGACAAGTTTGAGTGGCCGCATATAACTTTGGCCTAATTATATACATGAATAACTTTTTTTATCCACCTACCAAACATCGTATTAATTATATAGATGAGTAACTTTTTTCATACACCTACTAAACATCGTATAAGTTATAAGGATGAACACATGATTATTTAAACAGTTCCTTAACTTATACATAAATTAATATTTGCATCACAAATTTGTATGCATTAAAAACAAGCAAAGTGTACAGCTTTGTATACGTAACACCAACAAAAACTGAAATTTTTAAGCATCTAACTAGATTTCTACAATCTCTTAACTGTATAATTAGTTACTGTTAAAAAGATTCACAAAAGTCCCACAAATCGTCCTCCCTTTAAATTAGCTTTTAAGGTATGAGTTAAACCTAAAACCTAATATAACAATTATAACCATAAAAAAAAAACAAAAAATTACCCCGTCCTCAACTCATTCTCATCTATTGTCAAATTCAAATCCAAATTCAAACCCAATAACAAAGTTCTTTTACTACTTTCAAGATCCAATTTGTCATGACGAGCTTCTGCAAGTTCATCACTCTTCGGATTCAGAGCTTCTGCAAGTTCACGGCCACTCTTGATCAAACTCTCGTCTAATTTCATCTTTTTCTTCTTCTTCTTATGCTCGAGTTGATTCAATTCATCTCGATGTTTTCTCATATGTCCTCCCAACGCTTGTCCAATTGCAAATTTTTTACCACAAATAGAACATTCGTGTTTTTGTAGATTAACATGTAATAATTCACCGTCAGTACTCATCGTCGTAAGCTTATTCAGCTTATTCTTGTGACTTGTCATGTGTCCGCCAAGTGCTTGAAATGATTCAAATCGTTTCTTGCATTTCTTGCACTTGAATATCAGATTAGGTCGTTCTAACAGCTCGTTCCTCTTCATTATATCCGCACAATTCGCCATTGCAAATTTCTCCACAGATTCTTCTTCTTCTTTGCTTCTCTTCAACATCATGTCCATGGTTGTGCTAGGGTTTCAAATTATATTGCGATAAAGAGAATACTCGTCTTACGTAAATATGGTTATATAAGTAATAGTAATACAAATATTGGAGTGAATTCAATTGTGTGATGAGTGGAGTTATTACAACTATAAATAGTGTTTGTTTTTTCTTGTTTATCTAACCAAGTTGAATTAGGATTTGTTAATTAAAAGGGATCGGATAATATGGAAACTGAATCCCAGTAAACTAACTACTAGTAGACACCTCTATTTTATTTCCTAATTGTAAACGGTTTTTCTTTGTTTTCAGTTTAATTAGATTATTTTTTTTAAATGGTGTAAATTAATTTATAGGTTATTTACCTTATTTAATTTCTAGATAACTAGTTGCTTCAATGAATTCCAATAATCCATGGCATGGAAGGGTCAAGAGCAGCCCAATACGAGTGTATGTGGTATATTTTATTTTTTTTTAATTTTCTCATATTTAATTGATCAAAATATTTTTTAGAAAAGTAAGCTTTTTAAAAATAAGAAAAATGATAGTAAGAAAAACAAGTCTACGAGAAATCAAAATGTCTGAAATATCCTTAAAAGCTGTTAACCTAATAAAAGTTAATTAATTTATATTTTACAGCCATAAATAATTATATTTTGCTATCATTCACATATTTATTTCTCATCACAAATTATTTATAAGAGGAATATAAACTTACTATAGATTTTAAAGATAATATAATTTGAAATAGATCAAAGAACGATTTAAGATTTTATTTTAGTTTCATCAGTAGGTAATAATAATTGTCTATCATTAACATATTTCTTTATCATCACAAATTATTTATAAGATAATATAAATTTTTATTTAAGTTATATGTGCAACTTATTTTACATTTTAATAATATATAATTTGAATAGATCACTTGAAAGATTTAAGATTTATTTTATTTTCATTCATTAGTAATAGTAATTGTCTATCATCCACACGTGAAAAGGGAAAAATAGAAGAAAGAGATGTTAGGGTTATGTGGGTAATTTGGAGATTGTATAAAAAAATATTAAGGGCAAAAAGGTAAAAATGTGGTCAACTTAAAACAGCTTATAAGCTGGGAAAAAAAAGCACCCCTACCCCAGCTTTTAACTTTTTGCTTAAAATAAGTTTTTTTAACTTAAAATAAGTTATTTTGAGTATTGCCAAACAGCTAAATAAGTCAAAAATCAGCTTTTAAGTCAGTTTGACCAGCTTTTAAGCTGAGCCAAACAAGCTCTAAGTAAAATAAAAATAAATTTAGAAGTGACACTCTAAGTTTATTGTCTCCTCTATCTTACCCAACATCCCAATACCCACCCCACTCCCTATCCCATCTTGTCCACCTAGTATTTTGTTAAATAAGTTATAAAAAATATATTTTCTAGAAAAACAATTTACATAAAAAATTATTTTCGTCTCGATCAAATCAGACAATAATTTGAACGCAAAAGTTCAAAATCACCTTTCAACTATTTAAAATAAATTAAATTTAGGAAAAAGTATTTTTCGACTCAAAAGTATCATTCCTCTCTTACTTTTGGACCAAACTTACTCTTCTATTTAATGAAAAAGTTATGTGGCATCTAATGTGTGTATAATATGCCACATAGACCTCCATATGTGCACGCCCATCTTATCCACCACCACAGACGTTTCAAGAGCTCAAACTTCACCATTTTTCCATGTTTCATTATTTTACAAGAAAGGTCAAAGAAGTTTATTTCACCAGCCCTAATTTCACCATGAAGATTTACACAACAACATTATTAAAGTAGTTAGTGCAATATTATTCGTGATCTTGTCAACTCTTGCTATTTTTTGACAATGTATGCCATATTCAATATTCTAACGTAACCAACATCAGCTCGTGAAGTTTCATAGTTCAAGTTTCAAGCAATCTTCCACGGTTATAATGCTTTCGTAGTTCAAACTTCAAACAACCTCCCTCATCTATAAGTTGAACCAATAAAAACGTTTGATGTCATTTTCCCTGTTCGTCAATCATATTCTTTCTTATTTGTGAACACTAGTTGCCTCACTTTAGTGCCATGTTTTTGTTTACTTTTCTATTTTTGTTCTTGTCTTAAGATAATTTGAAAGCAAAAAATTCATTGCACACAAATGAAGTTGGTCCAATCAAATTGCAGCCGACACTTTTTTATTTCGTAATTTAGTCACTGCAGTAAAAAATATCTGAGGTGATTATCATCTTGGAAAAAGAGGGTTTGGTAGAGTTTACAAAGGGATGATTGAGTCCATTCAGGTCGATTCTCACAAACTGTTTTTGCTTTTTACCTTTTGCTAATAATGAAATATATTCAATAAATCAAAAGTTTAATTTGCCTCTAATTTACCAAATTATGTTGCACTCACTTTTCTTTAAATAATATTATTGAGTATATCTGTAGAGTGAAATTAGGTCGGGTGAAAGGAAGCTTTCTTTGATTCTTTTTAAAAAAAGGATGATATGTGAGAAAATGGAGAAATTATGACTCTTAGAATGTCTATGTGGAGGTAGGGGGTGAGTGTGCAATGTGGAGTCTTCCATTTAACAGAAGGGTAAATCTGGTCAAATAATAAGAGATACCTTTGAGCCGAAAAATAATAATTTAAAAGTATATGTAATCTATTTTGAATACTTTGAAACATAGTTTTAACCTTTTTCCTAATCCCATTTCTGATTATCGGAGGGAAAAGTAAGAGTGCAACACAGTGAAGAAAAACCATCCAAGGCTCTCACACTCCTTCCATGCTAGAGAGTAGAAACAACATGAATGAATCGGTAAACAACAAGGAGAATGTAGTTGGTAGTGGTGGCGGATTAACGGCGGAACAGAAAGCTCGAATCTCTTCAAAGTTCAGAGCAGCAAAGGCACTTCTTGCTCGCAAAAGGCCACTCCATGATTGCTCCACCACGTCCCTCGATAAGTATGCGTTTCTTTATTCAATTGCAAATTGATTGTTTGTTGCTTCTTCATAATCTGTCCACCTATAAAATAGACACATTAGCTATATCTATTTTCTTAGGGTTCAAATCAATTCAATTAGAAAGGGGAATTTGAAAAAAAGTTAAAAGTATTTAGTGAATTTGATGTTTGCAACAAGTGAAGTCACGCAACATTTGATATTCCTTAAGTAGAACGCGGAGGCCACTAAGAAGCTAGCCTCTTGAGAAACTATCCATTTGCACTTACCACTCTTTCAAGTGGAAATGAAAACTTCATAACACTTCATTATATGCATCCGACTTTATGTGCTAACCCGCCTAACCATGTATCTCTTCCTTCTAGGTTAGGATTACTATTTACACTTAAACCAAAACTGTATAGAATTCACAACATCTTAATTGGAAAAAAGTTCGTCCTCCCTGGTAATTTGCCTGTCGACAACACTCCACTTATAAGTACGCTTGTTCAGTGATCTAAGTTCCATTTTCATTTGAAAGGCTATGGATTTGATACTGATTATTTTCCCCTTAGTCATGAATCATTCAATAGCTCCTTGATAACTCAATTCTGATGCACTAATTGCTTCTAATATTGTATTTTGTGGTAGATGTATTGACCTTGAAAAATAAAGGTATCAGCAGTTTAAGTTGATCTGCAATTGTTTTCTTTTTCTTGTATGCTTATTTGTTGTTAATTACATGGTTCAAGAGTAATTTTGAAATGTTTGTTCACAATCTTTCTTCTTTGTTTAATGTTTTGGTGTATCTGGTATTCTTTTCCTAGAGTTGGGAAAGCTCAGAGAACTACATCCTTGGACCGGATTGATGGTGATAAAAGGTTTCCTCTTACTGAGATTCCGATGAACACTCCGTCTCCCATCTATGAGAAGGGTTCCAATAAAACGTTCAATGTGTTTACCAGTGTTAAGGGCTCACAAGTTCGTGAATGTGATAGCAGCATCAATGCAAGGACTACGTGTGATATACAATTTCAAACAGTTGAAACTTTCAAGTTCTCTAGCAATAGAAGTGAATCAGTTGAATCTAACCTAAGTGAAAACGGTGGAAATGTTCAATTGGACAACATGGTTGGGTTGAATACATACATAACTCCAGTGAGGCAACCTGGATTTTCTGGCTTGACTGAGTCATCCTTCTCATCAACTGTGCTAGATGATGATTTTGATGAACACATTTTGGACGAAATAGATGCTTTATGTGAGCAAAACTCAAAAGAAAAGCCCGGGAAGAGGTTCAACAGCATTCCAATTGAAAATCATCACATAAACAACTTGGACAAGGAGGATAACTTAAATACTGTTGTTTCTAGTGATAATTCAGGACAGGAGTGCATTTTATCTAGGGGCAATCAAGAAAGTGAAGCAGAAAGATCAAAGAGCAGCGGACTTGATAAGTCAAATCTTGTCAGGTCAGATGAAGCTTTTAAACTTGAATGCATTCTGAATTCAACTGGTAATCAAGAATGTGAATTAGAGGATCCAAAAAGCTGCAAGGCCACAGATACTGGGAGCAAGTTGGAGGCAACAGATATCAGGAGCATGCCTGAGGATTATATAAAGTATGTAGAGTCACTGAATGACAGACAACAGGAGGCAGCTTGTAGTGACATTTCAATCCCTCTTATCATTGTTGCTGGACCAGGAAGTGGCAAGGTCTTTACTTTCTCATGGTTTAAAAATGAAATTTGTATGTCTTCTTCAATAGTTGTTTAATTTCTTCTATTTGCATTCAGACATCTACAATGGTTGGACGAGTCCTGATGCTACTGCACAAGGTAGTGCGATGACTATAAGTGCTACTATATCATTATACTTTTGTCAATGCCATGTCTGGCACGTGACAGATCTAGTCAAGTATCTACTTCTGAGTTTTCTTCCTCTGCATTCCTTTGCTTATTTTTATAGGGTATTGGTCCGTCAAACATTCTTGCTATGACTTTTACAATAGCAGCAGCTTCTGAAATGAGGGAGAGAATCGGAAGAGTTGCAGGGAAGACAGCAGCAAAGGAGCTCACGATCAGCACATTTCACTCGTTTTCTTTGCAACTTTGCCGCATGCATGCTGAGAAGTACGTATATCTTGATTTGGTTCTTAAATATTTAAGATTTGAACACAGAAAGAAGTAATCTTTTGCTCGCTATGTCTTGTTATGTTGAAAAAATGAGTCTCATGTAGCTCAAATACCTTCTTTTTACATGTCTTTTTAGGTTTCCTTGTTTAGCAGGCAAACATTTATGAAAAGATGTCCGAAGATAAAATCTAACTGGAAAGCTCCATACTTGAATTTTCCGAACCACAATGACTGCCACTGTTTTAGACTTACTACCATTAATTGATTGAGGAATGTCCTAATAAAAAAGGAAAGCATAGGGTGATGTAGGCTACTACCGTACTTGTGTTAGTCTATCATATTTTAGATCTAGTGATCCATGTTTCTGTACGGAATTGTAGACTAGTTCAGAGCTATGCCTTTTGTTTTTTTCATGGTTCAAGAGTGATTGTCCTACGGTAAGCTGTACCTCTTTTTTTAATAGCATATTTACCTGGTATACTATACTTGCCACTCAATGGACTCGTATATTGTTATAAGTGTCTCAAATCAATTTAGCCATGCTTCGTTTTGGAAAATTGATTAGACTTTCACGTTGTTCTAATAGGCATCAGAATCTAGTTTTCCATAGTTATGTGTATTACCCAATATCTTCGCACGATCGTCATCTTGGTATATTTTTTCTGAAAACTGGTAATCTGTATTCCTCAACATTAAGGATATGCTAGAGACCTCCAAAAAGCTAATAACAAAGAGTTATAACCAAGGCTAATTTAATTATAAAGAGCCTAAGATCTACCAGTTGAACTTCATTCTCTACATTTGCTAGTTAAGACCAAAAATGAAAATTTACTATGCAATACCATTTGACCACTGCATCAGTGCACCAATGGCATATTTTTCATGATCACCTCCTTCCATAAAGCTTGGCCTTCATTAGCATATCTCCGTTACCACTTCATCAAAAGGCAATTAATATGTAATTTCAAATTTCTGATACCAAGACTCCTTGCTTCTGCAATATCTCTGCTATATTACCCCCAAGTAGGTAATGGGTACCAATGTTTTGGACGGCGAAAGGTGACAAGGGTCTACCTCGCCTCAGGACGAGGTGAGAGGCGAGGCGCTCGCCTTTTTGAAGTGGAGCACCAATTAATACCAAATATTAAAATTTTTTAATTGCATATATAAATAACCAAAATCTCAATAGCAATAACATATTAGCAAATATTTCAATTCAAAAAATAAAAGGATAGTAGATACTAAAAGTATAGAACTTGAATGACTCAATAATTCACAAGACAAGCAATACTAAAACAGAAGAATGAGAAAGAAGGAACTGGGCAGATTGCTGGTTGAGAAAGAACAAAAAGCTGCCTAACTAGTTAAGGAGAAAGAAGAAAGAAAAAGAGCGAGAAGAAAGACAGTTGTAAAAATCAGAACAGCGGAGAAAGAAGAAGAAACGAGAAGAAAGACGAAGAAAAGGCGTACCCGACCTGAGCCTTGAAGTCTGAAGAAGAGAAGTTTGAGGTGCTTAAATAAAAAATAGACCCTATCTTTTACATTTTAAGAATTAAAATGTTAAGTCAATTTTTTTTTTTTGTTGAAATGTGACGCCTCTATTGTGTCGCCTTGCCTCTCGTCTTGCGCCAAAGGTGCTAAGGCGAGTGCCTTTTCACATTGATGGGTACAACACTGACTCTACAACTTGATTCTTGTGCTAACTCTTCAATGTTACCTACCTCAACCACTGGTATCATCTAACACTTACCGAGGTTGACCTTAAGCCAGTGTTTAGGACGGCGAGAGGCGACAAAAGGCGACAATGGCTTGCCTCGCCACGCGGCGAGGCGAGCGGCGAGGTGCTTGCCTTTTTGAATCAAGGCGCCAATGAATACCAAAAATTAAAAATATTTAATTGCATATTTTATCCAAAATTTTAATAGTAATAACACATATTAGCAAATATTCAATTCAAAAAACAATAGTAGATACTAAAAAGGAGTCGTGCAACAGCAAATTTTGAAAATAGAAAAAAACAACCTAATTTTGACTAATATTGTTAAGTCAAATCTTTTTTTTTTAAAAAAATAAATAAAAAAGGCGGCGCCATTTTTGTCGCCATTAGCTCGCCATGGGTCGCCATGGGTCGCCTTTTGTATGTCGCCTCGCCTCAGTGCGGCATGGCGAGAAGGGCTCGCCTCGCCTCGCCTCTCGCCTTTGGCGATGAGGCGCTCGCCATTCACAACACTGCCTTAAGCCTTGAGACAATCTAATAACAAATAAGTATCTGTCTCAAACAAGACTACAAAGAGAATTTTGGATCACACAACACCAACGTATCATTTGCAAATAGAAGATGGATACCCTCAAATCAAATTGCCCCCTGAGCAAGGCAGTGAAACCTTTCAATAATCCTTCTGCAATGACCCTATCATCGCAGTGGTTTGGGAAGTGGGAAATAGAAAAAAAGCGACAAGACCTTGCTTCACTTAAAGCGTTTGCTTCATCGAAGTGAAAGTGCAATTTGAAAGAAAAAGGACCAAAATAAATAGAGACAATTTATTAAGAAATCTTCCGAATCCCTTGTGACAAGAATGTACTCCTAAAACTTTAAGGTAAGTTCTACAGACTGATGGTTAGACCGACTATGTTGTTTGTGACAATTTGTTGGCTAGTTAAGAATTTTCATGTTCAGAATATAAGAGCTGCGAAATGAGGATGTTGATGTGGATATTCTAGGAGAGATAAAATTAGGAATGAAGATATCCGGTACACCGTACAAGGTGGGAGTGACCTCTGTGGTGGACAAGACGAGGAAAGCAAGCTGAGATGATTCGGGCATATGAAGAGGAGATGTGTAGATGCGCTAGTGAGTAAGTGCGAGAGGTTTACCCTGGTAGGTGTAAAGAGAGGTAGGGAGGCCGAAGAAGTATTTGGGGAGGTGATAAGATAGGACATGATGCATCCTGATCTTATCGAGGAAACGAGGACATGATCTTAGATAGGTAGACATTGAGATCGCGAATTAGGGTAGAATGTTAGTATTTTCCATCGGGTTAGGTTTGGCGGTTATTTGTTTGGCACGCTATATCCGTTTCTTCTTCCATAGCAGTGGTATCAACAATATGCCATTGTTGCTTGTCCCTGATTTTTTGTGCTTTGGTTATTGCCTTATTTATTTATTGCTATTGTTCCTTTTCTCTTAATGCTATGCATTGCTTTCTCTATTATTTCCTTCTTTACTTTTGTATGTCCTTTTATACTGCTCTGAATTGCGATACTTGAGCCAAGGGTCTTCCCAGACCAATCTCTCTACCTCCATGAGGTAGGGGTAAGTAATGCGCACACTCTACCTTCCTCAGGCCCCACCAGTTGGATTTTACTGGTTTTTTTGTTGTTGTTGGAAGTTCAAAAACCAACACCTTTTGCTCAAGGTGTACTCCTCGCTTCACCTTAGCCTTTTTAAAGCATTGTTTAGAAGTTCTCTGTCTCTCTCCTCCACAACTAATGCATTTTATCTAATTTCTCCTTCACCTTCATATTGTCACATAGAAGGTAGTTCATTGTAATGTATCAGTTCTTGTGGTGGTAAAATTGTCTAAATAGACACATGTTTATTCATAAATAGGTTAGGTCGAACACCTGAATTTCTCATATATGGACATGGGCAGCAGAGAAGAGCTGTCATTGAAGCAGTCCGCTTACTGGATGATAAGAAAAACGGACCTCGTGATGAGCTTTGCCAGCTTAATGACAAGAATTCTCCTCAACATTTTAAGGAGAGATCAAAGAAGTGGTTAAAGTTTGTAACTCAAGTAAGTAGTTTTTGGGTTAAAGATACAGTTCCACTTAGTTTGGTTATAAAATCTTGCTGTCTTTTAAGTTTATATTTTGTCAAAAGGAGGACACAACTTTGATTAGTTTATCTGAAGTATCAATCGAACAATCTTTTGATGTTTTACATTTATGTGGATAGATGAAGAGTAATCTCTCTTTCCATTAGAGAATGCAGTATCTGCTGACTCTGCTCAGTGACAGTATTTGGATATGCTGATTTGGAAGTTTCTGTCTGGCATATGAAAGTGAACTATTTGAATATGTATAAACCAAATTATAGCACCATATATTTTGTCATCTTCTTCTTGGCATGTTAATAAAGACTCTTCTGTTTCAGTTTTTTTTTTGTCTTAGTGGGTGTTTGAATTAGCTTTTTAAAAGTAGCTTGTAAGCTAAAAGCCATAAGTTGGGAATACCCAACTTTTGGATTTTAACTTATTTTAATACTTTTTTTGGCCTAAAAGTAATTGCTTAGAAGCACTTTTTGACTTTTCCAAACACCACAAAAACTAGAAAATGAGCTTAAAAGCCAAAAACACTTGTAATAAGCAATTCACATGATATGTTTCGGACGACAAGATTAAAGGACATTTTGGTACATTTCACATGTCTTTAGTTTTAGACCACATGATTCAAAAGTCTTCTTTACTTTCTTAAACTCTGCGTCAAGTCAAAACCAGACAAACAAATTGAAATTGAGGGAATAACTATTATGTGTCAAAACTGAAACTCTCACCTCTGTACCCTTTTCCCTTTCATATTCAAATAGGACATGTGTTGCATGCTTAATGGTTGTTATACTTGTACTTACATCTCTTCCACTGAATTACAGGCCAAGTCTGCAGGAAGGACGCCGGACGACTACTATAAAATTGGAAATGAAACTGGAGTAAGCCCATAATCAGGGATTTTTGGTATTTTATCGTTCATATTTCCTTATTCTGATCTTGCAATATTGCTCAGGCTGCAGTTCTGCAAAGCTACAACGATATATTAAAATCATGCAATGCTTTGGATTACCATGACTTGATCAGTTGTTCTATCAAACTCTTGACTGATTTTCCAGAAGGTTAACTTAAATGTTTCATAATTGACTATAATCTAGTGCATTGTGATATCACAGTTGTCTCAATCTGTTTGATTTTCATTTTCTTCAAATGAAGTTTTAGAAGAGTGCCAGGAATTATGGAAAGCAATGGTGATTGATGAGTTTCAAGACACAAGTACTGTGCAGTATGGACTTTTACATATCCTTGCATCGCATAAACGCATAACTATTGTTGGTGATGAAGATCAGGTGAAGCTGAAGCTAGTCTTTCTTACTTTATCCAGTGAAACATTTTTTTCTCGTCTTGCTGTGACAAGTTCTTTACTTCTTTTTCCTTTCAAGTACCTTGCTGCTCAGAGTTTTCAATATCATTCTGCAGTCCATTTTTGGTTTTAGTGGCGCTGATGCCTCTGGATTTGATTCATTTCGGAAAGATTTTCCTTTGCACAAAGAGGTTTGGCAAACTCTTTATTATAACTTGTCTTTTTATATGAACTTCAGATACGGTTCTGATAGTCTCCTTGTGATGTATATCAATATCTATTCAGGTCAGACTTAGTAAAAATTACCGGTCCACACGTTGCATTGTTGAAGCTGCATCATTTCTTATACAAAATAATTCGAAAAGGTGCCAATCAAAACGTGTTCTTACTGATAATTCTGTTGGGTCAAAGGTAAATGATTTTAGCGTTCTTATAAAGAAAAACATCCTCAATAGGAGTACCTTTTAACATATGATACTTTGCAGATAACTATCAAAGAATGCTGCAACGAGGATGCACAATGTTCTTTTGTTGTTGATAAAATATTAGAAATTGCTTCTGATGGCACAACTGAAAAGTCCTCTTTCGGCGACATAGCAGTTCTATTCCGGAGGCAGGTCAAGCTTTACCTATTGAAAAAGCAAACTTGTTTAAGATATTTTGTGGGGTTTTGGCTAAATATTCCTGCCTATGGTTGTTCAACAGGTGTCAGGAAAAATCTTTCAAGCGGCATTTCGTAATAGAAAAATCCCATTCAATGTCCATGGCGTGGCCTTCTATAGGAAAAAGGTATCTTTTACCTCCCATCACTGCCTGATAGATTCATATGCTTTTAAAAAATCGCTAACCTGGTATGTTCATGCAATAGGTGGTCAAGGGCATCATTGCTATGCTTAGAACAGCTTTACCTGGTTCTGATGATGGTTCATTTCGAAGAGTATTCAAGGCCTTACTGCCTTCAGAAAAAGAAGAAAAAATGAAGGTTCTTCCGTATCTATTATTCTTCACGTATGGGCACTATGGCTGTCCAATGCCTATTTTATTTAAAGCTTATTTTGACATTTTCTGTCCTAGGTAATTGAACACATTGCAAAAGTTTCCACTGTAAGGAAAAGTAGCTTCATTTCAGCAGCACGAGACATATTTAGTGCTAAAGTATCTGGCACATTCAAGAGGTTTGTTCTAGAACTCCTTGTTGTGAGCTGTCGATGATAAATGATCTTTTTAGTAGTACTAGTTATGATCTTAACCATACATTTTTTCAACTACTTCATTGAGTGATATTATATATCTATCTAAATGTTCTCAAATACTATCTGGATTTCCATATTTTGGTTTGCCTCCCTACATGTATTCTATTTCTTTTTCTTGTCTTCTGGAAACAAAGAAAAAGCTTTTGGTCCTCTGTTTTGGCTTTGATATTGAGTCTAATACAAGCAACTAGCCTCAAATTACCTAGTTGTCCATTTCATTGTAATTTACTGTGAATTAGTCTTGACTGTAACAAATAGGTTTGTAAATTTGTCTCTATTTATTTACAGGAGTCAACTTAGTCAAGGGCGGAAGGTGTTGCTCATGATAGAAATGATTTCGAAACTCGTCAAAAGGGTTAGTTTTTGAATCTTATGGATAATTCTGTTCTATTTGGATGTAAATCATGTGAAGCTTTATTGATATTTTATCATGTGTGCTGAATTGCAAAATTGATTTATCTGCCTGGACAGTTGAAAAGGCATTTTCAAAGGGCATTGATTGATTATGCATATCGCTGATGACTGATGTTGATTTATACGATACTGAGTTTCATTTGTGCAATTTGGTGCTGAGATTTTTCTCATCACTAGAGGGAAACTTTCTTGGACAAAGTCTTGGATGTAAATGATAATTATCTGTGTACAGCAAAATATCTCATACTTAAAAGGGTCATTTGGGGTTTGCTCAGATTGAATTCTTGGGTAAAATAATTACTTGTTATACTTGCAGGAAGAATCCATTTCAGCTGTCATTACTTCAGTGGCTAACATGATACCCCAGGTTGGTCGTTGTATTATAAAAACACAAACCTAAAAAGTGATATTTGTATGGAGAAAAAGAAAGATATACTTCCTTCGCTCCAATTTATGTGGTAGCATTACTCTAATTTTGCTGATAATTTAACTTAAACTTCTCTTTTACTCTTAATGACAAACTTCTATAACCACACAAATGTTGTCACATGATTAAGACCACAAGTTTCAAAAGTCTTCCTTTCTTTTGTAAACTTTGTGCCTAACAAACTATGCCACATAAATAGAACAAAGGGAGTATATGATTATAAGTTTCCTACTTTTGTCTGTGGAGATCTCGTTGAGAATTTCCAACGTTTTTGTCAAATCAAATCTTAGTTATTTGTTAATCACCTCCACCATCTTTCTATGAATTTATTTATTTCAAGCTAATGAAAGTTCTTCTCATAAAAAGTGTCTCTTTCATGCTAATCAAAGTGTCTTTCAGATTACAGCTTTTATACTATAAGCACCTTAATCTTTTGACATGTGACTTTCATTCTGTAGAAATATCTTCTTGAACAGCGGGCAGTTCATGATAATGATGGAGGGAAGTTGCTTAACGAAGATCATGATGTTAGACCTGTAAGTGTAATATGTTCCTTTGTGGTCTTGTTTTTTTCTTTTCACCTTCACTGCTAATGCATGCCTTCTTTTACGTGACTTATTCTTATCTTCTGTTTCTGTTTGACTCTCTTTTCTTTATTTTCCCCTGTATAAAAATTGTTGCAGCAAAGTGAAATGAGCAGATACATCAGAAGCTGTTTGTTTGATGGTGCAGGTTCTTCAATATCTATTGGACGATGTGTCTGATTTCCTAAAAACTCATAAGAATCCCATAGAAGGAGAAAGTGAATGCAAAACAGAAGGACAAGGTTGTGCCAACATACTGAAAGCTTTTATCGATCATATATCTGAACGGGAGAGTGAAAATTTCCGTACAAGGAGACATGATAACAAAGACTCTGTTACAGTCACGACAATTCATCAGGTTTCTGAATTCTCTAGCAATGGGTTATTTCACTTTGCTTCCTCGTGCTTCATTCCAATGTCCATATTTCGTGAAAATTAATTGGATTTCCCCTTTTTCATTTCTTCCGTTTGATTTTTTGTGTAGTCAAAAGGCTTAGAGTGGGATACGGTTTTCATAGTTAAGGTATGAGATCCATGCTTTCAGTATTGTTTTTACTAATGTTACATCACATTAATTGGACGAGCAAGGAGAGGGATAGCGGACTCCTCTTTCCACCCCTTTTAGTCATCAAAGAGACTTTTTATTCTCTATAACACCAAGGTATAATCTGGAGCTAATGCTCGCATAAATTGGTCAGGCAAATGAATCAGAGATTCCCTTGTTACATGAATTTAATGGCATCACAAATGAAAGGAGCAACTCAATTGAGGTATTTATGTTTTTGAAATTTGAATCATTACAGTAATTACCCCTTCTATAGTATAAATCTCTTTTTATCCACTTTGAATGTAACTTTTTTCTTGTTTTTTGCAACTTTTAGGAGGAGAGACGCTTACTATATGTGGCAATGACTCGTGCACGGAAAAAGCTTTTCATTTTGCATGTAATTATGGATTCAAATTGGCAGGTATGATGAACGGCTTGCTCTGGTTTATCTTGGCTTTATTATTTCTTTCTCAAGTCTAGACACACTTGCTTTCAGGTTCTTCAACCTTCACGTTTTCTGAGAGAAATTCCCCGTCATCTTCAAGAGACCCAAGTAAGATGTGATTCAGTTTTAAGTATGTCTGTTATAAATGTTGTGTAACACCCCGGAAATTTCTAAGCTAAGGCCCAAACCATTCTTTATTTTCATGTAAGGTCGTATTGAGTGATTCTTAAATTGCTCATATTTGTAAAGTTGTTTAGTGTGGGAAGAAATTTGGATGTGAATTAAGGTCAGAAGAACCCACTAGCACAAAGTTGAATTGTAAGCTTCCTTACCGATTAAGTTTTGACAATTCGGTGCTTGACAAAGCGAACCCTTGTTGATCCACATATGGGATCTGCGGTTCTCTTTCGAGGTCCGAACCTACACCCTAGACGTGGCCGGCGCTCGAGAGCCATTGTTGATCCCCAAGTGAACCCTTTTCCTGAATGACTACTTAGTGGAAGACTAACTCAAGCAGAATTAAGCTTTAAACCAGAATTAAACCTTTTAATCTCAAAGTACTCTATTGTCTCAGAATACTCTGAAAATAATAATAGTTTGAAATACAATTCAACAAAGGAATACTCAAAACTTACTATCTGTGAAACCTCTATTATTCTAGACGGATGTCAGGGGGACAAGACTCACGACACCTTAAAGAAACTAACTAAAAAAAAAAGAAGTGGAGTCTTTCAGAATGCTAGAAGGCTCACCAAAGCTAACAAGAAGTGCAAATGATCTCAACAAAGCACCTGTTCATGACCACGAACACCTGTATCTGCATCATAAAAAGATGCAGGTTGAATGACATCAGTATGTTGAATGTACTAGTATGTAATATAGCCAAAGCGAAATAACTGAAAGGACTACAATAGAAATAAATATATACTCTACTGAATTTAAAGAAATAAAATAGTCAAATTATTTTAACTTTACAAACACTTATTCATCTCTGAACTCAACATATTAAGTGATATGATAAAAATACACTTTTAAATCTATCTGGTAGATTCTCTAACCAACAACTATCATTGTGAGCAACGTGATGATAAAACACCTTGCCCACGTTGCTAGAACTGTCCTATACCTTGCCGGGATGTTGAACATCTCAACTACACTAAAACTCTGCTTGTAAGTAATAATGAGTCGTCTAAAAGGTACGATCCTTTAACCATGTTGGCTACATGGTTAATGAGGAATGTGAGTTGTTTGAACTCATCCCTATATTGGTGCTCAAGACTACTCCCAATACATATATACTCGTGCTGAAATTATAAAACATACCTCTCTCAATGTGAGGTAATTGCTCAAAAATATCCTCATAAATGAGGTATTGATCTGAACTCATTAACTCATTTAGAAATCAAAATTTTCTTTTCTCAATGTAAAAAGTGATACATTTTGGAATACTTAGTTCCCTTGTACCCTTACTTAAGTCACTCTTTAAACCCGTCTTTACTTTCTCAAAAATCAATTTAAGACAAAAAAATTTTGGTTAAAAAGGATTCTCAATGATAAGGTTCATGCTGAACATAAATATGAACAATGAATCTCAAAATTAAGGTTGTAATCCTAGATTGTTTACTGATAGAAAGTAGATGTAGGGCGCGAGGACGAACTCAGTCCATCACTATGAGTAGCCTTAAATACCTAGAAGGACAAAGTTCTTGGCGAAATCGGTGAAAACTCGAAAAACGCTCAAAACTCTAGCTTTCTCCTCGTGGATCCTAGCTCTAAGTTCTTGGAAGTGTTAATGAACGTATAAGGATTGATTAACACTGTTTAAACCCTTAACTAGGCGTAAAAACGTCGTGGTTTAGGCTTTGAGAGGGGGGGGGGGAGAGGGAAGACTAAAAACGTTGTGGTTTAGGCTTTGGGGGGGGGGGGGGACTAAAACACCCCTCTTAATAACGGACAAAACCTTCCATGGAATTTATATTGAATTTTAAGGCTCAAAATTTCATTCTTCTGCCCAAGCACCGCAACCTTTCTCAATCCATTGGGCTTCTTTACTTGCTTGGTGCTCCAATTCTTGCTGTTTGTTCCATTTCTTTTAATTAGGTGTACAATCTAAAATCAATTTAGATTGAACCATTTAGTTTCTCTGTGTTGTAAGAGATGAATGATGTATTTTATTCTTTTGTTTCATTTCTCCTGGAACAATAACAAAGACTTTTTAATCAAGGATCTACTACTAGAAATTTAATGCATAATCTCAGCATTCAAGTCCTGAATAATCTCATTTTAAAATTATTCAACCATTTCATTTTACCAAGCTCAATGTTAGGCAGAATAGTCAACATTTATCTCTTTCGATGCAACAACAAGATCTTTCACTTCAGTAAAGATTTAGTTTATGAGAATAGCCAAACACAATGGAACGACTTAGCTCTTTTTCAACTTCATATATTTTTCAAAAAACTTCAGCTCAATTCTTCTCTAAATGCCTATAACACATCCAATAAAGTGATTTTAACTAATCAACTCTTAATTGATCTGCATAAGCTTCTAATATGCAAGTTAGTGGGTCCACTTTTATGGATGTTATCCTAAAATATTGAATTAAAATACTTCTTGAATCGAATTTCATTTGGTATGTGAATCCTGTTCTTTTTTACAACATATTGTTCTCTATCGCAATAGTCTGAGATTAAGTTTATATTTTTGATAAATGCGGATCCACATTAGATTATTAATTAAGTTGCATCAGTGCCCATGAAACCTTTTATGCAATGTGTTTGAAGTTGCCGAAAACTGAGTTTGCTTTGTGTTTTTTTTGAAAAGAATGGTTGTTAGAGATGTGCTTCCAAAAGAACTTTAGTACTTCAAAAATTTTCAAATTAATTATTTTAAAATCTTTTGTATCTCGAAAACTTGTTTTTAGAGCTTTTGAGTTCTTAAAAGAGCTGAAAACTGAGTTCTGAAAATCTTCAAAGAATGGTGGTACTTCTTTTTTGCAAACACTACTCGACAAACATTTTTTCCTAAAAACTCAATATGAGTTTGGAGACATGTTTTTGGTAACTCCAAATCAAACACGACCTTTTAGTCTATAGCAACTTATACAATCCGCTAAAATTTTTTGGTGGGCAAGATGGCCCTTGACATTCTGCAGAGGCTGCAACTTACCTCTGTTTAGAGATACTTTTGTTTGTTTGACTTGCTTAATATTTGATATGTAAACACACCGTAAATAAATTCATCTAGAGCCTATGGGTTTTCAATCAATACCATTGCACTTCTGCCAATTTTCTTATGAGTAATGTAACCTGTCATTGTCTGCTTAATTTGCATTTTACGTTTTTCCGGTTGTTCAAACAATACCTTCTTGCTAACAATTTTTTTCTAATAGGAAGAGCTGACCAATCACCAAAAACTCCAGAAGGGAGCTCCTCATAGTGGTTCAGCTGAAAAGGTGGAATCTGTTGATCATAGAATAACTACAGATGATCCTCTCAGTGAACCAGTCGACGGAATGTCCAAAGAGTCAATCGACACACTGGAGCTATGCAATTCCAAAATCTTCCTAAAAAGGTTTCTTCATTTAATCATCTTAATGGGTAGAAAATGATATTAGTTCCTCTGTAGTTTCAAAAAAAAAAAAAGATATTAGTTCCCCTGTCCTGAATTGATCGTCTTACTTGAGCTGTAAATGAGCTGAATTGAACTTACCCTTTAACGGGCAACTTCACTCTGCCCAGTTTCTATTGGCTCGAACTCCAGCCCGTTCGTGTAGTTGGGTTGATGTAGAGTTTGCTTTTATTGTCCATGTTGTCTGAATGAGCCAATAAAGAAAATTTTGAACGGAAACAAGACTAGCGTTACATGTTAAATACATGACAAATGGGAATTTCTTATGAAGGAAAAATTGATATATAAAAATCCAAGTTACCTTAGCTTTTGTGAACAGTAAACAAGTCAAGTCAATCTTTCGAAAGCTCGAGTCTTGTTGTATGAGCTTTGACTGTAGGCTCAAACATTTTTTCCCGTCAAAAACCACTGTAATGGTGGGTGTTGGGTGGAGAACCAAACATATTTACCCTTAGCATGTCTAATCCTAAGACATGGAAAACTCGTTTGGACATTCTTCAAAAGTGCTCTAAGTTGACTAGGCAAAGAAATAGCTTGACTGAAAAACATGTTTTTCCCTGTCTTCACCCCAGTTGGCTGACATGTTAGCAACCATATTGCTCAAACTCAGTTTGTTTATTTAAATAACGAGTGTTCGAAGCTTACTCGTGAATAATCGGCCCATTATAACTTTGGTTGTATTTCTTGATTAGTAAAATGGAGCCAACAATATCTTCTTTTTGTTTGTAACAAGTAGAGCCTGAAATATTTTCACTGGCTTATTATGTAAAAGGTGACGTGAGTCTGTTAGATAACATGACTTACAAATCTCAGTGGAGGCAAAAAACACTTGGTGATTTCTTCCTATCTGTCTAAGCCTAGGCAGACAGTGTTTTACCTAGTACATGTGTGGGTGGGAGCTAGCACATGTTAGTCATAGGGCGTACAAGCTGGTCGGGACCTCACCATTATTAAACAAAAGAAGATGACATGGAATTATTTTGTCCTATTACTGGTAAATTAGGACACTTATGATTGGGCAAAGAGATATAAGAATACTCCTGTTTATTATTTGGAACCTAACTTTGACTGAATTTCTGAACTGATCTACCCAGATTTAATGCGGAAGACCGAACAGTGGTATCTCATTTGTTCCATCAATGGGCCAAAAAGCCTGCATTTCAGGAACCACGGAGGTTGCTTAAAAAGGTCAAAGCTATTCATTTCTTTTATTTTCTTTATGGTTGGGAATATTTTTCTTAGTCAAGAGGAGCAATGTTAACATTTAACTTCATGCATCCAATATTCCAATGTATAAGTCAATACAGGTAACGACCCGCTAATGGATGTTGGGGAATGGCGAGAATCAGCACATTGAAGTTCTGAGAACAGTTTATTTCAGTACCGTAACACAAGGTTGGATCTTAACGTATCTGTCTTTTGGCATCTTCAGGTAGAGTTTGTCATTGATGAGCGCCTTAGAGTCAAGAAGAGCACTCACAAGGTCTAAGTCCTATTTTTTCCCCCATTTCATCAAACAATTTTGACTGCATTTCTTCAGATAAATTAATAACATGACTCCAAAAATTCCAGTAATTCATTCCCTGATATTTTTATTTTATTTTTGGGCAGCACATGCCCTTGCTCAAAAGTCAAAGCTGATATTTGGTGCCAACAAGAAGATGACCTAAATGCAAAATAGAATAAGATAACCAAAACTCATGGTCTATTTCTCATTTTAGGAATCCCACCAGTTGCACCTCATCTCCACCAAATTCTTCCCCGCTTTCCACCTCAGTATCCACCTTGTGCCTTCATCCTCTGCTATCTGCTAGTCTCTCATCTCTGGGGTGGGGGGCATGACTACTGGCCTATTGGAAGGATAATGAAAAACTGGTTACTTCCAGTCTCCAGAAGCATGATGCTTTCTGTTTCCTTTGGTACCAAGACTTTCCATTTCTCCTCTTGTTGAATCTCTATTTTCGGAACAATCAATAATAATATGAAAAAAAATATTTGCCACCATACAACAAAACAGCTGTCTGTTTAGTATTTTCCACCTTAAGGGTGATAAAGAAACGGACCTTGGACTTAATTCTACCCCAAAAGCTAGCTCATGAGGGGAGGTTTGCCCAAAGACCATATAAGCAGACCAAATGACCCTATCCCACCATGTGAGATACTCAATACTCCCCTGCACGCCCAGGGACATCTGGAGTGTGGACAATTTAGGACAGGGAGCCCAATAAAAAGTAATGAATCGGATAGGCATTCAGGAAGTGAAGTACGCCTATTTTTTGTGACCGGGTGCAGTGTTACTTGTTAAAAAGAATATTTATGATCAAGTTTTTTACCTCTTAGTCTTTCTGAAATTTATTTTCCCGTGTTTAATAATACTCACAATGTTTTTGTTGATTTATCAGGATGTTTTACGTGCCTTAAAGTCCTCATTAACTTGTGAGGAAGCTTTACAGTATGCTGAATCTGTAAGTTAGCATCTCTATCCGCAGTTTCTTAAATACATCAAGTATAGATATATTCTAAAGTGGATGTTAGCATCTCCATCAAATATTTCTTGTGTGGTTAGGTGTTGAACTGGGAGAAAATTCCTGCTGAGAAGCGTGCTTACTTAATGAGAGAGAAACAGGTATCAGCTTAAACTCAATTTCCTTTGGTTCTCATGCAATTTTTATCACATACATGAACAAGTGAAAGATCATGGTAGAGGGTATAAAATCTTGGTGACCATGTTTGCACATTAATTCATAAATTGTCATCATTCTGCTATTATAGTGCTTGCCAAGCATATGAAAAAAAAAAGTAGTTAAGTTCGAGAATTGCTCTGAAAAACAGTAGATATTATTACTCCCTCCGTCCCATTTTATGTGGTATCCATTCCTTTTTAGTCCATCACAGAAAGAATGTCAACTTACTATAATTAGAAACAATTTAAACTTAAAATTCTCCTTTTACCCTTAATAAAATATTTACAGCTACACAAATATCTAAGGATTGTTTTAGGCCACAAGTTTCAAATTTCTTTTTCTTAAACACCATGTCAAGTCAGATAGTGTCACATAAAATGTGACGGAGGGAATGTCTTATATGCTTGACCACCTTATATTTTTAATATTTGATCATTTGTATAATTTGAGGATATTATTTTCCTAGAGAATGTTTTCCAAAACATTTTGTCCCAACCAAACATGGAAATTGGAAAACAATTTCCTCCATAGCAAACACACCTTAATCTGGAAAATCCAATGTGTGGGTGTTCTTAACGACTTTGAAGATTTGAGGAGATTCTAGTAATTTCCAAGGTATAATAGTGTAAATGCGTGTGGTTAGGGAGCGGAATTATCATAAGAACATCCTTGGATACTCACTTTGAAGTGGTAGAAAATCCCCCTTGATTTGGATCCCTCTTCTTGAGACAATTCCTAACTCAATATCTCAGGATTACTCTCTCTCCCCGTACTCAGCTTATTATAGCCCAGGAATTTGGAAAGGGAGATCACGGCTCAAGAGACATCATACGCCTGCTGCCAAAAGTATTCTGCCTCAGCCATTTTTCTGTGGCCTCCCTCACTAGCACTCTTGCGGCGCAAGGCCTTCGGTGAGGCGTCCTGGTCTCTCTCTCAGCCTCCTCGTGATTGCATAGCTGGCGTGAGGCAGCCTGGGAGTTGCCGTGGTTCTTTTCCATTTCCCTTCAACATTTGGGTACTATATCCATTTCAAACACATTCCAACTTGTACCAATTAGTTCACCGCCCTCATATGGTCCACACACAACTTGGGTATCTTTAGTAACGTCATTAAGTTAATTATTAAAAATCACAGGGGTTTACAGATTTCATAAGCCCAATGCGGATGGATGACGTTATCGACAATCCACCCCTTTCCCTATTCTCTGTACACAATTTTAGTGTGCGTTTCGTGCTGTTTCCCCAAAAAGATTATTATTCTTTACCTGTTAATCACATGTTTTCCCTTGTAGGAGTACTTCCAAAAACTACGGATTGAAAGTTCGATGGGTACATCAGAACCAACTCCCAAACAGGTATATAAACTTTGTAATTCCCTCATCTTCTTTTATTTTGTACACTTTGCCTTACAGGGAAAATGGCAGAAGAGTTAGTTTAGCCAACTATAATGCATTTTCAAAAATATAAACTTATGTATGTAATCTGAAAACCTGTAATCAACTTTGTGTGCTCTCTCTTCAAACTTAGTGAGCAGATGTGGACAGTCCAAGACATGTCCTATCCTCTTATGTCTTCTTCATACCTACCATCCCTTTGTACGCTTTGGTGGTTTATACTACTTAAGGCTTGAGGGGTCTAGATTTTCCTTAGTGGTGTTCCTTTCACTTACTTTGGTGAATCTTAAGATTAAATATTTGGAGAACATTATAATGATGCATATGATTTGCTGCTACAGATTTTATAATGGTGGCAAATATTAACAATAATCAGTACACACGCGTTGTAAGGCTTGAAGTAAGGTCAGGGTCTTGGGTCTCAGGGTGTCTTATTCAGTTACTTTGTTTCCTTTTGGCAGATTGCATATCTTCAGAGTCTAGGATGCACTACGGTTCCTACATCCCGTCTCCATGCATCACGGTTGATTGAAGAATATAAATCCTTGTAGCATGATATTGAGACTTTGATACGAAAATTGCTCAATTAGGAAGAGAATCTGGCAGTGTCAGTGCTGGTAGCACCATCGTCAGTGTCTACACAGGTTGACAGGGAAAACATAGGTGGGTATTATGAAGTCGATTCTCTCTTACAGGTTTCGATGTCAAACTATTTATAATTTCTCGTACATGGTATAGACGCTGCTGTTTCACATTGTACATTGTGTGTAAGAGGTTATGTTCCCAAAAGACTGAGTAGGGATAAAGTTGCCTCCGCGAAGCATGGCCTCACAAATTTCTCCGCATATTTATATATGTGAAGCTATTATTTCACTTTCATAGTTCCATTGTTTTGCTTTTGCTTTATTCCTGATAGTTTGTTATATTCTTGAAGATACTGTATATATAAATTTACAAACTCCAGATTTCGTGTAGGACTTGCATAATAAAACAGATCATGTATATAGAAGTAGAACATTATAATAAAGACCAAGATTTTCTCATACTAATTTAAACTCTCTTATAAAATAGGCTGTGTTCATTCAGCCTCATCTAAACTTTACACATTCAATATTAAGAATTCCAGTAAAGGAAATCTATATTCTATACTATTTTAATCAAATGGATCAATTCGTGGATCGTGTTCACTTGCCATAGCCATCCCAGTACAAAGACACGTAGGGCACATGACCTGCCAAAGATAGAAGCTCAACTTAACTTATCGTCAATGAATGTATAAACTAGAGTGGAGAATGATACATTCAACAAAAATGCAGAATGCTACATGGTGATGCAAATACTGACAAAATTCTTATTATTAAAACTAATAAAAGGAACCTTCAAATCACTATTATATACTGGGGATGTCTCATAGTAATGTCTAATGGGTACTTGGGTTACTTGGAATATGTTTCTATTGTCCACCAAGGCCCAGCCATGAGTAGCTCTGGTTTTAAGTGGCAAATGTAGAAGTCAATCAGTACAACTCCTCTCCGCTCTTTATTCCTTTGGTTGAATTTTCTCCTCCCAACCCTAGTCCCTTTTGTTCCATTTTTAAAGACACAGAAACATGAGTGCTGATGAAATAAGAAAAGAAACCAAACCTTAACCAGGGTCAAATTTTTAATCTAACTTGACAGTCCCACCAAATGTTAAGAATAAGTGCCCCCTACCCTGCTGTTTCACATCGCTTGAGCACATTGGTCAGGAAAGAGATGTTCGATTAATCAGTCTAATTTATCGGCTGTAAATGCACAGAGCGGACAATTTGGAGCCAATAAATTTGAACAATACACTTACCTTTCCTGAACCTGAACAGTTGGAACACCTCTCTGTTTTAGGTGGTGACAGAGGCTTGTCCGCACCATAAATTGTTGAAACAGGCTCAATAAGAACAAGAGATCCAGTGTTGGAACATCGAGCACAAGCAAGATATCCTGCATATACATTTAGCAACTAACATAAAATTAACCTGCATTCCAATTGCTCGTCAGTTGGAATGCTATTTCTACGAAATATTTGTCCCATCCAAAAAGGAAAAAAGAAAATTCCTTCCAGAATCAAAAGATTTAAACAATGCATGCTGATGGCTGAACTATTTGAAGAAGTAAAGCAATTTTGAGAGGTAATCCACCGAAAACATGAAAAAGATGTTGCTAGGAGAATTTCTTATTTGTTGTCAAACTATTTCAATAGCTTGAACCGATTTGCAAAGTAACTTGGCTTCTAAAATTTTGAATTATTAACAGATTATGCACCTGTTCCAAGACAGTATTTGCATCTCTTATGCTCCTGCTGTTTCACATTATTGATTTCAACAACCATCAAAGCAGAGATCACCCCAACTGCACCCCCAGAGAATGATGCCACAATTGGATCGACCTGACTGCAAAGTGCATTCATTCATGTACTATGCAATTGTAGCAAACAGATATACACAGATAGCATCACCTATCAAAGACTTAGATCTTTCAAGTATATGATATATATATAACCCAAAAAATGAAATTTTAACAATACTTTAAAATGATGGCTTTATTGGCTTTATATCACTTTCAGTTTCCAAAGTGATTAGCAAGTGTCATCACGTTCCAGATCTATCCAACAGAAATAGAAACTTGTGAACAATGGTTTCCCTTGGTGCTACTCTTCTCAAGAAATATGGCTAAAAATGAATCCCTGGATCTAAATCCTGCATTTTCTTTGCTCCAAGAATTGCTGATCTTAAGATCTTATGTATTTCCACCCTCACCATACAGTAGAAAAAAAAATTGAAGGAAAAAAGAAGCTGCTGATATTGCAACTTATCTTTCTTTTCTTTTGTTTTATTTTTTTAATTTCTTGAGAAATGTTCAGAAAATACACCAAGACTTGACACAAGTTATTAGCTTCGTCCTCGAATTATTGACAGGCTTAAAACATCTCTACATGACTAACTAAACTTAAATATACTTCTAATCTACCACATGACAGAGCAAGTGGTTTCAAACTCTTGTAGGAGCATGAGACTCTTAATAAAAAGCCGAGAGAAGTGTTCAAAACATCCCTAAACTTGACGAGAATTTAGGGGTATATTTCATTCATTTCGCAAGATCGGGAAGTATTCAAGTTCAGTTAGTCAAGTTAATGAGTGTTTTTAAGTCTATCAATAGTTCAAGGATGAAACTAATAAGTGATTGCCGACATGTAGTTGTATGGAAGAGATCGTGGAGAACTTTCTGACTTCTCACGACATAAGATGAATGTCTCAATAATAAGTCAATAACACACCTAAAATTGATAAGCATTTCTAATGTGCACTCCTTGTGAGATTTGTTTGTAAAATTTTCCGGAAGAAGTTCTTTTTGAAAAGTTTCTGGAAGAAAACATTTGTGCTTACATGTTTGGATAGCTTAAGTTTTTGAAGATTTTTTTTTTAAAGATCATTTCTATTTAAAAAACTGCCCCTTTCCCATTTATAAGGTTATTTTTGGGAAAAATTGAAAATTTTCAAAAAGGTTTTCATAAATAAACTCTACGATAGATTATCTGCATACATCACAATTCTCTCCATGCACTAACTACAACTCATTACTAAACGAAAAAAGTCGCTGTAATGTAACTGTAGTTGTGAAAAGCGTGGCATATTTGTTAAAAAATGATCAAAATTTCGAGTAATTTCGAAGTTGTGCTTACAAAGCAGGTGACCGTCGTTTTGGTGAGCCTAAATGTTATGAATCCATTGTTGTTCGTGGTAGAGAAGTGAATATAATTCTTCGCTAAGCAAACATACAATATCATAAACATACCTCAGTTGCATTGGTAGATGCATGCTTCCGATAAAATCCGCATATGATGTGCCTCCTAGTCCCAATTTTAGCTCCAACTGCAGTAATATCAGCATGCTTTAGAAGGTATAAGTAGTAGGCTCTATAAAGCATAGATAGGAGTTTGAACTGACTGTTAGCATCTAAGAATACCTCAGAAGCTAATCAGACTTTCACGTTAAATCAATTGGCCAAATGATAACAATAATAAGAAAAGTAAAAAATGTTAAAAGAAAAACTTACACTGGGTGCTAGAAGTCCACCAAAAATCATAAATCCGGCAATGAGGGATATACAAGTAGCATAATATTGCTTAAGATTTGATGATGTCTGCAAAAAACATATATTCAGCTAAAAACCGTGTAGCCTGCAGTGCGACCAACCAAAAGGAAACAAAAAAGGAGACGTAGAAAGTTCATCAAAATCCACACAGATCGGAGGACAAATAAAAGGAAAGGATCACCTTACTTTATGTTCAGTGGGACGTTAGGTTATTATAAGTTGCTGACCAGTGGCCACTGACATAAACATTTTACAACAGCTAAGAGTACTTACAAGAGGAGGCAAAAAAGGAATGAACGATGGGAAGTTAGGAAGCTCATTTTCTTGTGCTTCCGTTATTATCCCAAGCTCAGCACTCTTTATCCTTTGCTGTATTCTTAGTCGGCGTACCTGCTCAAGTTTGAAGTCAGAAGGAATAACAAATTTGACACTGAAAGAGCATAAATATCCGATTTAAGCAACTATAGCAATCAATCCCCAGTCCCACTGCAAACTCAGAGCACGGATAACATGGATATAAGTATAGATATTTCAATTCTCAAATAGGAGTCTGACCAAAATAACAATGGTAACTAACATCTCTATTCATGATAGGCAACACAGGAACATTATTGACAGGCAATATTGAAAGCAGATTCTATTTCATATCATATAAGTGAAACATCTTGCATTCTTTTTCTTTCTTATTATTTCATTTATACTCGTTTCTTTGGTCCTTAATATGAATTATGTGTGATCAATAATTATGATAAAAACATGTTTGTTATGTACTATAGTTTCTATATTGAGTAATCATTAGGTTCATTACTATTATTTTCCAAATTATATCATACTCTGGAGAACTGCAAAATTAATGATTAGTATTCGAAACACAACTCTAATTAGACATCACAGTAATAAATACGAATTTTGAGAAGGAAGAAAAAAAAACACAGACCTCCTCCATATGCAAAAATATCTTGTTCCTCCTACTTCTAATATTATCTCGAATTTCCTGGAACTCCATTTTAGCAAAGTCCTCTACTGTCTCAGGTCCTTCAATTATACAAAACCTGTACAAATCAATTCCAAATCCACCAAACAATCATTTTATTGTAATTAATCATAACTACCGAAACATTCAAACAAATAATTCATCAAATTTACCCGGCGGCGTTTCTATCGGAGGATTCAGAATCTAACGAAGTAGCGTATGAAGATGCATCAGCATCGGAGGCCATGGATCGCAATCTAATTCCATTTCTACGATTCCCATGGAAATATGTTGAAGTAGGAAACGCCGAAGTGGATGGAGAGAACGGCGTCGTTGAGCAAGATAAATACAGTATTCTGCCTGCACATACCATTTCTGAAACGGAGAAAAATCAGATTACAAGTTCATGGAGATTAAGTGGATCGGCTGAGAGGAAGAAGATGACAAGAAAGAGCATCAAGGTTTTTCAGGCGGTAAGTGGTGGGTATTTTTCTCGTTAAACCCAACACTCCTCTAATGCACAAAACTCAAAAATGTAAAAATTATTGGGTGGTTTCTACGTGTCATTGGGTCATTGTTGTTTATTTGTAATGCTAGACCCACACAATTAATGTTGAGGATTAGGCTCCTTTTGTTTTTATTTTATTTTTTTTCGAGTTTGTCGAGTTTTGAATATGAAAAAATCTAGTGATAGTGGATGAGGCTAGGTTGTTTCTCTCTGAATTGGATTCGAATTTTCTCAGCTTTTTATTTGACATGAATTTGAATTAGTTTATTTCAATGTGAATACTATACACAGATAAAATAATAAAAATAAAAAAGAAGATAAATTTAATCTTGATATTTGTGATATTTGAATAAGCATAACAAGTTCGAACTTAAATTATCTCATAATTATTATTGTTAGAATAGAGTATTTCACCATATATTCGAACTTGGATTATTATTGTGTGTGTAAGCAATGATTAATGTTTTTCCTTTCGACAAATAGAATCGAATTCAATTGAAAGAAAAAAAAAAAGCGAATAGGAAGGTTATATGAGTGATGTGTGGGGCTTAGTTCAAGAATAAAAATGTCAATGGTGGGAGCATTTGGAAGAGTTATCCTTTTCTTGATAATGTAACTTAAAAGTCTTTTCGCATTGACTGAAAAATTGATTAAATATAACTTTAAATTATTCGAAATTTTGAAGAGTATGATATCATTCAAAATAAATTCAAAAATAAAAAATGGGACTCGTACTACTCTTTATTTTTAATTTAAAAATTATTTTTAATTTTTTATTTATTTTTTATCCAACTGGACTCTTAGCTTCAAATAATGTATACTTTTGCTTTCATTATAGTTTAACACAACAAAAAGATAAAATTAGAAGGGGACAACAGTGTCTATGTCACGCAGTCAAATTAGGGTGAGATTAGATTGACAGTCAATTCTTACTACCCATTGAGTGAACTCAATTTTAATTAATTGGAAGTAATATGTGAACTTTACCTTCAATTATTATTATTGCAATGAGCATGAATATCTTCGTCAATATATATGCTTTTCGAAATTAAATTTTAAATTTAAGGATAATTGTTATTACTTACTAAGAAAGAGAATAAGTATACATATCTCAATCAACATTTGTACTTTTTGAAATTTAATTTTGAATTTAGGGATATTTCGTTATTGTAACTTATTATTTTATTTATATATTTTAATAAATCAAAATATTTTTTTTCTTTTCATTCAATACTATTTTTATCATTAAATAACATTATAAAGTAAGTAAAATAAAATCTAACTGACGGGGAAAAGGATATAAACAATAACTTAGTCATATAGTTTTAGTAATTAATTATATTAAATAAATAAAATCACAAGTGATATGGCATTACACGAGGAGAGTGAAGACAATATGGGATCGTTTGGTACAAAGATGCATAACGATGATGATTATTCAACTGAAAATAGATCCAAAAGGTTGTACGATTCATTAATAATGGCGAATTATAATATTTAGAAGACAAAGTCTAAGAAGGATGAAACTTCATCTTTTAAAGCATATATGGAAGAATTTCATTCCTAGTGAGTTATTTTTAAAGAGTTAGATATGTTGACAACAATGATAAATTATCATATTATTTTGTGTCTTGCTTTAAATCTGACGAAATTATATAAAATCCTAATTTTGATTCTTTTTGTTTTTCGATATATTGTCACTAATCTATCAAACTATATAGTATAAATTATTTTGATGAGATGTAATTTGCAGAATGATGTATCATATTATAAAATAGTTTGACCACGATACTTTAATAACAATATATGATGTTTTCTTTAGTATCAGAAACAAATATCATCAAGTGATATGGAGTATCAGTTACCATTATTATCATTATGTATCAACTAAACAATAAGATTTTTTCTAGTTACTATAAAGTATCGTGTAATTAACCTTTTGTTCAAAATTTAATTTATTTTTATAATGTACCTGCAGAATGTTTATAGTGACGGTTGAATGTTTGTAGTTGCATTTGCTGAATTCTTTAGCGATGAAGTCAACATTCATCTAATGGTTTCTAAGTTGACTACTTTCGCACAAGATATGCAACACTATTATGGAAGTACGATCTTGACAAGGTCAAGGTGGGATATATTAGCGATAGCGATGATCCACCAAGGCTGAACAACTGTTTCACTCCACAACAACAAGATGACTTGGTTCACATAAATTAATGATTATGTACCAATTCACAGACAACTTTTGATGTTTATTGTTTTTAATATAAATTAACTAATATTTTGGAGGGTTTGTTATTTTTCAAGATACATTTTCTTAAGTTTTACAGATTTTTATAACAAAATTATTTAATTTGAATATAATATTTGATATTGTTAGTACCTTATTACGTTTTGTCTATTATAAGTGTTTTATACATGATATATTTTATACTCTATATTAATTGTAATATAGAGTATATTACAATTAATATATAATTGATACTATATTATTAGCAGATACAAGGTTTTTTAAAATTTTGTTATTCATATGATACACGATTATTTTTTATATAACAACATTTAGATGTATCACAATACGTGATACTATATTTTTATACTTGATACGAATCAGTTAATTTTCAATATATTTAGTACCTTTTAACATTATATTTCTTATAAATTTGTTATAAATAAATGACTATAGTTGATACTATATTATAAGTTGACACAAATTTGACAAATAATATATTATGTATATGATACACAATTAGTATTTATCATGCTTTCAATAACACAAATTGATGTATAGAACAAATTAGCCATAAAAAAGTATATTAAGTATATGATACACAATTATTATTTATCATTCTTTCAACATCAGAAATTGATGTGTCTCACAATATTAAACCTGATACTATATATTTACAATTGTTTCAATTCTCTAAATTTGCAATATATTTAGTATCTTTTAACATTATGTCTCTTATCCTATACACATCACAACTCTTATCCGGTACATTTACAACACTTGATACTATATTATCCGATACAAAAAAATTCAAAGAATTAAGTATCAAATTCATTATGTTAAATAAATCAATGCAATATAATAATATTTTCAGTACTTATTAGCAGTTACATATACATTAATTACTTAACCAATACAACATATATTTTAAAAGTAACTTTATATCAAACAAAAAAAAATACGCAATATGTATACTGCATTCACCTTATCAAAAATTAACAATAAAAAAAATATAATCAGAACTGAAAAACGTAATATTACAATTTATTG